>CAUEEP010000408.1:67500-180050 GCA_958450365.1 Mesorhabditis belari | reverse complement strand
CTTGCAAGTAATGTAAAATAGGTAAAGCTTACAAGTACTGTAAGTAGATCAGGCTTAACTTTGCTAGTGTCTAGAGCCTTGCAAGATCAAATCAAGGCAGATTTTTGACTGATTTCTGATCGTGTTAGGACCCAGAAACCAGGATCTGATTCAGAATTTGCTAAAAATTTAGCACCACCGCTGCGATTTACATCCAACATTACAAATCTACATCCAAAAGCTTACAAGTACTGTAAGTAGATCAGGCTTAAGTAGGTAATGCTTACAAGTGCTGTAAGTAGGTATGGCTTACAAGTACTGTGGCTTGCAAGTACTGTGGCTGGCAAGTACTGTCGCTTGCAAGTACTGTGGCTGGCAAGTAGTGTGCCTTACAAGTACTGTGGCTTACAAGTACTATGGCTTACAAGTACTGTGCCTTACAAGTACTGTGACTTACAAGTACTATGGCTTGCAAGTAATGTGGCTCACAAGTACTGTGGCTTGCAAGTAATGTGGCTTACAAGTACTATGGCTTGCAAGTACTATGGCTTGCAAGTAATGTGGCTCACAAGTACTGTGGCTTGCAAGTAATGTGGCTTACAAGTACTATGGCTTGCAAGTACTATGGCTTGCAAGTAATGTGGCTCACAAGTACTGTGGCTTGCAAGTAATGTGGCTTACAAGTACTATGGCTTGCAAGTACTGTGGCTTCGCAAGTAATGTAAGTAGATAAGGCTTACAAATACTGTAAGTAACTCAGGCTTACAAATACTGTAAGTAGCTCAGGCGTACAAGTACTGTAAGTAGATGACGCTTACAAGTACTGTAAGTAGATAAGGCTTGTTGTTTTCATGTCGTATTTGAACTGAATCAAAAAGCATTTAAAAAACAATTTATATAGCTATGATATGCAATCTTTGTTAGGATAAAACATAGTAAAATGTGATTTTAAAGAAAATTACGAAAATGTTTGGAATTAAACTAAAGAAAATTGAAATTGAGAGAATTTATGCGAAATTCGAGGCACCGGTAATGCAAGGATTAAAGAAAATTGAAGAAAATTGAAGAAAATTGAAGAAAATTGAAGAAAAACATAAAATTTACATATTAAAATTGGGTTTATATAGGTTTATATGCTAGTTTTTCTTTAGAAATCACAATGAAAATTAGTACTTTGTGAAGGCGAGCGAATTTGGAGACAATTTGGATACAAATGGATCCAAATTTGGATACAAATGGTTACAATTTGGATATAAATGGATACAAATGGCTATAAATTGCAATTGCATTGCAATTGCATTGCAATTGCATTGCAATTTGCAAACAAATTCCCAAAAGAAACTACCGTAACGTTCACACAAAAGAGGTTAACCGAGATTTGTGAGTGAATCGACCCGTTTTTAAAGCAAAAAAGGCAAAAAAAAAACTTGTAAAGCTTTGGATACAAAGCAAGAAAATGAAAGAAAATAAAAGAAAATGAAAGAAAAATGGTTGAGGCTTAGGCTGACGTTTTCTCATTCGAAATGTCGTCTTCTTACTGGTTCATTTGGTGTTTCGTCTCCGCTTGCATAAGAGCGACGCCTTGTGCGCAGAAGATCCGCTAAACCGCTGAGCTCTCTGAAAATTGGAGATGAAAATCAGCTGATACAAATCAGCAGATAAAAATCAGAGGCTCTAGATCCTGGCCTTGTGCTCTGGCTCTAGATCTTGGCCTTGTGCTCTGGTTCTAGATCTCGGCCTTGTGCTCTGGTTCTAGATATTGGCCTTGTGCTCTGGCTCTAGATCTTGGCCTTGTGCTCTGGCTCTAGATCTTGGCCTTGTGCTCTGGCTCTAGATCTTGGCCTTGTGCTCTGGCTCTAGATCTTGGCCTTGTGCTCTGGCTCTAGATCTTGGCCTTGTGCTCTGGTTCTAGATCTTGGCCTTGTGCTCTGGTTCTAGATATTGGCCTTGTGCTCTGGCTCTAGATCTTGGCCTTGTGCTCTGGTTCTAGATCTTGGCCTTGTGCTCTGGTTCTAGATCTTGGCCTTGTGCTCTGGTTCTAGATATTGGCCTTGTGCTCTGGCTCTAGATCTTGGCCTTGTGCTCTGGCTCTAGATCTTGGCCTTGTGCTTCTGGCTCTAGATTCTGGCTTTAAAAGTACTGTACTTACAAGTTAAAGTCGTCGTACTACCTTCAAAGCCTTTCATTTCTCTTCTCATCATTCTACTTCCTTTCATTTCTCTTCTCATCATTCTACTACCTTTCATTTCTCTTCTCACTCACCTCGAGATGTCACTCAATTGATGTTCGATCGCTGTTATCCTCAAGCAGAGTCCCTCTTGTGTCGAATGGCTGTCTTGCACGAGCTCATACGTGTTTGATGTTGTCTAAATGTTGAAGAATTCAATTTGGTCTATGAAAATGATTCAAAATTGCTTAATTAGAGAAAAATCCTTTTCAGAACTCACCCTAGCCACATCACCGAGTGAGACGAAATTCTCCTGAAGCTTGCGTTGATCTCGTTTCACTTTTCGGAGGCTAAAAGTTGATTCTAAGCCAGATTCTAGGCGGGATTCTAAGCTTGGTTTGGAATTGGGTTAGAATCGGCTTAGAATCGGCTTAGAATCCGGCTTAGAATTAGCTTGGAATTCAGCTTAGAAACTAAGCCGAATTCTGATTCGATTCTAAACCGGGTTCTAAGCCGATTCTAAGCCAATTCCAAGCCAATTCTAAGCCAGATTCTAAGCCGATTCTAAGCCAATTCCAAGCCAGATTCTAAGCTGGATTCCAAGCCAATTCTAAGCCAGATTCTAAGCCGATTCTAACCCAATTCCAAGCCAGATTCTAAGCTGGATTCTAAGCCGATTCTAAGCCAATTCCAAGCCAGATTCTAAGCTGGATTCTAAGCCAATTCCAAGCCAGATTCTAAGCCGATTCTAACCCAATTCCAAGCCAACTCTAAGCCGGATTCTAAGCCGATTCTAACCCAATTCCAAGCCGATTCTAAGCCGATTCTAAGCCAGATTTATGCCTAATTGAATCAGGACAGTCAAAAGTTAAAGCAGCCAGACTTCAGCCTATAACCATCCTAACTATACTAGTCATAGCTATCGTTTTACAGCTAGGGTATTGTAAAGAGTATTGTAAAGCTCTGCTCTGTAACTCACTCATAAATAGCCACCAAAAATTTGCGTTGATGCAGTCGAATTCTAGCGGAATCGGGTTTCTCGACGAGGCGGCGATATTTGTAAATCAACCATGTCTCTCGAAGCACATTTGCCGCACTGTGTTTCAACTGAAATTTGAAATTGATTGATATTGAAAGTTAGAGCATAAAACAGTCTGCATTTGAAAGCTAACCAAGATTTCCCCTTACCCTTTTCGTCAATTGTGTTTCCATCATGAAATTGTGCACATGTTTCTCAGCTCTTGTTAGCTCCAGTTTACGAGCGATCACAGCAACGACCATCGACGAGGTGCACGTGCCCTGGAAGACGTTCAGTAATTTTGTTCTTTGTTTTTGTTTTTTGTTGCTCATATCAGCTGAAAATCTTATCTCTAGAATCGATCTGAAAGCTAACCAAGATTCCAGTGATCACCGCCATCGTTTTTCCGCAATAAGTGTGTGGAACAATGTCACCTGGAAGAATGCCATGAGCACATAGAACAAATGCCATAAATTTGACTACCATATTTTCCCCTAATAGTAGTGCACCCGGTGCCTAAACAGACAAGAAACTTGGACAAGCTAGGCCAAACTAGACCAAGTTAGGCCAAGCCAGACCAAGCTAGACCAAGCCAGGCCAAGCTAGACCAAGCTAGACCAAGTTAGGCCAAGCCAGACCAAGCTAGACCAAGCTAGACCAAGCTAGGCCAAGCCAGACCAAGCTAGACCAAGCTGGGCCAGACTAGACCAAGCCAGACCAAGCCAGACCAAGCCAGGTCAAGCTAGACCAAGCTAGACCCAAGCCAGACCAAGCCAGACCAAGCCAGATCAAGCTAGACCAAACCAGGCCAAGCTAGGGCCAGACTAGACCAAGCCAGACCAAGCCAGACCAAACCAGACCAAGCCAGGTCAAGCCAAGCCAAAACCTGTCTTCTGATCTAGCCCCGGTCTTCCCATTGTATAGAAAATACAGAGCTAGGATACCGTTCAACATACTCTAGCAAGAAAAAGAGTCCGAATAGTAAAAAAGTACTTTAAAGCGTACTAAAAGATAAGCTGTAATTCTCTTAATTAAAGTCATTAAAGTAATTTTTTTCTTTACCCTGTAACTATTAAACAAACTTTACTTATTAAAAAAGCAAGAAATTAGCATTTAAAACTATACTTACCGTAGCCAACTGAGAGAAACGTGACAGCAATCATCCATAAAGAATTCAAATATTGAACAGGTCGACCGTTTCGATTCGAATCTCCATCTAAAGCCTCACCAGCGTTCTCAAAATCGATCTCATTTCTGAAATTTTGAGTGATTAAACCAATAAGATACTTAATTTAAACTTTTAGCCAAACCTTTACCTTTCACAGAACCGTAAAATCCATCCAGCGGTGATCCAAAGCGCTCCAGTAAAAGCGATAAGTACTGTGCCTTAAATAAAATTCTATAAATGAAGAAAATAAAGCAAAAAAAAACTAGACAACTAGAATTCTAAATATAGAAAAAGTGTTATATAGTCTTTTTCCTCAGGCCGTTTGGTTACTGTCATAGCTGACTGGCTAAGAGACTGGCTAAGAGGCTGGCTAAGAGACTGGCTAAGAAACTGGCTGAGAGATTGGCTAAGAGACTTGTATCTTAGTTGAAAGGTAGAGGATTCAATCCCGATAGATCATTAGTTCTTTTCTCACAGATATATGGGTTCTTCTCTACATTTAGACTGTGCTTGTGCTTTGTTCATTATTCGTGTGTAGAGATGGATTTTGATTCGATCAAACCTGGGCATAGTGTCATCAGAGTTTTGAGGATGAAGCGCGCATTTGTGTTGACCCGATTGAGGCCGGCGATTGATCTGGAATTGAGGCAGATAGATTTTCTATAGAATTTCTATAGAATTTTGAGAAAACTCAATGATCTACACTCGTTTTCCTTACTGTAGTAAGCTAGTAAGTTAATTACTGTAGCTTAGACTGGTCTTAGTTAGCGAAAAGCTTCTAAAGTAAGCCTAAAAGTAAGCGAAAAAGTAAGCCTAAAAGTAAGCCAAGAAGTAAACCTAAAAGTAAGCCTAAAAGTAAGCCTAAAAGTAAGCGAAAAGTAAGCCTAAAAGTAAGCGAAAAAGTAAGCCAAAAGTAAGTCAAAAGTAAGCCTAAAAGCTTAGACTGGTTTTGGCTTACTTTAGAGTTTTGAAACTTTTTGCTATTGGATAGTTTTGTCCTCTGCAATTACTGTTGTCAAGTCAAGATCCAGTTTTCACAAGAGGCATCTAGTAGAGTTTTTTCAGGGATTCTGAATCTGCTTTTTAGTTTTTCTGGTACATTCCTGTAACGCGAGATATTTGGCATAGAAAATTTAGTCTTTTTCGGCTGGTTTAGAAGCTTTTCTCGTCCCCTGGTCATGCTGCCCTGATGGCCTAGTGGTTAGTGTAGCAGCGTTCGAAACTGTCATTGGTTCGTTCGCCAGTGAAAGGATTCGAACCAGGGGCAAAAATTGCCATCAGTTTCGAACGCGGCCACACTAACCACTAAGCCAGAGAATAGTTAGAAAATCAATGAAAATGAAATTACGAGAGTCTACTTTAATTTGATACCCAAAAACAAACGTACTGTTGTCAAGAGAGAGTTTATTTGAGAAGCTTAAACATCGAGAACTTAGAGAACTTAGGACTTAGAGAACTTAGAACTTAAAGAACTTAGAATTTAGAGAGCTTAGAACTTAGAGGACTTAGAGCTTAGAAAACTTAGAGCTTAGAGAACTTAGAACTTAGAGAACTTAGAGCTTAGAGAACTTAGAGCTTAGAGAACTTAGAGCTTAGAGAACTTAGAACTTAGAGAACTTAGAACTTAGAGAACTTAGAACTTAAAGAACTTAGAATTTAGAGAGCTTAGAACTTAGAGAACTTAGAGCTTAGAGAACTTAGAACTGAGAGAACTTAGAACAGAGAACTTAGAGCTTAGAGAACTTAGAATTTAGAGAACTTAGAGCTTAGAGAACTTAGACTACTAGACTACACTCCTTTAGACTTCTATTAAAGTATTTACGGTATTAAATCACATATTATCTCAACAAACCTGCTTGACGCATCAGTGAACAGTCGAGAGTGAAGTAACATCACTCGACACAACCAGTACAACCGAAAGAACATTCCCAATGAGAGAGCTACCTCCAAAGTGGCCCACGACTAAAATAATCCATATAGATTTCGACTTTTAAAGTGTACTTTGTGCTCAAAACTTCAGAAACACTCTCTTTCTAGCGCATTGAGCTCACTCACTTTTCTCATAGAAAGAAAGAAACAAAAAAGAAAGTTTTCTTATAGAAAGAAAAGTGTGCCGATTGCTGAAAAGTTTGTGTTTAGAGAATTTAAGCATAAAAGTACACTGGAAAAATCTATTAGCTAAATGCATAAGAAATGCGGATTTCAACATTTTCTTCAATTTCCAACGATAGAAAGCTGATATCGATGAATGTTTTGATGATGAATGTTGTAAACTATTTGAAAGTTGTAAATCTCCTCTACAAAATAGGCTAAAACGTTTTTCAATTGATCGAAGCATTGAAGAAATTTCGAGGCCGAAATGCGAGTGACCAAAAAAAAGGAATCGAGTCACTTTAGGGATAAGATTAGTGTGGTCAAACCGCCTTAGGTTGTATCGCCGGAAACGCTAAGACGACGATTAAATCAAGCTGGATTATATGCAAGAAGGGCTGCCCGTAAACCTCTGATGAATTTTGCCCGGGAAAATGGGATGCGGGAGAGGGATGTGGCCAACCTCTTCAATTGCTCGATATGGACAGTGCGCCGCATTTTTTCTCAATCAAAAGTCGGCAAAAACCTTCATCGAGGCCTCAAGAGTAGCCGACGACCAATCACAACCATAAAAAAAGATCGAGCCGTGATCCAAATGGTGAAAAACGATCCCAACAAAATGATGAGGGATCAATTTAACAAGGCTGTATCGCCGGAAACGATCAGACGACGATTAAATCAAGCTGGATTATATGCAAGAAGGGCTGCCCGTAAACCTCTGATGAATTCTAAGCACCGGAAGCAGCGCCTTGATTTTGCACGGACCTACCGAAGTTGGACAATAAGTGATTGGGCGAAAGTGCTATTTACCGATAAGACAAAAATCAATTTATTTCACGCGGACGGAAACCATCTTATTCGGCGGCCGACTGGCCAACGGCCAAAAAAGGAATCGAGTCACTTTAGGGACAAGTTTAGTGTGGGCAAAGTAGAGTTAGCTTCCCAAAATTGAAGATTTAAAATGAAAGGATAACTATATATGAATTCATTAAAAAAGTCTATCGGAAATGCATTCACAAAAATTTAGATAGAGCGTAAGTTCAAAACCCTCAAAATCATCAAAAAACTGGCTTTTTCACGAAAAAGAAAAATTATTGTAAAAACAAAGTTTTCCCATGAAATGATCCCAACTCTTAATTATTTTGAATTAAATTTTAAGGCGCTCATTTTCCACTATACATGGTAACCAAGAACCGCATTACCGCATTCATGAATTACCGCAACACACAAAAGGCTTAGGCTTTTAACCAAGTATGCAACCCATCTCGAAAAGCTAACTTAAATATTTTTATTCAACATATAACAGTAACAAATTAAGAATTAAATTCAAATTTGCCTCGATCGGCATTCAGACAGGCCTGCAAACGTTTGGGAAACGCGTTGACCGTGGCGAGCAAATAGGTACACTACTGGACAATGAAATATCATATTTGAAAAAAGATCATCACTTTTCGCGCGTCTGTAACTCCCTTGTCTTTACCGTATTTCTAAATATTAATATTACCATTGTGCAGCCCTTGAAAAGAGCTTTCAGAAAATGTATAACACTAATAGTTTAAACTCAAAGATAAAGGAGTTACAGACGCGCGAAAGTGACGATCGTTTTTCAAATATGATATTTCATTGTCCAGTATCATCGAGGGTATCCCATGCTTTGATGAGCGCCTTCTTCAAACTTTCGATATTTTTTTGTGGTTTTGCACATGCCCTGGCTTCAAGAACACTCCAGACTAAGTAATCCAATGGGTTAAGATCGGGTGAGCTGGGTGGCCACTCAGAAAACGAGATGAAGTCCGGGAAGGTCTTTGAACAAAACTCTTGCACTTTCTTTGCCTTGTGAGCCGGCGCACCATCTTGTTGATAGGTGACCACACGAAACTTGTCCCTAACTTTGACCATACTAAACTTGCCCCTAACTTTGACCACACTAAATGTGTCCCTAAGTTTGACAACACTAAACTTGTCCCTAACTTTGACCACACTAAACTTATCCCTAAGTTTGACCACACTAAACTTATCTCTAAGTTTGACCACACTAAACTTGTCCCTAAGTTTGACAACACTAAACTTATCCCTAACTTTGACCACACTAATCTTATCCCTAAGTTTGACAACACTAAACTTGCCCCTAACTTTGACCACACTAAATGTGTCCCTAAGTTTGACAACACTAAACTTATCCCTAAGTTTGACCACACTAAACTTATCCCTAACTTTGACCACACTAATCTTATCCCTAAAGTGACTCGATTCCGTTTTTGGTCACTTTTTGGTCACTCGCATTTCGCCCTCGAAATTTCTTCAATGATTCGATCAATTGAAAAACGTTTTAGCCTATTTTGTAGAGGAGATTTACAACTTTCAAATAATAGGTTGATGCATAAGTCTTTTCGTTTTTTTCGTACTTCTGTTAAAAAGTAACAAATTCACCAATTAATCTATAGTTTGCTCTATAAAAAAAGTGTTTTTTTTGTTCAATTTGCATCTTTTTAAATGAATTTCGGTTCACTTTCAAGCAAATTCGAGAGTGAAAAACGCCTTTTTCGTAAAAATCTATAAAAAACTCTACGGAAAAATTGGCTGAATGAATTTCTCTGAAATTTTGGCGAAATATCAAACGTTTTTTTTCTCTATCTTTTATCTATTGACACGAAGATAGGTTTTCTTTAGCTAAGGTGTCTAAACCGCACAACTTTGACCATACTAAACATCGAGTTAGCCCTTTTTGACTACCCGACTTCATACTCTCAAGAAAATCCAGGCATAAAATATTTTTAAACCCGTTTTAATGTTATTTTGCAGAAAAATAATTGGTTTTTCTAATGAAATTAGAAAGTTGCTTTTTTTGAACTAAAAACTTTACAGCATCGTCGCTTTGTCATTGATTTAGTCGAAACTTTCAAAATCCTCCGTTGTAAACAGATTAGCCCTTTGTTTATAGACTTTTTCAAATTTAAACCGCGGTCAGGGCCCAGAAGTGGCTCATTCCTTTTGCAAATTCCCTTTGCTTCCAATGCCTCTTTATCAAATTCATTTCCCGTTAGAGCCGCTAGATTATGGAACTTGCTCCCAAACGACATACGAGAAATTCAGTCGCTTTTCATATTCAAGAAACGTATCGATGCTTTAGATCTAGTGGCTCTTTGCCGTAAGTAATTGGCTTATTGATTTCAGTATGTATTGTATGATTAAGTATCACTGTGCATTTCTCTATGATTTCTTTCACTTTATCGTTTGAATAAAGTATTATTATTATTATTATTAGAAATCAACCGTAGTTTAATTGGTGCATTTGTTGGCTTGAAACGGCAGACGAAAAGGAACAAAAAGACTTATGCATCAACCTAATAGTTTATAACATTCATCGGTATCGATTCATCGATATCAGCTTTCTATCGTTAGAAATTTATCATTTTAAAGGTTGAAATCCACATTTCTTATGCATTTACCTAATAGTAAACTAGTAAACTAGTAATCTAATTTCACTAGTAAACTAGTAATCTAATTTCAAAAGTTCTAACTTCACTTCAACAATAGCTTTTCTTATCAAAAGAAAAGTTGTGCATTGGAAATAAATGTGATTGAGTTAAGTGTTTTTTTTTGATAGAAAAGAAACAAAAGAGAGAAATCAAAGTTTTAGAGAAATCAGAGAAGTTTATTTTCCCACAAGAATACCTCTTTTTGCTTAGTCGGTGCCTAGAAATTGGCATAATTCTAGAAATTAGATTTTAAAGTAAAATTATTTATTATTATTATTTAAGCTTTATTGTTTAAGCTTTATTTAAAAGTATTGATGAAAAATAATAGTTTTAACTCATATTCAGCATGTGTGGCTGACTGGTTAAGTGTCTTTTATCTTAATCGGAAGGTCGAGGGTTCGAACCCCACATGCGACACGGTCACCCCCTTCGGATTTCCTTTCCCTTCGGGTTGAGAGGTTTTCTGGAGGGCAGTCTGGTGGTTGTGGCCCCAGTTCTTTAAAGTGACAAGCCACTCCTTCATCGTCATCTTCCCTTCACCACCAAAAAAGCTATTTAGTTCCCCATTGAGCTTAGGGTTAGGGAGCCGTCTGTCATGACGTGGGTTAAGTTAAGATATAGCCTAGTATTGTGTGTGTCGTTGTATTGTGATTGATATATTTCGTGTATGCGATAAATTCACCACTGGTAGCCCCAGTCGGTATTTTTATATTCATTATTAAATTAAAGCAGTGTACCTCTCTAATCCGTTTTCTAATGAAAAAACTATTTTAAATCTAATCGAAAATGAAAATATAGAAAGTTTTTAATTGAAATAAGCTTTTTAAACTTAACAATCTGTTTTTAGATTTTAATATTGCTGATTTGATTAGAAATCAATTGGCTAGAGTGATTTGATGGGTTTACAAATTACAAATTACAAATTTGATGGTTTTAGAAACGTTTCAAAGCTTGGGAGAAAAGATGCAAGAGCGTTTACAGAGAAAAATCTTGGGAACGCATTCTAAAATGCACTAGCTACCGTAAGCCGAAATTTCCATTGCTTAAAGTCATTGTTTCTATTGCTTAAAGTCATTGTTTCTATTGCTTAAAGCAATTTTCCGTTGTTTTTATTCATTTTTCAACGTTTTTCTTTGCCATTTCATCGCCAATTCAGCAAGATTAATTCATCAAGATTTGGGGATGAAAGAAATGAAAGACTTTTGAAAGACTCACACTTTTGAACTCTCTTTGCCAGACCTCGATCGGCACCGGACACAACGAACAAGCCAACACTTCTGCACTGATCTAAAGAAAAAGAAACTCTTTCAGATCTAGAAAACCTTAAATACAATGTACAGTAGCATTTGCAATGTACAGTACAATGCACAGTAGCATTTAGAATGTACAGTACAATGTACAGTAGCATTTAGAATGTACAGTAGCATTTGCAATGTACAGTACAATGCGCAGTAGCATTTAGAATGTACAGTAGCATTTAGAATGTACAGTAGCATTTGCAATGTACAGTACAATGCGCAGTAGCATTTAGAATGTACAGTAGCATTTAGAATGTACAGTAGCATTTGCAATGTACAGTACAATGCACAGTAGCATTTAGAATGTACAGTAGCGTTCACAATGTACAGTACAATGCACAGTAGCATTTACAATGTATAGTAAATTTCAAAAGTCAAAAAAACTCGCTTAAAAACCCACGATAAAGATTCGCTTTGGCGTCAACGCTATTCGCCAATCCTCGGCCGCATTCGCGATCATGAATAACTAAAAAGTAGTTGAATGAATAGAGTACAGTAGACTAAAATAGACTAAAATAGACTACAATAGACTACAGTAGACTACAATAGACTACAATAGACTACAATAGACTAGAGTAGACTAAAATAGACTACAGTAGACTACAATAGACTATAGTAGACTACAATAGACCACAATAGACTACAGTAGACTACAATAGACTACAATAGACTACAGTAGACTACAATAGACTACAATAGACTACAGTAGACTACAATAGACTACAGTAGACTACAATAGACTACAGTACTCCCTTAAAAGCTATCAAATCGTACTGTACCTTAATTTTGATATAGTAGAAGAAGAAAACTTGTGTAAGCAAGGCGAACGTTGACAACAAAATGAGCAATTTGAGAGCGATGCTAGGAGAGCTTGACTGAAAGTTTAAAAGCTTTAAAAAGAAGACTAACTGGGTTACTGTAACTATATAGTATAATTACCGTAAATACTGTAATAGTACCCCACCCCCCACGTACAGTCGCGTAGTCGCAAAAGCTTTTTCAGTATTTTATTTTTTTCAAAGCGCCCGTACTTTCAAAAAATGCGTCTTTGGTATCAAAAAATAGCTGAAATTCAGAGCTATTTTTTGATACCTAAACGAGCATTGTAGCATAAACCAGTGTCGAGAAAAACTCGTTCAAAGCTAGACTACGCGATGCTCCGGCCGTCATTATAAACTGATGACGAGAAAAA
Source organism: Mesorhabditis belari (assembly GCA_958450365.1). Lineage (NCBI taxonomy): Eukaryota > Metazoa > Nematoda > Chromadorea > Rhabditida > Rhabditidae > Mesorhabditis > Mesorhabditis belari. The sequence continues at coordinate 167,658 of CAUEEP010000408.1, read as the reverse complement.
TGCGTTTAAAGTTAGGCTACGTGATGCTCCGTCTTTTGATATCGAAAAATAGCCCTGAATTTCAACTATTTTTTGATACCAAAACAAACATTGTAGCATAAAGCAGTGTCGAGAAAAACTCGTTTTTTCGGGATGGTTGCATAGTCTAACTTTAAACATCCCGTTCTCTGCGCTGCTTTAAGCTACAATGCGCACTTTGGTATCGAAAAATAGCCCTGAATTTCAGCTATTTTTTGATATCTAAACGAGCATTGTAGCATAAACCAGTGTCGAGAAAAACTCGTTCAAAGCTAGACTACGCAACGCTCCGCACCGTCATTATGGGGGCGGGGTACTATTACAGTATTTACGGTAATTATTACAATTAATAGAATACCGTAATCTAGAGTTTATCATCTTCTAGATTTCCTTAAAACTTTTCAAAATCAAAAACCTTTTTGATGACATCATTCGCTCGTAGCTCGCTCTCTAGAATCATCAAAACTGAAAACTTTCATTGTTTATTATGCCAGAGAGGGTGCGTTTCTGGATTTAAAGAGTATACGGTAGCTTTGGGTATACGATGCGAAAGAACCAACAACACGAGTGCATTCAGGTTATGCAGCACGTGTGAATTGTGCCTTGGTCGTCAGCCACCTTGTGTTTTATGTCCGGTGATTAGAGGAGCGATGAAAAGGACTGATATTGGAACTTGGGCACATATTGTTTGCGCATTGTTTCATCCAGAATGCACGTGAGTCTTATAGCTTTGTCGATATAAACGGCAAGTTTCGACCGTTCAGATCTCAGTTTCTAGAAAAGCTATCAATCTGAAAATTGTTTCATTGGAAAGCCAAGAATGTGAGCTTTTGATTGCTATTTTATAAATAACGACTTTTAATGAGTAAACACCTCATAAATCTTATCGATACTTATCGCCATCGAAAGTATCGATTATCGATAAGTATTGATAGCTTAGCTTACTCATTTCAACGCCAATCAACTATGAGAATTTGCTATGTCTAAAATAGCAATCAAAAACCGAAATTCTTGGCTTTTCAATGAAACAATTTGCAGATTGATAGCTTTTCTAGAAACCGAGATACCGTATACCCAAAGATTGCCGGTTTGAGCCGAAGCTCATCATTAGACAAACTTTATACCCAAAAATCCAAAAAACACGAAATTCTTAGTGTTTCCGCAGAAATAACATAAGAAAATTAAAGAATTCAGTTCGCTAGAAAGGCTGCGTTTGCAAATTTGAGTTCAAAGTGCACGTCCGAATCCAATTTGAACGATTGAATCAGCAATCTTGTGTATATTTTCGTTTGCCAGAAGGCACACGTTTACGCCTTACAATTACCTTAGACAAGTGTACTTTGTGCTTATAAACGCAGCCTTTCTAGTGCACTGAACTCTTCACTTCTTCAAGTGTGTAGAAAAATTGAAGACTCAGTGCGCTAGGAGACGTGCGTTTACCAGAGAGCACAAAGTACACTCGAAGAATAAAGGAGACGCGTAAACGCGAGCGTTCTGGCGCACTGAATTCGTCAATTTTCCGCAGGGTTGTTTGGAAAAATTGACGAATTCAGTGCACCAGAAGACTTGCGTTTACTCGTCTCCTTTATGCTTTGAGCGTACTTTGTGCTCCCGGGTAAACACACGACTTCTAGTGCACTGAACTCTTCACTCGTACTTTGTGCTCTCTGGTAAACACCCGTCTTCTAGTGCACTGAACTCTCCACTCGTTTACCAGGGAGCACAAAGTGTGTAGAAAAGTTGAAGATTCAATGCGCTAGAAGACTTGCGTTTACCAGAGAGCACAAAGTACGCTCAAAGAATAAAGGAGACGTGTAAACGCGAGCGTTCTGGCGCACTGAAATTTTCACTTTTCCGCAGGGTTGTTTGAAAAAATTGACGAATTCAGTGCACCAGAAAACTTGCGTTTACCAGAGAGCACAAAGTACGCTCAAAGCATAAAGGAGACGTGTGAACGCGAGGGTTCTAGTGCACTGAATTCTTCAATTTTTCGCAGGCTAGCGTGGAAGAATTGACGAATTCAGTGCGCTAGAAGACTTGCGTTTACCAGAGAACACAAAGTACGCTCAAAGCATAAAGGAGACGTGTAAACGCGAGCGTTCTAGTGCACCGAATTCTTCAATTTTCCGCAAATTGTATAGAAAAATTGAAGACTAAGTGTGCTAGAAGACTAGCGTTTAGACTAACGACCCGAGAGCACAAAGTACAAAGAATATTTGCGTAAAACTCTCACCAATTCCAACAATCGCAAAAGCAAGCGCTCTATCACAAGTTTGGCGTCTTTTTTCGTAGTATTGCTCTCTGTGCAAGAGTCGACCGCCCCTAAGAAATTGAATTTTGGAAAATTTCCCTTTTTTTCGAGGCAAAAACCCACTCAAAATCATATCTATGAGTGAAGCACACCGATTAAAAATTTGTTCGACAAAAAATTTTTAGTGTTTTTTTTTTTTTTGTTTTTGTTTTTTTTTGTTTTGTTTACAAAAATCCTAAGAAAATTTACCATTCTGTGTTTAGCAGCTTTTCGGCAATTCTGAAATGGAATTCATCTTCTCTACGTCATCTAATTCATTTTTGGGATCACCCTACCTACACAAACCTTTACCTTTAGCATTTACCGTATTCGTCGCCAGAAAAAAAGAGATGGAAACAGAACTATGAGAGTTTTGAGCATCTTTTAGAAAATAGATAATAAATAGATCTCTCTAAGCAAGATAACTACAGTACACCGATAAAATGTACTGTAGTTGTCTTGTACACCGACAAAGTGTACTGTAGCTTCAGTCTACTGTAAGAAGTTTTCAGCCGATTACATTCGTTTTATCGACGGCACTAAAGCCGACATGTTAAAGCTTTATTTGGTTCGGAGGAGCCACTTTTGGTGTGGCCCAGGTCATACCCATGGCCCAGGTCATACCCATGGCCCAGGTCATACCCAGGTCATACCCATGGCCCAGGTCATACCCATGGCCCAGGTCATACCCATGGCCGAGGTCATACCCATGGCCGAGGTCATACCCATGGCCCAGGTCATACCCATGGCCCAGGTCATACCCATGGCCCAGGTCATACCCAGGTCATACCCATGAGATCCTGTACTAATTTCAGTGCTAATTTCCTCATACCCATGGCCCAGGTCATACCCATGGCCCAGGTCATACCCATGGCCCAGGTCATGCCCAGGTCATACCCATGGCCCAGGTCATGCCCAGGTCATACCCATGAGATCCTGTACTAATTTCAGTGCTAATTTCCTCATACCCATGACCCGGGTCATACGTTTAGTTGCATCGAATATACCGAGCAAGATTCGTAGATTGCCAACGGCAAACTGACCAAAAAAGGGGCGGAGTTAACATGGCTAATCTTAGCTACGGTATGCTTAAGGCATTTTTTTTTAAAAAACTTTATTATAAATCTTCAAGTTTCAGTGTACTGTAAGAAGTTTTCAGTCGATTACATTCGTTTTATCGACGGCACTAAAGCCGACATGTTAAAGCTTTATAAGCTGTAAATGAAAAGAAAAGAAAAAGAGAAAACAAGGGTTTTTTTTTCTGTTCGACTCACTGTTTACTTTCGTGTTCTCTCATTAAAGGCGTCTCTGAGTCGTCTCCTTTTTGAGCCTCAACATCGTTGCTCAAAACGAGTGAAATCGATTTCTTTGATGATTGCTCACCTAGAAAATTGTAAAGTAAGGCTGGATATTAGCTAGTTCTTAGCTCTTAGCTAGTGCTTAGCTAGTGCTTAGCTCTTAGCTAGTGCTTAGCTCTTAGCTAGTGCTTAGCTAGTGCTTAGCTCTTAGCTCTTAGCTATTTTACGATAGTGTGCACTTTTTGATTACTCTGGCTATACTTTTTGGCTTAATTACTCAATGAAATCGTTCTTTTTGGTTTATTTACTCAATCAAATCATTCTTTAAAGCCTAAACGGATATAATTTGGGACTGAGAAGTGAAAAGCTATTTTTTTTGACACAATATAGTTATTTTTATGGTTTATTTACTCAATTAAATCGTTCCTTTTGGTTTATTTACTCAATTAAATCATTCTTTTTGGTTTATTTACTCAATTAAATCATTCTTTTTGGTTTATTTCCTCCATTAATCATTCTTTTTGGTTTATTTACTCAATTAAATCCTTCCTTTTGATTTATTTACTCAATCAAATCATTCTTTTTCATCTATTTACCCAATTAAATCATTCTTTTAACCCTAAATTGACTCCATTTGGGAAACTGAAGAACAAAATAAACACAATCAATCAATCAACATTTCTCGCAATTTTATGACAAGTTACAGTAACGGAAATGAAGCTAGAATGCCAGAAATGTAAAGAGTTTTATCTAAAAGATAAATCACAATCGTTTCTCCAAACCGGCAATCCATCCAAGCCCTTGTGGGCCAAGAATTCTCCGCATCAGTGCCGCCTCACGACTTGGCAAAATCGCCATCGATGATCGCCTTTGTGGAGAGGCCATTTGAGCAGATAATAGATTTTTTGTGGGAAAACAGGCTTCCGAATTGCTTCTTTGATTCAGTGTCGCTAATCTAAAGGCTTTATTTTATCTTTAAAAACCCGTAAAACCTAGTCAAAAGTCAGTCAAACATTTCAAATCAATGAAAATTGTTAATTGAAGACTTCGCTTCACTGGCTGGAGCTTTAAGCTGAAGCTTTAAAAGCTGTAGAAGCTTGAAAAGCTGTAGAAGCCGTAGCTTTAATGGCTTTAGAAGCTTTAAAAGCTATAGAAGCCGTAGCTTTAGAAGCTTTAGAAGCCGTAGCTTTAAAAGCTTTAGAAGCTGTAGCTTTAAAAGCTGTAGAAGCCGCAGCTTTAAAAGCTATAGAAGTTGTAGCTTTAAAAGCTGTAGAAGCTTTAAAAGCTGTAAAAGCTGTAGCTTTAAAAGCTATAGAAGTTGTAGCTTTAAAAGCTATAGAAGCCGTAGCTTTAAAAGCTGTAGTCCAATTGATTCAATGAAATCGAATTGATCAAAAACTAGAGTAGATTACGATCTCAGTGCATTTACGAAAACGAATTCATTTCACTGACCTGAATCGACTCGGATCTCGACATCCCAGCACTGATCCAGCACAATCTCTTCCATATGGATCATAAACATATTCCCTTGAATCCCTGATCACTCCATAGTGATTACAGTAATCTCTTGGTGGTGATCGATGTGAGCTTTTCCTTCGCAACGATTGTCGATGATTTCTCTGATCAAACATAAAGCTAGAAGAAGCTGAATGGGAAACGAGAGAGGATTTGGCGGAGAGAGCTGGTGAAGCCGGCACATCAAAGGAGAGCTTAAAAGAATTGGGGATTGGATTGGGATTGGATTGGGATTGGGGATTTCAATTGATTTTCTAACTTTTACTTCTAACTTACTTCTAAGATTGGACCTCGAAAAGCGACGTTTACTTTGGACATTGAGAAAAAACTGATGTCAAATGACTTTTTGCTGAACTAGGCTTTACTTTTGACCTAATAGGTAGATGTTGGCTTTGAGTGGGGATCAGGTTACAGAAATTTCATTCCTCAGCTTCTATTGTTAGGGGAATTGTGGCTTGATGTGTGTTGCCCTTTGGAAAGGAAAATTGATTGCACTTTTCAATGTAATTGTTAAAATTCAGGGTAGGTTCCTAATCAAGTCTTGCTTTGGCTTGGGTGTACGGTAGCTGAGGCAGACGATAGCTCAGGCTACGGTAGGTCAGGCATACGATAGCTCAGGCTACGATAGCTCAGACTACGGTAGCTGGGACAAACGGTAGCAGAGACTATGGTAGCTGAGACAGACGATGACCTAGGCCACGGTAGCTGAGGCAGACGATAGCCCAGGCTATGGTAGCTGAGGCTGACGATGGCTCAGGCTACGGGAGCTGAGACAGACGATAGCTGAGCCTACGGTAGCTGAGGCAGACGGTAGCTCAGGCTACGATGGCCTAGGCTACGGTAGTTGAGACAGACGATAGCCCAGGCTACGGTAGCTGAGGTAGACGATAGCTCGGACTACGGGAGCTGAGACAGACGATAGCTCAGACTACGGTAGCTGAGACAGACGATGACCTAGGCCACGGTAGCTGAGGCAGACGATAGCCCAGGCTATGGTAGCTGAGGCTGACGATGGCTCAGGCTACGGTAGCTGGAGCAGACGGTAGCTCAGGCTAGCTCAGCTTTGGGTGTACGGTAGCTTTGGGTATATAGTAGGGATACGGTAGTTCGGGCACAGAAGTTCTCCTTCGTTTAGAATTGGAATTGAGTTTCGAATTTCTTTTGCTATTCATCTTCATCACAAACCTGTTTCGGTGATGAGCCCAATTTATGCGCTTGTCGGGAGCTGAGAATGCCGCGAACGGGCAATGAGAGAGCTGGTTGTGAAGGACTTCCACCCTATGATATTGGTATTATTGGCTTGTTCGCTAGGCTTCCAAAAAACGTCCACTTTCTCTTAGACAACCGTAATCTTGTCTCTATTTTTATTGAATAAAAATAGAGACAAGATTACGTTTAAGAAAAGGGGGCACGTTTTAGAAAACGTGACAAAACCAATGCGCGATCAGTGCGCGATCGGTGTGCGATCAATGCGCGATCAATGCGCGATCAATGCGCGATCAATGCGATCAGGGCGCGATCAATGCGCGATCAATGCGCGATCAATGCGCGATCAATGCGCGATCAATGCGCGATCAATGCGCGATCAATGCGCGATCAATGCGCGATCAATGCGCGATCAATGCGCGATCAATGCGCGATCAATTTGAGCAAACCTGTGAACCGTTTCGACTCGGTGATCCATTCGGTGATCCGTTTGGTGTCGTTTTTCCATTCGATGTTTGATTGGAAATTGCTCCAGTCGGGTAATCGGGATGGAGTGAATGGTTGGAAATGACGGTCGTCGACGAGGTCGTCTTTTTCAGCGCTACTCCCAAGCCAGCGAAATCGTTGGTGTACCAGCTGGTGTCCATTTGAAAAAACTAAACGTTTTATCTATTGATATTTCATTTTTGAATGAATAGAAAGCTTCTAAATGAATAGAAAACAAAATAAAATAAATAGAAAAAAGCCTAAACGCATTAAAACGATTTAAAAGTCGCTCAAAGTCGGAGAAAATGGGTCTCAAAACTTCAAAATCACTGTAATGACTTTAAACAAAGAAAAGATAGCTTTAAAATTTAGTATTTGAAAGATCTAATAAGCTAAAATCAAGATTTAATAGAGCATAGAGAAAATTTGAGTCAAAGTTGAACTCGAAAAAGTCGATCCACTTAGATGGTCTATAACTCAAGGTATAGTGGCTGAATGAGCTTTTCGTTGCTATCAATGGAATCTTCATTAAATTTGGCTATAGAAAAGTAGAATTTGTTTTGTATACTCATGTATAAGAACATAGAGAAAATTTGGGTCAAAGTTGAACTATTGGGTTGGGGAGAATGAGTCGGCGCCAAACTTTAAAGGGACTTTTTGCACACATAAAGCCTTCTTTAAACATACGTTTGGTTTCATCAAAAGGATCCACTATTTCTCTACAAAATGACCTTTGAGAGATTCCACAAAGCTTTTCTTTCGTGGAGTTTATGAACTTCCAAACGCAGCTGGTTAAAATGGCAAAGAGTCCGACTCATCATTTGAACAGTTTCTTTCACATAAACCTTCTTTGGTGTTTATATAAAAAAGATAGAGCACATTCAATTACTTAAGTTGCCAAATTTGCAGGAAGATCCCACCAATGGTTTTTTCTAGATGACAGTTTGTAGTTTTTGTGAAAAAATGGCTTTTTCTTGAGCGGAGGCGCTGTTTGAATTTTCTTTTAAATGTCATTTTGTAGAGAATTAGTTAACCATTCTACTCATATCAAAAGCATATTATTTGACGAAGTCGAATAGAAGTTTTAGGCATTTTTTTTGATTTTCGGCGCCGACTCATTCTCCCCAACCCAATACTTACCGGCAAAAGTTGATCAAGTCGGAGTTTGTGGACTTGTCTATTTTACTCTATAACTCGACTTTCAATTCTCAGATCGACTTGAGATTGGCTTAAAGATGATCTTTATGAAATTTGGTTATAGAAAACCACAATTTACTTAGTACACACTAGTGTAAGAACATAGAGAAAGTTTGAGTCAAAGTTGAACTACCTCCTCGAAAAAGTCGATCCACTTAGATGGTCTATAACTCTTGATATAGAAGCTCAATCAACTTATGGTTAATTTTCTGGTGAAGGCGGCAAAATAGCTAGCATTGTCGACAAGAAAAAAAAAATATATATAATCAATCAGAGTTGGTAGGAAAGTGTTTTGAAAAGCGCAAATTTAGCGCAAATGAAATTGGCACAAAAGATTTGGCGCAAATGATCCGTGGCGCAAATAATTTGGCGCTTTTGCTTAAGCCCCCTTACTGTTAGAGGTATTACGGTAGTATCTACGCAATTAAAAAAGTTACTTAAAAATAGTTTTCTAACAGTTGATGAGGGGAAAAAGTGCGTAAAAGTCAAAAAGTTAGGCAAATATTTTTTTCCAAAAATAGATTAAGAATTAATTTTTAAAAGTGTTTTAAGTTCGGAAAACTATTTTCTAATCAGGTTTTATAGTCTAAATCTAAAAGCCATTTCAAAAATCGAAAAGAAAAGTAGAAAAAGTGACAACAAAGTTTTAAAATTTTAATATAAAATGAAAATTGCAAGAAAATTGCTTTTGCTAGCACCTCAATAGCAACGTCCCCCTCCCCCATAATGACAGTCGGAGCGTCGCGTAGTCTAGCTTTGAACACTTTAAAGCTGCTTATGGAGCGTCGCGTAGTCTAGCTTTGAACACTTTAAAGCTGCTTATGGAGCGTCGCGTAGTCTAGCTTTGAACACTTTAAAGCTGCTTATGGAGCGTCGCGTAGTCTAGCTTTGAACACTTTAAAGCTGCTTATGGAGCGTCGCGTAGTCTAGCTTTGAACGCTTTAAAGCTGCTTATGGAGCGTCGCGTAGTCTAGCTTTGAACACTTTAAAGCTGCTTATGGAGCGTCGCGTAGTCTAGCTTTGAACACTTTAAAGCTGCTTATGGAGCGTCGCGTAGTCTAGCTTTGAACGCTTTAAAGCTGCTTATGGAGCGTCGCGTAGTCTAGCTTTGAACACTTTAAAGCTGCTTATGGAGCGTCGCGTAGTCTAGCTTTGAACACTTTAAAGCTGCTTATGGAGCGTCGCGTAGTCTAGCTTTGAACGCTTTAAAGCTGCTTATGGAGCGTCGCGTAGTCTAGCTTTGAACGCTTTAAAGCTGCTTATGGAGCGTCGCGTAGTCTAGCTTTGAACGCTTTAAAGCTGCTTATGATGAAATGTTTTGGATTTGGAACGGTTTTTTTGAAAGATTGGAACTCAGCGATTATTGTGTAATTGAACCAACACTCTAGTGAAGTTTTGGCTTGCCAGATGGCTTGCGTTTACATTTTGTAGTGGAGTTCTTTCTTAGCTTTGTACTTTGTGCTGTTCTTTGTGCTGTTCTTTGTGCTCAAGTTTAAACGCAAACTTTCAAGCGCACTGAATTCTTCATTGCTCTCTTGAGCTTGAGAAAATGAAGACTATAAGAAAATGAGGAATCCAGTGCGTTTGAAAGTGTGCGTTTAAACTTGAGCACAAAGAACAGCACAAAGAACACAGCACAAAGTACAAAGCGAACAAAGAACTCCACTGCAAAATGTAAACGCAAGCCATCTGGCAAACCGAAACTTCACTAGAGTGTCGGTTCAATTACACAATAATCGCTCAGTTGCAATCTTTCAAAAAAAACGCAAGCCACGCAAGCGAAAGTTGAGCTCAAAAAAGCGCACAAAGAACGCACGTAAACGCAAGTGCTCTAGCACACGGCTTTCAAGAGATAAAAGCCGGTTCATTTAGTTCATTTAGTCGAAATGATGAATTTATGTGCATTGGAATGGATGTGTTTACAGATTTGAGCAAAAGAAGAAGCTATACTTGCTGAAACCTTTTCAATAATCGATCAAAGACTCAGAAATGACTAGATGAAGCCAAAAATTGCCAAAAATCCCCAAAAATCTTCCATAAACCCTAACTAATCCCATAAAAATTGGCAAATTGGCGTTTTTTTTCTGATAATCCAAGGATTATTGGTCACGTGAAAAGAAAAAAATCAAAAAATCAAGAAAATCAAGAAAATAGACACGTTTTGTGAAACGTTTTTCTTAAAAACGTCTTTCAAAACGTTTTGACGTTGGAGAAATCGAAAAATTCACTTTTTCAGCCTGTCAAATCAACTCAAAACTTGACAATTTTTGAATAAAAAACAACAAAAATAAGAAAATAATCGTTTAGTTAAGTTTTCGATTAGTTAAGCCTTATAGAGCCAAATCTTATAGAGCCAAAGGGAATTAGCCATTGTTTTTGATTAGCAATGATCTACATTTTGCTCATGCCCAGGCCTGGCCCTGGTCTAGCTCCTGTGGCCAGGCCTGGCCCTGGTCTAGCTCCTGTGGCCAGGCCTGGCTCTGGTCTAGCTTCTGTGGCCAGGCCTGGTCCTGGTCTAGCTTCTTTGGCCAGGTCTGGCGATGGTCTAGCTTCTGTGGCCAGGCCTGGCCCTGGTCTAGCTCCTGTGGCCAGGCCTGGCCCTGGTCTAGCTTCTGTGGCCAGGCCTGGCCCTGGTCTAGCTTCTGTGGCCAGGTCTGGCGATGGTCTAGCTTCTGTGGCCAGGTCTGGCGATGGTCTAGCTCCTGTGGCCAGGCCTGGTCCTGGTCTAGCTTCTGTGGCCAGGCCTGGCCCTGGTCTAGCTCCTGTGGCCAGGCCTGGCCCTGGTCTAGCTCCTGTGGCCAGGCCTGGCCCTGGTCTAGCTCCTGTGGCCAGGCCTGGCCCTGGTCTAGCTCATGTGGCCCGGATCTAGGCCCTGATCTAGCTCCTGTGGCCCTCCTGTGACCCGGATCTAGGCCCTGATCTAACTCTAATGCAATGATCTACATTTTGCGCATGGATTTCATTCAAAATGATCAAATGGGTGATCAAATGGGATCAAATGGATGCGCAATGAGCTACAATGAGCGATTAGCGCTATAAACGACAAAAACCAGACGACAAACTCTTGTAGAAACGCGTAGAATAAAGCTTTTTGCAAAGTTTTTTGACGAAAAAATTCCGCTATTTTTAGGCTTTTGAATGCCACAAAAATCAAGAAAATCCATCATTTTTACGTCGAGAAAGAGCTCTTGTAGTCTCGTCCCATGCAACAAGACTACAAACCTCGAAAAAAACGTTATATCTCAGCATAGAAAACAAGATTTGGCATGTTTTTGGTGTCGTTCGAAAGCCTAAACTTGGTTCGATTTTTTGGTAAAAAAAGTTTTACAAAATCTCTATTCTACGCGTTTCTACAAGAGTTTGTAGTTTGTAGTTTGGCCTTCTAGTTTATAGCGCTCATGTCTAGTTGGGAAAAGCCATTTGCTGATTTCATAATTCTTATCTGTTAGATTTTCCCGTGAACAGAGTTCCAAAGGCTTATGTCAGGCTGGAAAATCAGAAACTTTGCCTAGATCCTTGTCTAGAAAGTTAAGATATCAAATAGCTCAGTTTTTAGAGCAATTGGTTAGAGCAATTACTTGAAAAGCGAAAGGTTAAAGGTTCAATCGCCTCTCTAGAAATCATTGGCAGAAATTATTGGATTTACTACTGACTCAAGCTGAAGCTAAAGATGAAGATAAAGATGAAGCCAAAGCTGAAGCCAAAGCTGAAGCTAAAGCTGAAGCTAAAGATGAAGCTAAAGATGAAGATAAAGATGAAGATAAAGATGAAGCCAAAGCTGAAGCCAAAGCTGAAGCTCAAGCTAAAGCTCAAGCCAAAGCTGAAGCCAAAGCTGAAGCTAAAGCGCAAGCTGAAGCCAAAGCTCAAGCCAAAGCTCAAGCCAAAGCTCAAGCCAAAGCTCAAGCTCAAGCTAAAGCTCAAGCCAAAGCTCAAGCCAAAGCTCAAGCTGAGCTCTTGGAACAGAAATGGGCACTTTCTGGCGCACTGTTTCACACATTCTGGCGTTTTGGCGCACAATTCCGGAATGCAATTCAATTTAGTTACTTAATAAGTGCAACAAAAGTAGAGGTTAAATGAGAAATTGTGAGAAAAGTGAGAAAAGTCTTTAACGATGATTCAGAGAAGAATTTTCAAATCCTTTTTTAAATCTCAAAAATCATTGCGCTCAAAGGAATGCGTAGAAATCCTACAAGAAAATCCATAGACAGAGAAAGACGAAGAAAATGAAAGAATTCTCAATTGTTCTCCTTTTCTCTTCTCTTCTCTTCTCTTCTCTTCTCTTCTCTTCTCTTCTTTTCCTTTCTTTTCTTTTCTTTTCTTTTCTTTGTTTCCATGGTGATTCTCATGATATTCGCGGATTTCGTTTATTTTGAAGAGAAATTTGTAAAAAAAGCAGCTTTTTAATGGTAAATCGATGGTGGGGAAGAGAAATTCGTGAAAAGAAATGCGAAAATTCGAGGTTTTTCTCACTAAATCTCTCTGAATAGATGAGAATTTTGTAGAAAATTCAAAAATTCTACTGAAAATTGAATTGTATTCATTGTATTCATTGAAATTGTATGCATTCATTGTATTCATTGAATTCATTGAAAAATGGAAAGCATCTGCTGCAATTTATTCGGTAATTCGGCAATTTTCTCGGTTTTCGCTTGCTCAACAGCCCGAATAACTTTTTTGATTTTTAGTTTTCTTTCTTTTTTTGTGAAAATATTGTATATGTTATATGCGGTTATGATTATTTGATTCGTTTCTATTCGACCCCTCAATAAAGCATATACAGTATTTCTTCGAATAGAAGACCCGGTAAAGAGTATGATCGCGTACTCCTGCGTAGCAGCCCTTTTTAAAATTTCTTTTCTGCATAAAAGCTTTCAATCAAGTGCTATAGGGGCTGGAAAATGATTCAAAAATACCAGATGAGCTAACAGATTTTTATAAATTATCGTAATGTTCGTTCCTAGAAGTAAACGGATATGAACTATTGGGTTGGTGGAAAAATCCTTTCCGATTTTTTCGAAGAGTACCTTAAATTTGTCGAATTTTGACATTTTATAGCTCATCCGAAAGCTGAATTCAAGACGGATCGATTGGTAAAAACCGTTTTGAGATATCTCTTTTCTAAAAGTTTTTACAGCTATTTTAGTAAAGGGCGGCAGAGCCAAAAAATGGCTGTTTTCACGTTTCGTTAGTTTTCCGTGCAGAAACCTAGGCTAAAAACATGTGTTTTCGTGATCAGCGTCAAAAATAACCCCTAGACACAAATTTTCAGAATCTTAGCAAAAAATTTTTGAAAAATATTGTTACTGGTGGAAGTCGAACCAGCGACCCCTCCGATCCCCTCCGATCAATAGCCTTTCCACCGCTTTTCGCGATTTTCTCGTTTTTTTTTGTTTTATCATTGTTAGAGGGCTTTTTTCAGGGTACAAAAGAAGTCTGTTTCATAGTTTTAGTTTCATATATTTGAAAAAAAGAAAATAAAGCAAAAAAGAAAATAAAGAATAAATCTCTCAAAAGCCGTATGTCAATTAAGAGAAATGCCAAAAAAAAACGAATAAAATATTCAATCAAAAGGGGAAATAAAGAAGAAAAAATGTGTTGGAGATCGGATTTCTACAAAAAAACAACGTCAATTCTCTCTTTTTTTTACATTCCTAGCTGAGATTTTCGCCTCAAATATTGCCTAAAACCTAAGTGCTTTTTTAGGGAAAATTTTAAGCAGAACTTCTTTTAAGCAGAAAAACTTAAACAGAACTTCTTCTATTTCTCTTGATCTTTCTCGGGTTTTATAGAGTTTTATAGAGTTTTTGCTAAGCAAATTTTGCTAAACATTGCATGAAAACTTTAGAAAACAACTCTAGTTTCAATTTCTGAAAAGAAATTGAGAAAATTGACGCACTGGCACTGTCAAGGATCCACTAGCAGAGATCCACTGTCAAGGATCCACTAGCAGAGATCCACTGTCAAGGATCCACTAGCAGAGATCCACTGTCAAGGATCCACTGGCAGAGATCCACTAGCAGAGATCCACTGTCAAGGATCCACTAGCAGAGATCCACTAGCAGAGATCCACTAGCAGAGATCCACTAGCAGAGATCCACTAGCAGAGATCCACTAGCAGAGATCCACTAGCAGAGATCCACTAGCAGAGATCCACTAGCAGAGATCCACTGTCAAGGATCCACTGGCAGAGATCCACTAGCAGAGATCCACTAGCAGAGATCCACTAGCAGAGATCCACTAGCAGAGATCCACTAGCAGAGATCCACTAGCAGAGATCCACTAGCAGAGACAAACTTTAGAAAACAACTCTAGTTTCAATTTCTTGTGACAATTGACGTAAATTGCAAGTTGAATGGAGTTGAATAGGTTGAACGATGAAGTTGAATAGGTTACTGGCTGATTGTGCATTACTTTTCGCGTAGCTCATGGGAAAAACTGGATAAGCCGGCGAAATGCTATGCGATCTATACCATTTTAAGAATCTTATGCACAAAAACACTAGTCACTTCTTGAAAAAAAGACCAAAAAACCAGAGTCGGGATCGAACTCAAGAGGCCTGGCTCTGGGCTCGCTCTAGAAACCAACGCCTTACCACTCGGCCATGATTGCACTGAATCGTCCGCTTCAGTGCAGTCGAAGAAGAAGACCGCTAAGACCCAAATAGCCCCATTTTTAGACCAAAATGACCCAAATAACCAAATTTTTCTAACAAAACTTTAGACGCTTATAACTCTTGGTAGATTGTCATTTGGCAAAAACGGAAGATAGATTTGGAATCAGCATAAAATTCTGCTTTGAATGGTATAGTTCGCATAGTCACTTGACTTTGTAAGAAATGCAAAAAGTTAATTAAAACTAGTTTTCTAGCAGTTAATGAAAAGAAAAAGTGAGTAATTATGTAAATTATCTGAAAAACTGAGGTCAAAATTGGCATTCAACTAGAGTCACTTGAAAATACGTTTAAGAGAAAAAAGCTCTTTCGTTAATTGAGAAGAAAGGAAAATTGCTTTGGAGGGAAAAACGAGGAGAAACTTTTGTTTAGCTTTGTTTAGCTTTGTTTAGCTAGAGATCAAAAGCCAGTTTATTCTTAAGCACAAATTATCCCATAAAAATCAACTATTCTAGATAAAGTTTGCAAAAAAATTGATTCAATGGGGATTAATAATCTAAAAATCTATTATATTGGATTGGTGAATTGAAAACTGCGGGCTATTGTCATATGTGACAGTTTGAGCACTTCTCTTCGGTTACTCCTAATGTCAAGAAAGTACGCGATCGTCTAAGATTAAACCCTAACCAATCGGCTCGAGGAATAGCACAGAAAATGGGTCTGAAGAGAAGCTTTGTTAACACAATCATCAAGAATGTAGATAGGCTCAGAACCAGAACTATTGGATTGGTGAATTGAAAACTGCCAGCTATTGTCATATCTGACAGTTTGAGCACTTTCTTCAAAAGAAACCTATTGGCAGCAGCTAATGGCCACATCACCTAGAAAAACTTGTACAGGGTGCTTCAGAATTATAGGCGACAAGACGCGCTAGCCTTGTTTTTACAACATTTTCTTTGTTACGATTCCAATACGGTTCCTATTTTATTCCAATACGGCTCCAATACGATTCCAATACGGTTCCAATATGGTTCCTATTTTATTCCAATACGATTCCAACACGGTTCCTATTGGGTTGGTGAATTGAAAACTGCCAGCTATTGTCATATGTGACAGTTTGAGCACTTTCTTCAAAAGAAACCCATTTTGGCCTCAATAGAAAAAAGAAAAAAAAGCCTGAAAAAATAAAACACGACGAAAGACTGAAAAATTCTTTGTGGCGGGGTCCTTTTATTGCGTCGGGTTACGGTAGTTTCCGACCTTTGGCGCGGAAACGTCTGAAAGGCAAAGTGTACGGTGGACGGTCCGAAAGGTATCTGTCGTCAGAATTTTATTATTTCAAAAGAGAATTCCTTTAAATTGATTTAAAGTAAAATGAAATTAAACCCAATTTGTTTAATTGCTTTTTTAATTATTATTTTTAATTTATTGGGTTGGTGAATTGAAAACTGCTGGCTATTGTCATATGTGACAGTTTGAGCACTTTCTTCAAAAGAAACCCATTCTGGTGTCAATGGAAAACTTGTAGAGAATCAAAAATCAAGCTTATATCCAAATTTTCAGAACGATTCAAAAACTGGTTTTCAAGAAATGCCCAAATTTACGAATTTTCACAAAACTTGCACTGAACTTGCAACAAAACTTGCATTTTAAGCGAAACTACTAAGTGTATCTTTTTGGAAATTTGGCTATAAGCCTAATTTTTGATTCTCTACAACTTTTCTATTGACACCAAAATGGGTTTCTTTTGAAGAAAGTGCTCAAATGCTCAAACTGGGACATCTCCAGATCTCCAGTCCTCCATTTTTGAGTCTCCAACTTGTCTCACACACAAACCAAAATCCTAGTACAAAAGAGGAATCCGCAAATTGCCTGTAAAATGGGCAGAAGTCGTCAATAATAATGGAAATTATTTGGAATGAATTTATGGTTTTATGTTGAATAAATTTTAGTTCAAAGTCCCGCAGTTTTCAAGCCCGATTTGCACCAGAAGAAGTTTATGCTCTGCGTTTTCTGGCATATGGAGGGAATGGTGTACTGGGAGTTGCTGGATAGCAAGACGACCGTTAATGCAATCAAATACAGTGAACAGTTGGGAAAGGTGAATGAATCCCTGAAGAAGAATAGGCCCTCCAGGTCAAAGATCGTTCTCATCCACGACAAGTTCCGGACTGTATGGGGAATGCGCCCTCATGTTGCAAAACTGACTAGCTCTAAAATAAATAGCCTTGTTTGGGAACTTTTGGCGCATTCCCCATACAGTCCGGACCTTGCCCCTTTTGATTACTACTTATTCATGAGTAATAAGCTTGCGGGAGAACACTTCGATTCGGAAGAAGCAGTCAAAAATTGGCTTTGAAAGTTTTTCGATTCAAAACCAAAATCCTAGTACAAAAGAGGAATCCGCAAATTGTCTGTAAAATGGGCAGAAGTCGAGCAATAATAATGGAAATTATTTGGAATGAATTGATGGTTTTATGTTGAATAAATCCGATTCAAAGTTCATGAATAAGTTCAAAGTCCCGCAGTTTTCAATTCACCAACCCAATAGAACGAGAACAAGAACTAGAACTAGTTTAGCTAGAGATCAAAAGCTAATTTATCCTTAAGCACAAATTATCCCATAAAAATCAACTATTCTAGATAAAGTTTGCAAAAAAAACCGCTTCAATTCGTCTAATTTCATGGGTTTTTGTTTAATTTTCATCGATTTCTATGTAAAGTTTAAATAGCAAAAAAAAAATGGGTAAAAAAAGGATTTGGATATGAGTAAGTGGAGCGGAAAAGCTTTCTTCAATAGAAAACATGTGACGCGATAAAGAAAAAGAAAAAAAAAGCGTTTTCTATATGTTCTCTATGCGCAAAATGGGGATTAAAGATCTAAAAGTCTATTAGAAATCAAAAACTTATTCTCTATCTAACTATGCGATCATTTTCTCACTTTTGACTAATAAAACTTTAAACAATAAAGCTAAAAATTCTTTAGAAAACCTTAGAATACTATCCTTTATGGAATTTAAAAGAAATTTTCTTGAAAATCAAAGTTCGATGAAACAAAAAGCAGTATGGGGGATCGAACCTGGATCGTGTGGGCTGTAGAAAAGCGTGCTCCCGACTGTGCCACGACGACAGAAACCGATCGGCTAGAAAACCCGATCTTACCCAGTTTGTCGCTATGGCGCAGTCGGCACCCTTGTCTTCAGCCCACACGACCCGGGTTCGACCCCCCTAGTACCACTCAATCTCGACTTTTTCAGTTTTCTAAGACCAGAAGTTATCGGAAGCTAATTCCGGGTCTGCATTAGGCCTAAAATAGGTATAAAAACAGATACTGCACCCTTAGCAAGCTTGTTTTAAACGTAACTTTTCTAGGCTTAGCCTGGCTAGGATCGAAACTGGCTCTTGAGCTTCTACCAAGCTCTGGCTTAGCCCGGCTAGGATCGAAACTGGCTCTTGAGCTTCTACCAAGCTCTGGCTTAGCCTGGCTAGGATCGAAACTGGCTCTTGAGCTTCTACCAAGCTCTGGCTTAGCCCATCTTCGCTGAAAAGCCAACTGATAATACTAAATGATAAGTATTAGACTTAACATGACTTAAAAATGATAATTTCAGATAAACTTCAATATAAAAGCTTGCCAAACCAAAAATGGAGACTCAAATATGAATCACTTAGTTCCTGTTTGCGAAAAAGCGGCTCCCGTAAATTAGAAAGAAATTAGAAGTGTTATTTGATGGGGAAAAGTGAAAAAGGAGAAGGGAAAAGAGGGGAAAAGAAGGCAAAAAAGGGAAAAACGGGGTACAAGACGCGTGTAAAAGCTAATTACTTTCAAGAGAGAGTGGGGGAAAAGGAAAATAGCTTTAAGAGAGGCCAAGGGAGTGTCTATAAATGTCTATAAATGGGCCATTTTTAATGTGGTCAATGAGCTCCGAGACTGAAAGAGTTTGATGTATGAATAGATTCATAGTTGATGGATTAAACAAAGAATCAGAGTCTGACCATCAGACTGGATTGAAGAGAGAAAGACTGGATTGAGCTGACAAACCTGAGACTTCAGCCTAAGCCTGAGCCTAGGTGTGAACCTGAGCCTGGACCTGAGCCTGAGCCTAGGCCTTGACCTGAGTCTGAGCCTAGGCCTGAGCCTGAACCCAAGCCTGAACCTGAGCCTGAGCCTAAGCATAAGCCTGAGCCTAGGCCTTGACCTGAGTCTGAGCCTAGGCCTGGACCTGAGCCTGAGCCTAAGCATAAGCCTGAACCCAAGCCTAAGCCTGAGCCTAAACCCAAATAGACTTAGTGCGTGGCCCTAACCGCTAGCCTTCGCACTAAGTCCAAGCCTAAGCCTAAGCCTGTGCCTGAGCCTAAACCTGAGCCTGAGCCTAGACCTGGACCTGAGCTTGAGCCTAAGCCTACACCTAGCTCAAACAAGTTCCTAAATGATTTGTGTTCTCTTTCATTTTCTCGAAAATAAAAGCCAGTGAAATTTTTCGTTTTCCCATACTTATCCCATTGAAAAGAACAAAGAACAATGTTTTCAGCTAAAAAAACTTTTTTTCCCTTCCCGAAAACCCAATTTCCGTCTGGCTCACTTGACAGAGATTAAGCAAGTGTTGGCTCGTAACAGAAAGAAAACCTTTAAAGCCATTTAAGCCACTTTGCGTTATCCAATTTCAATAGTTTTTCCACCAAACCTTTAAAGCCATTTAAGCACGAAAAATTAAGCTTTTCTCGTTTTAAAAGTTTACTCTCAAAAGCTCATTTTGTATTCATTGAAAAGAAAACAAACAAGGCTAGACATTGGAAAAAATAAAGCTATAATTTGATGAGAGAAAAATGGAATATCTTTGTAAAATTTGTTGTTGAAAAATTGGACTTATAAACTGGTTTTATTTACAGTTTACTTACTTATTTACAATTACAGGTTGACAAGGAAGTCTTTGCACGGGTTTGAACTAAAAATCCACCAATTCAAGACCAATTGTTTACAAGTCGACTCCAAGAAATTACTCGTAAAAAATAAAAATAAAAATGAAATGTCCAACTGTCCAATTGTCCAACTGGCAATTGTCCAATTGTCCAATTGTCCAATTGTCCAATTGTCCAACTGTCCAACTGGCATTGGTCCAATTAGCAGTAGAATAGTTGAGTAATTGAACCGGGCAAATTGATAAGCTTGGTCGACAAGAAGCTGGCGTTTTAGGACTTCTGGTAGATTGGGGGATATTTGATTGAATTTGAGCATTTGAACGCCTCGCTCCTTTGCCATTGGCAATCTAACTTTGAGCTCAAATATCTCAGCTTTGCGTTATCCAATTTCAATAGTTTTTATACCAATCGATAGAGAAAGACTTGGCGCATCGAATGATTCCAAGAACATTCAAATTGAACAACCCAACACCAAGAAATTTGAGCTCAAAGTTAGATAGGCAGAAGGGGCCGGGCCAGACAGACCTTTTATACGCGCCCCGCCCTTTTCCATTGGCTAATTTTGAGCTCAAATTTCTTGTTGGGCTGTTCAATTTCAATATTCTTGAAATCAAGCCAAGGGAAAAGGGGCGGAGCGCGTATAAAAGGTTTTCCTGGCCCCGCCCCTTTTGCCATTGGCAATCTAACTTTGAGCTCAAATATCTCAGCTTTCCGCTGTCCAATTTCAATAGTTTTTTTACCAATCGATAGAGAAAGACTTGGCGCATCGAATAATATCGAAATTCTTATCGAATGATAAAGAATAGAATATAATAAGAGTGTTTGAATCTGTTAGAGTTCATTTGAGAGAAAAAACAAGGCTATAATAAAGGATTTACAAAGAAAAGACATCATTTTAATCAATAAAACCCATTTCTGGTGGTTTTTTTTCTGGTTTTCTGGGAAATACACCAGAAATACACCAGAAATGTGGTCAACGCTTGGCCGGAAATCGATTTCGCAATGAAATTTCAATGCGACCAACGTCGCATTGAAATTTCATTGTTTTGACCGTTAAAAAAGAAAGCGCTTGCAAAAACAAAGTGCTTCAAATGTTGTATAGAAAATTCTCACTATTCAATTCAATAAATTAAAGGGTTTTTTTAAAAATAAACTATACTAAAGTAACTATTAATCAAATAAAAAGTTCAATTTTAGAATTTCGGAAATTTCTGAACTTCTGAACTCTCTGAACGAAATTTCTGAACGTTTTTTAGACCTACAAGGCTACAGTCAGTCTACAGTAAGCCTATAGTAAGCCTACAGTAAGCCTACAAAGTTACAGTAACTATTAATCAAATAAATAGCTCAATTTAAGAATGTCGGAAATTTCTTAACTCTTTTCTGAAATTTCTGAACTCTCTGAACTCTCTGAACGAAATTTCTGAACGTTTTTTCTTTTGAAAATCTGAATTTAACATTTTTCTCGGACTTTGAGCTTTAAAAAAATCAAAAAAATCAAAAAATCGAAAAAATCGAAAAAATAATAATTGAAAATAATAAAAATTGATTTAAAAACATGTAAAAACAATGAAATTCAGCTTTTTTGATTTAAAATTTAATTTAACTCAATTTAAATCAATTTAAATCCAATTTAAACCCCAATTAAACCCAATTAAACCCCAATTTAAATCCCAATTTAAACCCCAATTAAACCCCAATTAAACCCCAATTTAAACCCCAATTTAAACCCCAATTTAAACCCCAATTTAAACCCCAATTAAACCCCAATTTAAACCCCAATTAAACCCAATTAAACCCAATTAAACCCAATTAAACCCAATTAAACCCCAATTAAACCCCAATTAAACCCAATTAAACCCCAATTAAACCCAATTAAACCCCAATTTAAATCCCAATTTAAATCCCAATTTAAACCCCAATTTAAACCCCAATTAAACCCCAATTTAAACCCAGATTCAAGCCCCAATTAAATCCCAATTTGAACCCCAATTTAAACCCGATTTAAACCTCAATTTGAATCCAATTTAAATCCAATTTAAACCCAAATTAAACCTCAATTTAAACCCCAATTAAATCCAATTTAAACCCCAATTTAAACCCCAATTTAAATCCAATTTAAACCCAATTTAAACCCAATTTAAACCCAATTTAAACCCAATTTAAACCCAATTTAAACCAAATTTTCTTTAGCATTTTTAAAAACAGTGCACACTATCGAAAAATTTGCATTTTTCATTTTAAATTTTCGAATTTTTAAGGTAAAATCCAAAATTTCATATATGATTTTAGAGGAAATTAAGAGAATTTCTCGATTTTTCTACTTTTCGAGAATTCTTTTTCGATTTTTCGATATATAGACGAAAACCAAACCATCGTCCTTCCAGCGACTCTCCAAACTGTTCGCGTTTTGATGCATTTTATTTAGGGATTCGTTTCGATTCAAATGCAGCGACGATTGGGATGACTGAAAGGAATATGAACATAAAGATAAAGAGAATAGCGAAGAAATTGTGCTAAAGTAAGCCTACAAGGCTTAGTCTTCAGTAGGCCTGCAAGGCTACAGTTAGCCTACAGTAGGCCTACATGGCTACTGTTAGCCTACAGTAAGCCTACAAGGCTGCAGTAAGCCTACAAGGCTATAGTAAGCCTACAAGCCTACAGTAAGCCTACAAAGCTACACTAAGCCTACAGTAAGCCTACAGAGCCTACAGTTACAGTTTTAAACCTCAATTTAAACCCCAATTTAAACCCCAATTTAAACCCCAATTAAAACCCAATTTAAACCCCAATTTAAACCTCAATCTACAAAGCTACACTAAGCCTACAGTAAGCCTACAGAGCCTACAGTTAGTCTACAGTAAGCCTACAAAGCTACAGTAGGCCTACAGTGAGCCTACAAAGCTACAGTAGACCTACAGTGAGCCTACAAAGCTACAGTAGGCCTACAGTGAGCCTACAAAGCTACAGTAGACCTACAGTGAGCCTACAAAGCTACAGTAGGCCTACAGTGAGCCTACAAAGCTACAGTAAGCCTACAGCAAGCCTACAGAGTCTACAGTTAGTCTACAGTAAGTCTACAGTAAGCCTACAAAGCTACAGTAAGCCTACAAGGCTATACTAAGCCTACGAGCCTACAGTAAGCCTACAAAGCTACAGTAGGCCTACAGAGCCTACAGTTAGCCTACAGTAGGTCTACAAGGCCACAGTAACCCTAGGAAAGGCCAGGGCCTAGAACCAACAGATGAATCGAGCAAAATTTTCTAGAGCTGGTCAAGTTGATCCAGTCAAGAAACAAAAAGGGAACACGAAAGAAAGGGGACACGTTTTCAGAGCAGATCAATCCAATTAAGATCAATCCAAACTTGTTTCTTTCTTTACAAACCTTGTTGACGTTGTTGTTCTGTAAAATCCCTTTAAACGGCGCCATCGCTCCGTTCACTCGCATCCAATTCAATGAAATCTATAATAAATGATTGCTTCTTCAAGCTAACGTGTTCAATATTGGAAACCAGTAGATTGCTAGGTTTAGAGATCATTTTGTAAAAGTTTTGTACAAGTTTAAGCCTAAAAATGAAACTTATCAATATGCTGTTAGCAACTATAGTTAGTTTTTTCAAAATTATTGCCTTTTGCGCTGTTGCTTGCTTGCTTGCTTAGACGATTGTGGCCCCGCCCCTTTTCCCATTAGGAATCTAACTTTGAGCTCAAATATCTCAGCTTTGCGTTACCCAATTTCAATAGTTTCAATTACCCAATTTCGTTACCCAATTTCAATAGCCCCGCCCCTTTTGCTAACTTTGAGCTCAAATTTCTTGGTGTTGAGCTGTCCAATTTGAATGTTCTTGGTATCATTCGATGCGCCAAGTCTTTCTCTATCGATTGGTACAAAAACTATTGAAATTGGACAGCTCAACACCAAGAAATTTGAGCTCAAAGTTAGCAAAAGGGGCGGGGCTAGAAAGACCTTTTATACGCGCCCCGCCCTTTTCCATTGGCTAATTTTGAGCTCAAATTTTTTGTTGGGCTGTTCAATTTCAATATTCTTGAAATCAAGCCAAGGGAAAAGGGGCGGAGCGCGTATAAAAGGTTTTCCTGGCCCCGCCCCTTTTGCCATTGGCAATCTAACTTTGAGCTCAAATATCTCAGCTTTGCGTTACCCAATTTCAATAGTTTTTATACCAATCGATAGAGAAAGACTTGGCGCATCGAATGATACCAAGAACATTCGAATTGGACAGCTCAATACTAAGATATTTGAGCTCAAAGTTAGCAAAAGGGGCGGGGCCAGAAAGAGCTTTTATACGCGCCCCGCCCCTTTTCCATTGGCTAATTTTGAGCTGAAATTTGCTCATCTTTCAGGAAACAAATTGTTTAGTTTGAAAAGTTTTCACCTGTGCCACATCTCCGTTCGAATCAAAAGAGGACTGGGGTGAGCGGCCGCCCAAATGCGGTCGACCAGCCGAGCCGTAGCCTGAGTATTTTATTCGATTTGTTAGATTAGATCCTTTAAGAGTTTTCTTTTCAAAGTACAAATCAAAATGATTTAAAGATCTCAAAAATCACTTTTAAAGGGTTTTAAAAGAGTTTAAAAAGGATTTTTGAAGAATCAAAGCAAAAAATGGCAAAAAATGGCATTGAATGGGCGGAAAAATGCACCGGAGCCTTCCGGTGCATTTTTTGAGTCCATTCAATGCCATTTTTTGCTCATTGAGCGAAATTTTCGTCTGACTCTGATTCTGAGTCAAAAAAAGTTTCGAAATTGATGTTTTTTCGAAGAAAATGTATTTAAATTCGAAAAAACTTGGCAATTTTGAGCAGAAAATTGATAATAAATGTTAATTTTAACTAGAGGAAACATTTTGCGACTTTTTTCAACTCCAACTCACCAGCACTATTATGCCCGGGTCCACCATTGCTCGCGAAAGCGCCAGCAGCTCCAGTGCAAATGCCAGCTCGACGTTTTCGACTTCGGTACTGAAAATTTTGAAAGATGAGTAGTTTGGATGGATTTTTATTATATAAAAGTTTGTCTATTTGTAAAGGCATTTTCTCAGCCGTATTTTGACCAATAAAGCTAAAAATTCTTTAGACCTTAGACCTAAAACCCCTTAGAATATATCATAGTTGTAGGTTATAAAAAGATTTTTGTGAAAAAGTAGAGTTCAGTGAAACAATTAGCACTACGGGAGGTCGAACCCGGATCATTTAGGCTGTAGTCAAGCGCACTGCTGACTGCGCCACGACGAGAATAACCGGAGGGCCAGAAAACTTGCTTTTAACCAACCGTTAGGCGATTTTTCTGGCTGTGAAAAAGATTTAGGTGAAAAAGTAGAGTTCAGTGAAACAATTAGAACAACGGGGAGTCGAACCCGGATCATTTAGGCTGTAGTCAAGCGCACTGCTGACTGCGCCTTCTGGAACCGTTAGGTGGTTTTTCTGACTGCATGGTGTTGAGTGGCGCTACGGGTGTTCGAACCCGGGCCCTGTGGGCTGTAGTCAAGCGCACTGCTGACTGCGCCACGAGGAGAATAGCCGGAAAGCCAGAAAACTCACTTTTTTAACCGGCCGTTAAGGTGGTTTTTCTGATTACATGGTGTTGAGTGGCACTACGGAGGTTCGAACCCGGATCCTGTGGGCTGTAGTCAAGCGCGCTGCTGACTGCGCCACGGCGACAAGAAAAGACCGACCGTTAAACGGGTTTTTCAGCTGGTTTTTCAAAACAAGCGGGTACTTAACTCTTTCTGGAGTGAGGGGATTAAGTCTGCTGTGGTGTAATGGTTAGTACGGTTGGCCAGTAGGCGAAAGGTCGCGGGTTCAAGTCCTGTCGGCGCACAAGTTTTGATCTGCCCAGTTCCAACTACCTTTTCAACTGCTTTTTAGCTAGTTTTTCAATAATTCTGCTTTTTAAACCATATTAAAACTGCTTTAAAGTCCATTTTTCATTCAAATCGTAAAAACTCTCGAGTAAACTGTTCTTTGAAGTGTACTTTGTGCTCAAATCCGTAAAATGCAGAGTTCAGTGCGCCAAAAAGCCTGCATTTGCACATGATGAGCACAAAGTTCACGAAAATGAAGAAAGATGAACAAAAGCTGTACACTGTGTCCATTCATAATGCCATTGTCCATCGTCGTCTCGTCGAGACTCATCTGGTTGATCGGTGCCCGTCTTTTATTCACCGACGAGAATCGCACATTCGTTAATTCTTTTCTCGGCATTAGACCGAATGGATTCACGTATTTTGACGGACTTGATGGACCGATTGTGAATTTTCTCGTCGTCAAGAGGCAATTTGTGTGAATCTCGAGATCCGATGCTGTTGGATCATCAAGTGAAACAAGGACATCAAACGATTTCTGCGGATTTACGGCTTTTTGAAGCTCCGATAGGCTTTTCGGTTTCAACGGCTGCTCGGCATCGGACTCGCTTTCAACGTCAGAGAGTACGGTAGAGGACATGCTTCTAGAGTAAACTTGTAACAAAAACATCTATCGATCCTTCTTGCAAACAAAAAAAACCTTAGATTAAAATGCTATCAATCTTTAAAAAAAGATTGATAGATGTTTTCGTTACAAGTTTAGTCTAGAGAATACGGTAGATAACAAAAATCAGCAATTAGATAACAAGAATGAGCACTATACTTTTAGAGTACGGTTTTTGGAAATGGTTTAGATTTAGAAAGCAACGAGACATTCAAAAAAGCAAATACTGTATTTTCTCTAGTAGTTCACCCCACCGAGTTGATGCCTATTTTACGATTTCCAATTTTTCCCAGAAGCTCAACACTCTAATCATCGTCAAGACCTGGCTTGATCTGGCTTGGTCTAGCTTGGCCTGGCTTGGTCTAGCTTGACCTGGCTTGATCTGGCTTGGTCTAGCCTGATCTGGCTTGGTCTGGCTTGGCCTGGCTTGGTCTGGCTTGGTCTGGCTTGGTCTAGCTTGGTCTGGCTTGATCTGGCTTGGCCTGGCTTGGTCTAGCTTGGTCTGGCTTGGTCTAGCTTGGTCTGGCTTGATCTGGCTTGGCCTAGCTTGTCCGAGTTTATTGTCTGTTTTGCTAAAGTCTCACAAATTAGGCCTGGACCTGACTTTTGCCTTGGCTAACTTATTCAGAAGCATTTATCAATTGCATGGTTATCAATTGTCAGTTATCAATTCTCGGTTATCAATTCTCGGTTATCAATTGTCAGTTATCAAATGTCAGTTATCAATTCTCTGTTATCAATTGTCCAAAAACCTTAGCAAACTTGGGATTTTATTCTAGCTGCTTGCTAAAATGCTCAACGATCTAAAAAGAAAAAGAAAGAAATAAAGAAGAAGAAAGAAAGCTATATCTCTTCTTTTTACAAGAAAATGAATAGATATAGCTTTTTTAGAGAATACAGTATTCTAGATATTATTCTAGATAGAAAAAATGATTAGACTTATAGAAAACAAGATGATTTTTTTGTAAGAAATCCAAAAATAAGGTTTCTTCGAGGATTTCGGATTGTAAATTTAAAAACTAAAACTAACCATTCTTTTTGAATGAGTTGAAAGGGTTCAAGTGGTTCAAAACTAGAATATCTTGAGTGGAATATCTTGAGTGAATCTCGAGCGAATCTTGAGTGAAATACCTTGAGTCAAAAACGGTGCCTAGTTCGATTTGGGGGGAAATCTTTCGGGAAACGGAACATTTCCAGAAAAACCCCGAAAATTCACATGCATTTTGAGGAGAAATGTTTGAAAAACACTAGAATTGACCGTTCGAAATAGAATTTTGAATGAAAATGGGAAAATTTGGGGAAATTTGGGAAAACTAATAAGCTTTCCACAAAAACCTTTCGCTTTTTTTCGTAATTACGTTGAAAAAGAACAAATTCACCGAATTTTAACAACTTTACTTTACTTTTTTAACTTTTTTCATTGCTTTTTTCATTACTTTTTTCAAAAACTATTGGTAGAATTATTGCTGGAATTTGAGACTAGAGAGAGTCTAACCCTAGAGAGGGATAGACTCTCTACACCGTCACTAGGTTTCCTGTGAGTTCAGACTCACTAGGCTTCCTATGAGTTCAGACTCACTAGGCTTCCTATGAGTTCAGACTCACTAGGCTTTCTGTGCCTTCAGACTCACTAGGTTTCCTGTGAGTTCAGGCTCACTAGGCTTTCTTTGAGTCCAAACTTACTAGGTTTCCTGTGAGTTCAGACTCACTGAGTTTCTATGAGTCTGATGTTTTACTAGGTTCTGATATTTCTTTCCGGACCGATCGGCTACCTAGAAGTGCCAAAATCGTTATATCAGGGTAAAATCTACTTGAATGGTATCTTCTAGCTTCTAGAAACTTCTAAAAGCTTTTAAAAGCTGCTAAAAGCTTCTAAAAGCTTCTAAAAACTCTAAGAACTTCTAAAAGCTTCTAAAAGCTTTTCAAAACTTCTAAAAGCTTCTAGAAACTTCTAAAAACTTCTAAAAGCTTCTAAAAACTTCTAAAAGCTTCTAGAAACTTCTAAAAGCTTAAAACTGTAAAACCCCTAACAAATTCCTCCTTTTTCGCGAAACATCAAAGCATTTTCTTTAAGAAATTGAATTCACTGCATCAGAAAGTCTATGTTAGACTTTCTGATGCAGTGAATTCAATTTCTTAAAGTAGTTTAAAGCAAAAAGTACATGAAAAATCAAAAGATTAAGGAAAACTAAAAAAAAAAATGAACTGTTTTGATGAAGTTGGCTGGGTTGGCCAAAAATTTCTCAAGTGCTTCCCCCTTTTTTCACATTCTCATCAAAAAAAGGCAATAATTTTTGAGTGACAACTAGTGTCTTTTCGATAAAAGAAAAGAGTTTTTGACTTAAAAATGGGAAAGAAGGCGTCAACAAATTTTTTGGATTTCAGAAAGGAAAAAGAAAGAGAGAGACACTCAAAATGGACATGAATAGTGCATGGGAAAAGAAAAAAAACGACAAAAATAAGTTGTTTAAGGAGAAATACGAAAGATCACGTCATTTTTAAAACTTAAGAGATCACTGGATTTGAAAAAGGGTTTTGAAATAAGATTTGAAAGCAATGTCACTAAAAATCGAAGCTATCGACAAATTTGGTTGCTTTTCTTTACAGATTTGGTTCCTTTACTCTACAACTTTGGTTGCTTTCCTCTACAAATTTGGTTCTCTTTTCTCTTTTGGTTCCTTTTCTCTACAAATTTGGATCATTTACTTCGAAAAAGTCCTTTGGAATCTGGAAATCTGGAATTATCTGGGACATTCTGTGGATTGTCGATTTTAGATTATGAAATCATTTAAACTGTAGCTTTTTCATCGACCGATGACTTGATAAAGCTTAAAAATTTGTTTCCCAAATAATAGCCAAAACAATTTCTCTATTTAATTTCAAAACTAAATCATACATGCTCTAATCTACCTTTGACAGCTCACTGTGAACTATTGAACAGATCAGCTAATAGATAAGCTAGATTTCGACAGAATAGTGAAAGAATTCAAGTACTATTATCATTCTATTAGGTGTGTGAAAAAGTAATCGACGTTTTTAACGTTTAAATATAAAAGACCATAAGTTTCGTTAACATAATTTTTATTCAACGAAGTAACCACCATTCGAAAGAAGAACCTTTTGCCAACGTTCTACAAGTAAAGACATTCCACGATAATAAAAATCTTGGTCCTTAGAGGCGAAGAAAAGAGGCAGAGGCCTTAGAGGCAACCTCGGCTTTGACATCTTCTTCGGAATTGAACCGTTTATTGGCCAAAAAGTTAGACAGAGACAAAAATAAATAATAATCAGATGGAGAAAGGTCTGGTCTATAAGGTGGATATGGTAAAACCTCTCATCCAACACTCTGGATTTTTTGTCGAGTCTGTAAAGAGACATGTGGTCGCGCGTTATCATGGAGCAACAGGACACCTTTCCTATTTACCAATGATACGCGTCTCTCAGTGAGTTTTTGTTGGACTGCATCAATCTCGGCACAATAGACATTCGAATTAATCGTTTGGCCACGTGGTAAATAGTCTATGTGCATAATACCACGTGCAGTCCACCAAACTGTCATTAAAATTTTTTTAGGATGGAGGCTTTTTTTGGGCATTGTCCCAGCAGGTTTACCACGTTCCACCCACTGTCCAGACCTTCTAGAATTATCGTAATCAACCCATTTTTCATCACACGTAACAATTCGATCAATAAATGGCTCAAGTTGATGTTTATTAATCAAAGAATTGGCGATTGTAAGGCGCATTGTTTTGTTTTCTTCGCTCAATTCATGCGGTATCCATTTGTCCAACTTTTTGATAAAATTCATGGCATTCAAGCGTTTCCTTACGGTTGACCCATCACAATTTAATGTAAGGCCTATTTCTGAAGAGGTTGAACGAGGGTTTTCGAGAAGACAGCGTCTGATTTGGGCATCAGATAAAAATAAAAAACGTGGATTACTTTTTCACACACCTAATATTTATAAATGAATCTATTTGATAAATGAATCTATTTATATGTCGTAACCGATTATGAATTTCAGCCGATTATGAATGAGCGGGTCCGGACGCGTCCAACCATCAAGTCCAACCATTACTTTTTCACACACCTAATAGAATATCTTAGCGTTGATTTACGGTGAGTGTCATAACTTAAATTTCTAATCTTAAAGAATTCAAGTACTTTTATTATTCTAGAATATCTTAGCGTTGATTTACGGTGACTATCGTAATTTAAATTTCCTTTTTGATAAACAGGATGAGAATTTGAAGCAAAAATATAGCCAAATTTGAGAAAAATACAGTCAAAATAGAGTCAAATTAGAGTTAAAATAGAGTCAAAAGTTGATGCCAAAAAAAACTTATTCAAAATGCTTCTAAAATTAGAGAAAAGATTATGACAGAAGAAAGAGGACATCTTTAAAAAAAGCGACAATAACCCCAGTTAGTTAATCTACCATTTCTTATCCAAATATACAAATTTGGAAAAATCTATTTTCTAATATCTAAATCAAAAGCTAAATTTAAACTAAAGTAAAGTAAAGTAAAGTAAAATAAACAAAAAATCTTAGATTTCCTCAAAAGCAACATTTTACAGCCTCATTTTCTATGAATAGCTGGCTGGTGAACAGGAAAAAACTTGAACAGGAAAAACTGGAGATTTCAAAGGGTTTCATTAAACTAAAACTGGCAAACAATAAAAAAAAACGATTCAAAGCCAATTTTTAGTCCAAAGTTCACTTGAAACTAATAAATATTAACGAAAATAGCAAAAAAAATAGAAATAAGAATCGAAGCAGGGGCTTTATTTTATATAGATACTTATATAGATACTTTATTCAGGAGCTTAGATGCGCTAGATTGCGCTACATAAAGTGCGCTAGATTAAAGATTAATAGATACCGTAAATACTGTAATAGTAGCGCGCGCCCATAATAACGGCCGGAGCATCGCGTAGTCTAGCTTTGAACGAGTTTTTCTCGACACTGGTTTATGCTAAAATGCTCGTTTAGATATCAAAAAATAGCTGAAATTCAGGGCTATTTTTTGATACCAAAGACACATTTTTTGGAAGTACGAGCGCTTTGAAAAAAAGAAAAGTAAAAAACTTGTGACTACGCGACTGTACGAGGGCTGTGATTACAGTATTTACGGTAGTAAATTTGGACTCACAGAAACTCAGTGAGTTTGATTCTACCCCTAGAGAGGGATAGACTCTCTCTAGCCTCAAATTCCAGCAATAGTTTTGAAAAAAGTCACTTAAAAAGTAAAGTAAAGTTGTTAAAATTCGGTGAATTAGCTTTGAACAAGTTTTTCTCGACACTGGTTTATGCTAAAATGCTCGTTTAGATATCAAAAAATAGCTGAAATTCAGGGCTATTTTTTGATACCAAACTGCGCATTGTAGCATAAAGCAGCGCAGAGAACGGGATGTTTAAAGTTAGACTACGCAACCATCCCGAAAGAACGCGTTTTTCTCGACACTGGTTTATGCTAAAATGCTCGTTTAGATATCAAAAAATAGCCCTGAATTTCAGCTATTTTTTGATACCAAAGGGTTTCATTTTTTTTCGAAACTAAATCCGGCAAACAATAAAAAAAACGATTCAAAGGCAATTTTTAGTCCAAAGTTCACTCGAAACTAATAAAGCTTAACGATAAAAACCAAAAAAAAAGGTTTTAATCGAAAAAAGAACACTAAAATTGGTAATTTTATGCTTTTTTTATGAAATGAAGGCTAATTACAGCGGGAAAAATGCGCTTTTTCAGAAAAAAACGAATTTTGCAACTTTGAAACGCGAAAAATATGAAAGATTTCCATTTTGGAGAAATTTCAAACAAAAATTTGTCATTTATTTTATAAAAACACTCACAAATGATGTCGATTTCCAGATTTTCATTGAATAAAATTAAAAACAAGATTTTCCGCGAGATTTCCCGAGAATTTCGACCTTTTTTTTGTCAATTTTGAAACATTTGAAACATTTTCAAATTTCTGACGGCCAAAATTCGATTTTCAAGATGAAAAGGGGAACTTCCTCAAAAGAATCACAAAAAGATTTCAAAAAAGCTTCAAAAAAAGTTCAAGATCAAGTTTCAAAAGTTCTATAAACTTCAAAAAGATCTTTATCGTTAGATGAATATCTTCAAAGTTTAAAGAAATCAAAATTTCGTTGTCTATTTCAAGTGGACGGGTAGGCTAGTTTCTGCAGCTTTTTTTGCGCAACTGGGTCATTTGCAAAACTGGATCGTTTGCCCAACTCGCCATAACTTTCAAAAGAATAAAAGAATAGAAATAAAGAGTTGAATGCCCCGAATATAGTGATTACTTAGTTGCTTCAATAAAAAATCTTACAATCAGCGCAAAATCTATGAAAATGCTAGCTTTTCAAAAGACAACGTGTTCTAAACGACGAAAAACAACTACGAACGAGCCACAGTATGCCTTTAAAGGCGGAATTTCTCGGCCCTGACTATTGACGAGCAAAAAGCTATATAAATGTCGCTGTTTGGCTTCGTCCATTCATTTTGGGACTGGCTTTGAGCCAAATTCAGCCAAATTGAGCCAAATCTTTTGCCCAACTCGCCATAACTTTCTTCTAAGTCGGCCAATCTTTATGATTATGGTTTCATTTTGTAGATCTCAACAAGTACAACAAAATAACACCAAAATCTTAGAGATTAGCCGACTTAGGAGAAAGTTATGGCTAGTTGTAGGTTAGTGGCTAGTAGGCGCAAAGTAGGCTAATTTCCGCTGGGTCGTTTGCGCAACTTGTCATAACTTTCTTCTAAGTCGGCTAATCTCTAAGATTTTGGTGTTATTTTGTTGTACTTGTTGAGATCTACAAATGAAACCATAATCATAAAGATTGGCCGACTTAGAAAAAAGTTATAGCGAGTTGCGCAAACGACTCAGTTGCGCATAACCCTTTTGCACAAAAAAGTTGCGGAAACTAGCCTACCAAGTGGACACTTTTGGGAGAGCTTTTCTGAGAGAAAAAAACATAAGTATTCGTGTGAAAGTTCAAAAAAGAAAAAGACTTTGTCTAGAAAAGGTAAAAATAATATGAAAATGCTTTCGCAAACTCAATTTACTCAATAACTCAATGTACAAAAAGTTACAAAGCCATTTACAAGTCAAAAGCCATCTCAACAAATGTAAACTCAAGAATTTCCAAGAAAAAGTGAAGCAAAAGAAATAAAACGGAAACAATTTTGTGTTGTGGGCGTTTAAAATGAACAAAAGACGAGAAATTTCGTCGGAAATTTCGACAAAATCATTTCGATAGCAAAGAGAATGAAAAATTGACTCAAAAAAAGAACTTTTAATTATGATTTTCGAGCTTGATTGGGATTATTATGATTCTAAAGTTTCTAAAGATCTTTCCAAAGATGTTTCTAATGTTGTTTAAGAGAGCTTAATTTGAAAGAGCTTAATTTGAAATAAAATAATAGAATTCTTGTCGTAAACAGTTTCTGTTCTAGTTCTTGTTCTTATTCTAGTTCTTCTTCTTGTTCTAGTTCTAGTTCTAGCTCTAGTCCTTGTTCTTGTTCTAGTTCTTGTTCTTGTCCTAGTTTTAGTTCTAGTTCTTGTTCTAGTTCTAGTTTTAGTTTTAGTTCTAGTTCTAATTCTAGTTCTAGTCCCTGTTCTTGTTCCTGTTCTAGTTCTAGCTCTAGCTCTAGCTCTAGCTCTAGTTCTAGCTCTAGCTCTAGTTCTAGCTCTAGTCCTATTTCTAGCTCTAGTTCTAGTTCTAGTTCTTGTTCGAGTTCTAGCTCTAGCTCTAGTTCTAGTTCTAGTTCTTGTTCGAGTTCTAGCTCTAGCTCTAGTTCTAGTTCTAGTTCTTGTTCTAGTTCTAGTTCTTGTTCTTATTCTTGTTCCTGTTCTAGTTCTAGTTCTAGTTCTTGTTCAGTTCTAGCTCTAGTCATATTTCTAGCTCTAGTCCTATTCCTAGCTCTAGGCCTATTTCTAGCTCTAGGCCTATTTCTAGCTCTAGGCCTAGTTCTAGTTCTAGCTCTAGCTCTAGCTCTAGTTCTTATTCTTGTTCTTGTTAAAACATTTCTTGTTAAATTTTCTGGGGTTAAAAAAAGTTGCGATTGAAATTCAATTCAAAAATTCAAAGCAAATTTTTCGAAAAATCGTTTTTATTACAATTTTTCCGATTAAATATTTAGAATTATAGTTGATTCAAAAAAAATTTTCACAATTTTCATAAAACATTCATTCTTTTTTTGTAAATGAATTCTTTTTGGCGTGGCTTTGAGGGCATCAAATGAAAATCAAATGAAATCGAGTAAATAAAGCAAAAGGCGAAAAAAATGGGTGGTAAAAAAAGAACAAAAACATAGCAATTATTCGAATTTTGACTAAAAAACGGATTTAATTTGATTTATTTTAAAAAATTAGTTAAAAGAGAAGAAAAGTTGATATTGGTAGGCTCTTTAACACATTCGCGTACGCATTTTTGAGCGTACAGTCGCGTAGTCGCGTTGTCGCGTTGTCTCGTTGTCGTTTACTGTTTTACTGATAAATGGGTGTAAATTCAAAGATAAACTAAGCTATTTTAGTCATTCGATAGCCCTGAATCTCTTCTTGAAAATGAGTACAAAATTATTAAGAACTTTCTGCAAAATCAATAACAAAAAGTCCTTAAAAAGTTGAGTTAACACGAAAAATAGTTAGAAAAGCGCACTGGGTCGGGAATATGTCAAGTTATTGATTGTTGAGTCTTCTAGAACTTCTAGAAGGTTTCTAGAGCTTCTAGAACTTCTAGAACTTACAGTATAAAGAATTTACAATAGTCTACAATCGATACAACGATCGATTTCCTCGGGTCGATCAGTCAAGCTTGGCTCTAGAACTTCTAGAAGGCTTCTAGAGCTTCTAGAACTTCTAGAACTTCTAGAACTTACAGTATAAAGAATTTACAACAGTCTACAATCGATATAACGATCGATTTCTTCGGGTCAATCAGTCAAGAGCTTGGCTCACTTTTGGTAAAATGAAAAACAGCAAGCTTTTTCTATATCAGATGGAAAAAGGAGTTAAATGCTTCAAAAAGAACACTGAAAAATCTTTTAAATTTAGAAAATCCGGAAACTTTCAAGGGAATTCAATGGAATTCAATGAAATCGCATCGAATTCCAGTCAAAATTCTTAATTCAGAATTTCCGGAGAGTTGAGAGAAATTGAATGAAATGAATCATAAAAAAGAAATTCTTTTTAAAAACTCACATTAACTTGAAGATTCAGCTCCTCGAAAACCATTTTACTTCAAAAAATCGATGATTAGAAGGATTTGGGGGATTTTTTGAAGGAAAATTAGCTGTTTTTGAGCTTAAATTATAGGAAATTGAC
Source organism: Mesorhabditis belari (assembly GCA_958450365.1). NCBI lineage: Eukaryota > Metazoa > Nematoda > Chromadorea > Rhabditida > Rhabditidae > Mesorhabditis > Mesorhabditis belari. The sequence goes on along the minus strand of CAUEEP010000408.1, from coordinate 132,299 downwards.
AGTATCAAATGGGAAATGAGTTGAGAATTTGGAAAAAGGAAGAAAAAGGAAGAATAGGAAGAAAGAAAAAGAAAGAAGACAGGAAAGAAGAAGAATGGAAGGAAGGAAGAAAGGAAAGAAGAAGAAAAGAAGAAGAAAAGAAGAAGAGAAGAAGAATGGAAGGACGGAAGAAAGGAAAGAAGACAGGAAAGAAGAAAAAGAAAGAAGAAAAAGAAAGAAGAAAAAGAAAGAAGAAAAAGAAAGGAATTGGAAAGAAAGTCATTAAAAATTGTTTTTATCGGGCGAATTTTTAACGATCCATCCCAACGACATCATCAAAAACAATAAAAATTATAGGAAAGAAGTATTTTTAGATGTGTTTTGAGTACAATTTCTGGTTTTTTGTAATCAATTTTGAAAGATTTCTGGGGGTGGGACAAAGGTGCGCCTTTTTTTTTGCGCACCCGACCAAAAGCGCACCTTTTTTTTCGCTGGAAAAGGCCTTAGAAAAGGCCGTAGAGCTTTAAAAATGTTTCCACATAGGGGAATCATATGCGTAGATTCCGAATTTCGACAAATCAGACCTCGCTGACACGTCAAATTTGGGCTAAAAGGCAAAAACTGCGGAAAAGCGTTAAGTTGCGTAGTTTGCCTCTTAGCCCAAACTCGACGTGTCAGCGAGTTCTAATTTGTCGAAATTCGGAATCTACGCAGACGATTCCCCTATGCGGAAACATTTTTAAAGCTCTACGGCCTTTTCTAAGGCCTTTTCCAGCGAAAAAAAAGGGGCGCTTTTGGTCGGGTGCGCAAAAAAAAGGTGCACCTTTGTCCCACCCCCAGATTTCTGCTTTTACGGTCTCTCTGTATCTGTCTGTCTGTCTGTCTGTCTGTCTGTCTGTCTGTCTGTCTGTCTGTCTGTCTGTCTGTCTGTCTGTCTGTCTGTCTGTCTGTCTGTCTGTCTGTCTACAAAAGATCTACTCCTTCCCACATAGTGAACCGTTTCAAATAACTTATTGGCTTAGTTTGGCTTAGAATTTCATGTAGATGTCAAACATGTTTTTAAATTTTTAAAAAAACCGAATAAAAAAGTGCGGGCGGGAGTCGCGCCCAAGTCGTGTGGGCTAGAGACACGTGCACTCGCACTGCGCCATCTAAAAGAGCATGGCCGAGTGGTTAATGCAGGTGGTTAACGCGCACATGACATGGCCGATTGGTTAACGCGCGCGTCTCTCAAACGAACGGAAAAGGGGTGGTCACGGGTTCGCCTCCTCTCGGCGCCCTCTCGGCGCCAATTCTTTTGCTTTTTGCTCCCTTTTTTTGGCGCAAAGCAGCAGCAAAGCTTCTTACAAGCTGTAGTTGTAGTTTGCACATAATTTGCAATGTATATACGGAATTTTCTCTCACATCAGCTTCGAGATCCTCGCACGATAAACAGATGATTGGAGTAGCGCGGAGAAGCCGATTGTTTTGCTTTTTCACCGACGCTTTTTGCATCATTTTGTTGACGATTTCTCAAAGCTTTTGTTTATTTTCGAAAAAAAGAAAATCGATAAAAAGTAAAACATTTAACAAAAGCTAAGCAAAAATTGAAAGATCAGCTCAAAATTTTTGCTTTAAATGGCTCAATTACAAAGAGATTTCTCTTGGGACGATTGAAAATTGAAAAATTTCGATTGAAAACCCGGGAAACAGGTGAATTTTGCACGAAATGCTTTAAGAAAAGGGGAAAAGCTTTTTTTGTTCAAAAGTTTCTGAATCACTAGATTATTAGAATCGCTTTCTTGGGAGGGAAATAGGGAAAAATAGATTGGTAATTGGTAAAAATAGGCTATCTAGGGGGGTAAAAATAGGCTGTCTAGGGGGGTAAAAATAGGCTCTCTAGGGAGGTAAACATAGACTCTCTAGGGGAGTAAAAATAGGCTCTCTAGGGGAGTAAAAATAGGCTCTCTAGGGGGGTAATAATAGCTTCTCTAGGGGGGTAAACATAGGCTCTCTTCTTGTCAAAGAAACAGGAAATGGAAGAAAGAAATGAGATTGGGGATACTCTAGAAATCGAATAAAACAATGGAAAAGAAGAAAAGTAAAAATTGCAAAGAAAATTGACCGCTAGAGAGATCGAACCATGATCGTGTGAGTGGAAGACCTAGTGCTTAGCCACTTAGCCAAGGAAGCCATTTGGCACGGCCCCGAAAAAGCCCCCATCAAATGACTCCTCTAAAATCTCCCTCTGCCAATCAAATATCGTAATTCCACTTAAAAAAAGATATTCAATCAAGAAATTATTATTAAAATCTTCTATGGCTTCACCAAAAACCACTAAAAATAACTAAAAACCACCAAAAACCACCAAAAACCACTAAAAATAACTAAAAATTAATAATTTTCTATTTTTCACTTGAAGAGAACGAGAAAAAGTGATGTTTTGGGGGAAATTTTGGTCTTAGGAAATAAAAGAATACTTTTAGAAGCCAAAAATATTCTTAGAAATGCTTGAAAATGCAATGAAACTTGAGGAAAAATCGCCAGAAAAGAGGAAATTTTTAAACTTTAAACAACAAAAGAGATAAAAAGTTCAAAAAGTTCAAAAAGTTCAAAAATTTCACGAAAATCCGCCAGTTTTCATTGAAAAATATGAGATAAAAGCGGGTAAAATACCAAATTCTTCTGAAAATTTCGGAAATTTCGGAAATTTCGACAATTTTAACGATTTTCACACCAGTTTCTGTTCTTTTAAGGTAAATTTTTTAAATTTTTAACAATTCAACAGACATTTTACTCAAAAAATTCGATCTGGGTAAGGAAAATGAACTTGTGAAATTGAAAATTCATTGAAAATTCATTGAAAAATCATTTAAAAATCATTTAAAATTCGAATTTCTCAAATAGCAAATGTATTTTGAGTGTTTTTTGAGTTTTTTTGAAGTATTTTGAATTCTTTTTCGAATTTTTATGTAGAAAAGGTTGCAAATGAGATGAAATTTGGGACTGGGGAGCTTTTTTCTTTTTTAATTTCAATCCTAAAATAAATTCCACTTATTATTTTAGGGCTCAAGGAGGGCTTTTTGTTGATCTAGTGCTCAAGGATCAAGAAAATTGGGGTAATTTCGGAAACCGGTTTTGAAAAGGAGTTCTTTAGAATGTACTTTATGCTCGCGACTTTGTAAACGCACACTTTCTGGCGTGTTTAAAGCTCATGAGACAAGAGTGCGCTAGAAACCGTGTTCGTTCACACGATTTGAGCACAAAGTACACCCTTGAACAAGTTCAAACGTGTTTTGGGAGTTTAATTTTGTGCTCATTTGTTCCTAATGCACTGAATTCTTCGTTTTTCTCGAGAGCTCTTTAGAGCACAGCTCTAAAGCGAGAGCGAGAGCACAGCTCTTTAGAATGTACTTTATGCTCGCGAATTTGCAAACGAGACACGAGACAAGCGGGGGTTGTATATGTCGTAGCCGATTATGAATGAGTGGGTCTAGGAGCGTCCAATCATCAAGTATTTAGTATCATTCAACGCAGAATCATTAATAATTATGTTAAATTTTTTAAATTAGAAAGATTGGATAAAAAGAAAAAAAATTATGGGGCCTCAAAGTTTCCTCTTGAATAAACAGTTTTTTGCTCTAATTTTTTTTTCTTTTTATCAAATCTTTCTAATTTTAAAAATTTAACATAATTATTAATGATTCTGCGTTGAATGATACTAAATACTTGATGATTGGACGCTCCTAGACCCACTCATTCATAATCGGCTACGGGGGTCCCGCCGATTTTGAATGAAACGTTGTAGCGCCGGCAATTTTTAACCTAAACTCACAAATTTGGTACCAATCGACGCAGAATTTAATTCGCTACAGGATGATATAATATTGTCCTCATACATTAAAGGGTTGCTCTACTAGAAAGATTTACCAAAAAATTTCATTCATAATCGCCTACGACATATATAAAGCCTAAATATACCAAAATAGATTATAAAATGTAGATCAAATCCAAAAAGTCAAAGTTGTGCGCCACTACGGGGAGCCGAACCCGGATCGTGTGGGTCGGGTCGGGCGGATGACGGGCCTCATCGCCGTAGCGCAGTCGGGAGCGCGCTTGTCTATCCCGGAGCGCGTGGGCGATAGACAAGCGCGCTCCTGACTGCGCTACGGCGATGAGGCCCGTCATCCGCCCGGCCGGACCCAAACGATCCGGGTTCGACCTCCCTTAGTACCAGTCAATTTTTATTTTTTTCACTTTAAATAGCAAACTATTGGGTTGGGGACTATGACTCGGCGCCGAAAATCAAAAAAATGTCTAAAACTTCTATTCGACTTCGTCAAATAATATGCGTTTGATATGAGTAGAATGGTTAACGAATTCTCTACAAAATGACATTTGAAAGAAAATTCAAACAGCGCCTCCGCTCAAGAAAAAGCCATTTTTTCACAAAAACTACAAACTGTGATCTAGAAAAAACCATTGGTGGGATCTTCCTGCAAATTTGGCAACTTAAGTAATTGAATGTGCTCTATCTTTTTTATATAAACACCAAAGAAGGTTTATGTGAAAGAAACTGTTCAAATGATGAGTCGGGCTCTTTGCCATTTTGACTAGCTGTGTTTGGGAGTCCATAAACTCCACGAAAGAAAAGCTTTGTGGAATCTCTCAAAAGTCATTTTGTAGAGAAATAGTGGATCCTTTTGATGAAACCAAACGTATGTTTAAAGAAGGCTTTATGTGTGCAAAAAGTCCCTTTAAAGTTTGGCGCCGAGTCATAGTCCCCAACCCAATATATTATATCCTAAGATTTTCTAAAGAAGTTGTAGCTTTCTTTCCTAAAGACGACTAAGAAAAAGCGCATACCGACGTCCTGCGCGCTCTTTTATTTATAATAGATTAAAGAATTCAGTACACCAGAAGATAGGCGTTTATTTTAAAGTAAACTTCAAAGAACAAGTCTATTCAAGTCTGAAAAAGTTCCGGATCTTTCAAAGGAAAAAGGATAACAAAAAGATCATTGAGAGTTCGTTAGTGTAGAAAAAGGCTGATAGCTTTTTTCTGAAAAGGAATTTAACTAGACAAGAATGGCTGAAAAATTAAGGCAATTTTTGAGAAGAAGGAAGTATTTTTAAGGTTAATGTAAAGAAAAAAGCATAATGAAATGTCCTTTGTTCTCATTGTATGAGAAAATGAATGCATTCAGTGCACCAGAAAGAGTGATTACGAATCTAATCACAAAGTACATTTCAAAGGCTTGATTTTGAATTCTAAATTCTAAGAAGTGATGAATTTTGAATGAAATTTTTCTTCAAATAGTTAAAAAGCAAAAAAAATGTGAGTAGATAATGAGTTTCATTAGCTCAAAAAGGATCAAAAAATTGCGAGTAAAGGAAGATAATGAGAGTTCGAATCATTTTTTTTCAATTTTCGAGAACTCACACAAGATCAAAGTGACGTGTTCCTTGGACTTTGTGCTCACAAAGAGCGCGGAAACGCAGTCCTTCTGTTTACGTCTGATTTGCCTGATTTACGAATTTCAATGAGAAAAAGCTACCGTAACCCAATAGAAGAACAGTTTACGGTCATTTTATATAAATTTGAGATTCCTGAGAACTTTAGAGAATCCATTTTTCAATTGAATATCTTGAAACAGCCAAGCAAGCCAAAAAATTTCCTGATTCGAGATTTTCTGAAAGAAAAAAAGGAAAATAAAGAGGAAATAGAGAAAAACCGATGAAAACCTGGAATTTGTAAAGAAAAACGTAAAAAGAGTAAAAAAAAAGCTGAGAAACAAAGAGAAAGAAAGAAACAAAGAGAAAAAAAGAAAGAAAGAAAGAAAGAAAAATGAAATGAAATTAGACCGGCAGTGATGCCAAAAGGCAATTTTAGGTGAAGAAAAGGGAAAAATAGAACTCTTTTGGAATTTGCATTGAATTTGAGAGTCATTTTTGGAAATTTTGCTTCAGATTCGTGAAAAAGGCTTAAAATTGCATTAGAATTGAAAATTTGGAGGAATTTCGATTACCTAGAAACAGAGGCATTGTATGGGTGGCCAAACTTTGAATGCCCATAACTTTACCCAGAGATAACATTATTGCTAACTTTTTATATCGTTAGATAGAGGAGATTTCAGGCTTTCGAATGATACCAAATAGAGCTTGTTTAAATGATCTGGAGCAGAGAAAATCGAGAGGAAACGAGCTAGCGAATCCTAGGGATAACTTTTTGGAAAAGTAGCTGGGAAATGTCTAATTCATTTTAAAAGTGGCAAGTGTTATATAGAGGATTGTAGGCCTTAATCTTGGCTACATTTCTCTGGCAGAAACTCTCGGATTGGCCTGATGCAACTCATTTAACAAGCGCTTGAATGAGCGCCAGTCTCCAGCGATCATTTGACCGCTTTTCTCCAAAATTGTTAAGTTTTTAAATATTTCTTTAATGCAAAAATAGCTTATCACTGAATAACATTAAGAATTACATTTAATTGCTTTGGTTGAACTGGTATAACCAGAATTTAAGTTGAGAGGGAGGAGCAGGGAAAAAAGATGAAAATTGAGACTTTCGATCTTCAGCTCTCGTTATATCAGCTGTTCTTGCTACAAATTTGACTGAAAGTGAATTTTTTTTAATGTAGAAAATCGTGAAAAATGGCAGATCGTCAGAGAAATCGACTAGCGCTCATTCAAGCGCTTGTTAAATGAGTTGCATCAGGCCAATCCGAGAGTTTCTGGCAGAGAAATGTAGCCAAGATTAAGGCCTACAATTCTCTATCTAACACTTGACACTTTTGAAACGAATTAGACATTTCCCAGCTACACTTCCACAAAGTTGTCGCTAGAATTCGCGATCACTGGGTAACTTTGCGATGATTCATTGGAAAATAGAAGGTTTCTATTTCTGAAATAATTATATTTTTTTGTACCAAGTTTCATTCAAAGTTGGATAGCGGCTTTAGACGGAAATTCGAATCAAGGACAAACGTCAAATGGAATGACTTTACGAGGAAAACGAGTGGCTTTTGGAAGATCACAAGAAAATCGTTCGAATAACTTGAAATTCCTAAAAAAATCTGATATTTTGTAACTTGAATGTGCTTGGTTCAATTACCCGGTCTATAAAAACTTTTCAGACAGACAGACAGACACAAAAACATGAACCGGTTTCAGGCTCATTATATAGTCAAAGATAATCCCAGCAAAAGTAAAAGATGACTATTTTTGGAACTTTGTTGGATCTTCCACTAAACCGAGCCAAAAGATTTTCTTTGGATAATCTACTAAGGTGATTTCATTGCGTCAAGAAACTTGAAAACAAAGTAAGAGTAGAAAAAGTTTAAAAAATGACACTTACGATTACAAAAGTGAAATCGGAGAGTGATGTTTGGGTTTAAAAAATGAACAGAATGACAAAAAACAGGTGTGTGCTGGTGAAAAGCATTAAAATTTTACTTTAAACACTTCTAAAAATGCGTGGTCTAAAACTAAAACTAACTGCCCTAAAAATAGCTGGAATCCGAGTTTGAATTTCAAATTTCCTACTGCTACGCTTACAAAATTTTAAATTCTTGCAAAATTTTCAATTGATACCATCCTTTGCTTGATGTAAAGTTGAAATCTTGGAAATTTTCAGCCCACTTTGATCCATTTTGGTTGATTTGGTTGACCAGATCGTATTTTGTGACTATTTTACCAACGTTATTTTATTTTTTCTAGTGCAATCAAGCATGATAAATCTATTGACAATATTTTTAGAAGCTTTTGAACAATTTTTATCGATATTTGATAAGCCAACTGGAGTTAGCTGAAGTTTTTGCCTCTGCAATGTCGCTAAGCTTAAAAATGAAGAGAGCGGCAAAATACAAAGTGTTAACTTGTTCAAAATATTCTAAAAATACCGTCAATCGATTAAGATTACTCCAGAAAATGCAAAAAATGCAAAAAAGACTAGAAAAAACATGTTTAGAATAGGATCTGACCAAATCGGGTCAAAGTTTCATGAAGTTTATTAGTATTAGGTTTGTCTTTACAATTTTTTTCCAAACGTTTTTTACAAATAATACCGCCACCAACCAAATTTCTATTTAAACTATTAAATGAGTTAATTGTTTCTCTGCAAAATGGCTTTTAAGAAATTCTTGGAAGTAGTTGTTTTTGTAGTTTTTCAAAGGAGAGCACAAAACTGTTCAATTCAATACAAACCTATTTTAGCGCTATTTTGGTGCTATTTTGGTGCTAAAAAGATAGAGCTCAATACAAACCTATTTTAGCTCTCTATTTTAGTGCTATTTTGGTGCTATTTTGGTGCTAAAAAGATAGAGCTCAATACAAACCTATTTTAGCGCTCTATTTTAGTGCTATTTTGGTGCCATTTTGGTGCTAAAAAGATAGAGCTCATTTGGTTACATAAGTCTGTAAAAATTGAAAACAATCCGTTCAGTCATTTTCTTTAAAATGAGTAATTGAGTATTAAAATGAGTAAAATTTACAAAAGGCCTTTTTACTGAATTAAGGTGAGCTTTGAGCTTTCTCTTAAAAGGCATTTTGCAGAGAAATGATCTTTTTGATAGTTTTGACGCAGCAAATTTGACAAGAAATTTGGTAAAGAATGCTTTTCCATGGAAACAAAAATTTGAGAAAAATTGTCAAGATTTATTGCCAATCTAATACCAAACTTTGACTCACCTGTTCATCGAGATTCGTGCATGAGTTGTAAATGGAGAGATGCGATCCATGTGCTGAAGGACGCTCGTCGAATGATGTGTGAAAAGCCGTGCCACCCGTTGACCACATCTGAGCACGGTCCTCGCGACCTAGAAATGAGTAACATGTTACGGCTCCAAAAATGCAAATCGTTTTCAAAATTCTAGGTCAAAATCTTATCCAAACTGCTAAATCTTTTAACCCAGAAACACCAATTCTAAATAATTTTCAAAATGAGAAGAACAAGACGATTCGGGGCTGGGGTTAGATTGACTGGCGTTTATCGAGAAAAGATATTTAGTTTTTTAATCTTTATCGATGAAAGACATGGGTCAAATAAGTGTAAATAAGACTAAGAAGAAAGAAAGAACTGAGAAAAGTACAAAAACTCTAAAACTTTAACAATTTTTACAAGGGTGGGACAAATGCTAGCTTTTTTTGCGCACCCGGACATTTGCGCACCTTTTTTGCTGGAAAAGGCTTTAGGCAAGGCCGTAGAGCTTCGAAAATATTTCCATATAAGGGAATCGTATGCGTAGATTCCGAATTTCGACAAATCAGACCTCGCCGACACGTCAAATTTGGGCTAAAAGGCGAAAACTGCGGAAAAGCGTTAAGTTGCGTAGTTTTTGCCTTTTAGTCCAAATTTGACGTGTCAGCGAGGTCTGATTTGTCGAAATTCGGAATCTACGCATACGATTCCCCTATATGAAAACATTTTTAAAGCTCTACGACCTTTCCTAAGGCCTTTTCCAGCAAAAAAAAAGGTGCGCAAATGTCCAGGTGCGCAAAAGAAGGTCGCATTTGTCCCACCCCCAGAAACACGAAAGGAGTGGTGGGAACAATAAGAAAAGGAGGGGAATTTAAACAATAAACAGAATTTTAAACAATAAACAGAACAGGATAGAGAAAGGGGAACATATAAGCGCAGAAGGCACAGTGCAAGCGCCAAGCAGGGCAACGATTTGCTTGCGACGATTCGAAAAGCAAGAATTTTACAGCAATGGAATTTCGGGGGGAGGAAGGGAGACGCTGTCTCGAGTACGGTAGGTTAGGTGTATTTTAGAATTTATCGTTGGAAAGTTGCCAACCCGTACTCGAACCGCGGGAATTTTGGTTTTATTATCGTTCGTTCGTTCGTTCGAATCGATCGTTAAATTTTAGTTAAAGTGAAAGAATTTTGAGATGAACAATTACACCTTTCAAGCTGTAAAATAAGATTTTTTTCTATTAGGTTTTTTTGCCAACAACTATGTTCCCTGAAGCGTAAACGTGAGCGATTTGACATACTAAACGCTTTGACAGGCTTGTAAAGCGGTTTAATTACCCAATCGAGTCCACCAGAGAGAGAGAGAGAGTGCGTTTAGCTGCACAAAGCACACCAAACTTGTTCTACCAAAAGATTTCAAACCTGGCATCAACAAAGGCCATCGATTAGATCGTTTTGAGAGCATTTAAGGAGAAAAATAGGGAAATTGCCTCAATTGGGGAAACAACTACGTGTAGGTGTTTGGTTTTAAAGAGAAAAAAAAAGAGTATTGGATCCTTTCTCGAAGTCAATTAGTGGTGTGTTCGATTCCAAGAAGCTAAAAGAAAAAAAAAGAGACCAAGGCCAAGAAAATTGGAAAAAAAATAGCATTCAAGTCGAAGGTCTATAGAAAAATAACATGAAATCACCGGATTTCACAATTTATGATTTAATTTGAAGAAAATTAAGTGAAAATTGAGTTTCCAGTGCGCTGAATGGCACGCGTTTACAGATTTGGGCACAAAGTACATTACAAAGTACATTACAAAGTACATACAAAGCAATAAATGCAAAAACAATGGAAATAATTCCAAATTTCAAAACATGAATCGACTATTGTAAAAAAGAAGCGACTGTTTAATAATATTTCTGCAAAAATTGCACCTGCTCTTCTTAATCTTCTAAGATTTTTACTCAGTAAATGTAGTAGTTTAGAAAATTTTCATTTTTGTTCAAGTCGGCGCCTATAATCAACTAGGAATCGTCTGTGATATCAGAAAGAAGTGATTAGACAAAAGTTTAGGAAAACGGCACCTCATTAGCATTTAAGCCGGTTGTGCCAAGTTTTGTGTACACGGTGATCATCGTTTACGCGAATTTCGTTGCCTCGTTGCCACCATCACTTTCTGCTATCTTTTGATGGGTTTTATTTTGTGGAGGTTTGAGCATTTTTTAAAGAGCTGGAGATGAGCTGGAGCTGGAGCTGGAGATCATTGATGAGCTGGAGCTGGAGATCATTGATGAGCTGGAGCTGGAGATCATTGATGAGCTGGAGCTGGAGATCATTGATGAGCTGGAGGTGGAGATCATTGATGAGCTGGAGCTGGAGCTGGAGATCATTGATGAGCTGGAGGTGGAGATCATTGATGAGCTGGAGCTGGAGCTGGAGCTGGATTGATGAGCTATTAAGTTGGAAAGAAAGTTCTCATAAAAAGTTTGACTAGAATTTCTTCAAAACAAAACCACGAATTCATGAACATTTTGTTCTATTATTTACAAGTAGACTCCAAGAAATTACTCGTTAAAAAATGAGTGCAGCTTTTCGTTAAAATTTTAGAGATTTTTGAAGAAAATTCTTCTTTTCCAGCTTAAGTTTAGATCAATTTAGATCACAAAAATCCCACGAGCTACAAGTTTACAGCAGTTACAAGCAGATTTCCCCAAAAGCCTTAATTAATTTTTTACTTTTTTTACATTCTAAACGCTAAGGCTGAAGTCCTTTGTGTTCAAATCTGTTACATTTCTCTTCTGGTAAACCGAAAGGACTAGAAAATGCTCTGATTTAGTTACCCAGCAGCTTGAAGCAGAAATCTTCAATCTTCGATTTTTCTAATCATTGCTTTCCTTTCTTTTCCCAATCTTTTCGATCAGCTCCCAATCAATCTCTTTGTCTTTCTCAAGAACGAACACCTGATTCGCTTTTGCGAAAAAATTCGAATCAATCTTTTTTTTTCTGGGTTGAGATCAAGAAAATGGGATATTAGATCCTTGATTAACAATTTTTTTTAGTAAAAATCATTCTGATATTTTCTCAGTTGGGTAAATAAGCCAAAAAAACGATTAGCTTTGCCAGACGGTTTGCTAGATGGTTTGCTAGACGGTTTGCTAGACAGTTTGCTAGACGGTTTGCTAGACGGTTTGCTAGACGGTTTGCCAGACAGTTTGCCAGACGGTTTGCCAGATGTCTTGCACTTTCTCAAAAAGAATCTACAGTAAACGATTCGTTATTCATATCAAAATAAGCTTAAATTTGATCCCTAATTTCTATTTTTTTTTTCGATGAAATGTGTGGGAAGAAATCGAATGGATTTCTCTATTTTTTTCTGTTTGAAGATCCTCAAATCGACACAAGAATTGAACTGAAATGGATCGGATTTCAAATGATGAAAAAGGGGGAAAAAGAGGTGAGAACCTTTGGTCATTTTCTGAATTTGAGCCAAGATGAAGAAAAGATCGTTTTTAGACATCGAATAAGACAAAATCGTTTTTATAAACGAAAAAAAAAATCGATAACTTACAAGGGAAAGCCATCAGGTAAAAGTGGTTTTTGAAAATGAAACCAGTGATAGAACTTTTTAAGCTGACTCCGAATCTGGTTTTAGTTTTGAGATTCTGTAGCGTGAGATATTTGGCATAGAAATATTGACCAAAATGGCCGATGTTTAAAAGCTATTAAAAGCTATGTTTAAAAGCTTTTAAAAGCAATGTTTAAGCGATACCCCATACCCGATACCCTATTCCTAGATACAGTTCTCTCAACTTTGACACTAATTTTCTCTATGTTTTTATCGGTAAGTTTACAAAAAGATTCTATATTTCTTACTGAAGATTCAGTAAGGGTTCAGTACTGAAAGGTGAAGTTACCCCATAGCTAGGTATGGGGTAACCTAGGTATGGGGTAACCTAGGTATGGGGTATCCTAGGTATGGGGTAACCTAGGTATGGGGTAACCTAGGTATGGGGTATCCTAGGTATGGGGTAACCTAGGTATGGGGTAACCTAGGTATGGGGTTTTAAAAGCTATATTTAAGAGCTTTAAAAGCTATATTTAAAAGCTTTAAAAGCTATATTTAAAAGCTTTAAAAGCTTTAAAAACTTTCTTTATCGTTTTCCAAATGTGAGCTTGTGGCAAAGTGGAAGCGTGCTAGGCACTAGTCTTTACAGCCTTTACTACTAGCCTTTACTACTAGATTGTGTTCCTCGTAAGTAAGTAATTACTCGAGTAAATTTGCATGAGTAATTTTTTTACTAACTGAGTTTGACATTTTCAACAAAATTATCCGACTTTTTCTGGCTTTGCTCTGAATTTAATTCAATTATAAAGCACAACTCTGCCAGATCAATTATAAAGCACAACTCTGCCAGCGTGCTAGGCTACACTAGCCTTTACAGCCTTTACTACTAGCCTTTACTACTAGATTGTGTTCCTCGCAAGTAAGTGATTACTCGAGTAAAATAATCTTTGACTCACTATTTTGACTCGTAGAAAATAGATGTTTTCTGCACAACCCCGTAATCCAAAAAAAAAGTCATTACACTAGGATTACACATGGAAATTGTTGGTTCTCTTGTTGGTTCTCTTGTTGACACCCTAGTCAACAATTCAAATTGATCACTGGGTTTTAAAAAGTGAAATAAATTCGACTAGCTACAATGTGAAATTTCTTTAACCTGTGCTCGCCTCATCGTTCGAACTGAATCTTTTCTTTTTCCGCATCGAGCCAGGCCGTAAAACGCAATAGTTCACCGTGTGGGTCATATAGAAAATTCAAGCTCAAAGAAGAGCTCAAAGAGCTCAAAGAATTCCAGCTCAAAGAAGAGCTCAAAGAATTCAAGCTCAAAGAATTCAAGATCAGCAATTCTTTAGGTTCAAGAAAACATTGGAGAATTTTCTGGTGTTCGATTGGATTGGGTTAATAGATTGGGCCCTGAGATCAATCGTGAAAAAAAATGAGCTGGGGAAAAGGGTAAAGCTGAAAAAATGAAGCCAGCTGTCCCAAAGGAAAATTTTTGCGCTTTTTTTTGTTTGATTTTGATCTGGCCATTTTTCAAGAGGTTTTTGCAATGATTTTTCTTTTAAAATTGACTTTTTTAGTGGATTTTTGTTGGTAAACTGAAGATTATTTGATAAATTTTCCAGTAAATTCCAGTTTCCAGTAAGAGTAAATTTGCCAAAATCAATTAGCGTAAATTTCCAATCCAATCCAATCCAATCATAGATTTTTTCCTGTTTCTAGCTTTTTCCCAACTATATTTTGGTAGCAAAAGAATATATTAATACTAGATTTCAAGCGCTATCTTTTAACACTAAAGCGCACATTGTAGCATAAATCAGCGCGGAGCACGGGACGCTAGACGGAGCACGGGATGTTAGACAGGGCACGGGACGTTAGACGGGAGCACGGGATGAGTGTTTGGATGAGTTAAAGCTTGGACAGAGTGCAAAGGTTGCGAAAACATCAATTGTGCATTTGGTCATGAGGCTACTTCTGTTAGGACCGCTCAAGTTTGGTTCAAACGATTTCGGGAAGGAGACGAGGATCTTGATGACAAGAGGACACGACTTTCAAAGTCAAAGTTGAAAAATGCTATCAAAGACTTCATCGCCTCTAGACACTCAGACTTTTTTGCTTCAGGGATCGAGAAACTGGCTACTCGTTGGCAAAAAATGTATTAGTACAAAAATGCAATTCTAACGGTGCTATTTTGATTGTTGTTTAATAATTTTGCTATTGAAAATCATTAAGAATTAAGTCATTTTTCGGAGTACCTAATTTTACTTGTACATTCTTTGAAATTAGAATTTAAATTTTAAGGATTCATAATTGATTGATCTCTATTGATCAGTCTGTTAAAAAATGAAAAAAACAAAGCTGATCAATAGAATGAGCAGTGAAACAGATTGTTTTTTAGCATTCTGTAAAAAGAATTACTTTCATGAGACAAAATAAATCATTGTCTAAAAGAAAGAGAATAAAGCCGCGAATTTCTGAGAGAATATGCTAGAAAAGGGAATTTTCTCATAAAAGAACCCCTTTGGCCTTCAATTTTATACATAAAACACCCAAATATAGCACATTTACAAGGGAAAAGGGGATAGAATAGGTAAAGAATCAATCTTGAGCAAAGAATCAATCTTAAGCAAAGAATTCAAAGATATATTTGTATTAGAAAGGATGAATGAATCCTTTAAAGCTCCTTTCAAGCTCCTTTAAAGCTCCTTTCAAGCTCCTTTAAAGCTCCTTTAAAGCTCCTTTCAAGCTCCTTTAAAGCTCTTTTAAAGCTCCTTTAAAGCTCCTTTAAGGCTCCTTTCTAGCTCCTTTAAAGTTCCTTTAAAGCTCCTTTAACACTCCTTTCTAGCTCCTTTAAAGTTCCTTTAAAGCTCCTTTATAGTTCCTATTTAATTCCTTGCAAAATATTCTTTATCTTGGGAAAGAGGAAATGGACCAATTGGATCATTGCCAATTGGCATTGATTAATTCGGGGAGATTCTTTTTGTTACCTGAACAAAGAGCTGCAAGAATTATTAAGGTAAGCAAAGAAATTGATGAGCAAAACATGAGCAAAGCGATTTTAGGTGACAAAAGAAGTGGACAAAAGGAAGAAAAGAAAAAAGAAAAGAACGTAATGTTGAATGAAGATACTTTTAAATGTTGAATGAATAACGATACTTTTATCTATTTCATTTAAGCCTAAGCCTGCAGAACTCTAACCTCATGGTTGACCTTTTCTAAAGCTATACCAACGGAATTAGAATCTGTACCAAAATGCAACCAAATCGGTACCAAAGTGGAACGAAATCTGTAGAGAAAAGGAACCAAATCCGTGGAGAAGCGAAAAGGAACCAAATCTGTAGAGAAAAGGAAACAAATTTGTACCAATGGAACCAAATCTGTACCTTTGCTTTGCTTTGCTTTGACCAAGGAAACCAGAATACTTTGCTTTGCTTTGACCTTAGCCATACAGAGAAGGGTTTTAATGAATTTCCTATCTGTTAAATATAGAGCACATTTACAATAGAGCACATTTACAAAGGAAAAGAGGATAAAATAGGTAAAGAATCAATCTTGAGCAAAGAATTCAAAGATATATTTGTATTAGAAAGGATGAATGAATGATGAATTCTTGCAACATATTCTTTATCTTGGGAAAGAGATAATGAACCAATTGGATCATTGCCAATTGGATGGATCATTGCCAATTGGATGGATCATTGCCAATTGGATGGATCATTGCCAATTGGATGGATCATTGCCAATTGGATGGATCATTGCCAATTGGATGGATCATTGCCAATTGGATGGATCATTGCCAATTGGATGGATCATTGCCAATTGGATGGATCATTGCCAATTGGATGGATCATTGCCAATTGGATGGATCATTGCCAATTGGATGGACCATTGCCAATTGGATGGACCATTGCCAATTGGACCATTGCCAATTGGACCATTGATTGACCTTAGCCAATACAGAGAAGGGTTTTTAATGAATTTCCTATCTGTTAAACATATTCCAATTCCGTATTGATTCCAATGAGCTTTCTCCAATAGAAGATCCCAATTTAGATCAAAATTTCTCTTTTATTTCTTTTACTTGCCCACTTTTTCTTGTCAATTTCTTTACTTCTTTGGAATTTTGGAATTTTAGACTATTTGGCGAATCTTCAGAAATCTTATTCACTAAAAACCGAATGGGGAAGAAATCTGAGCTTCGTTTTGCAAAAGATTTGTGTGCAATTTCCGGCAATGACAATGAGAAAACCGAAAGGAACAGTTTTAAGAGGAAATTGAGTAAACTAAATGGCAAAAAAAATGAAAATCATTAAAAGAAAAGGGATTAACTTTGATTCTTGAAAGGCGAAAGGTTTCTTTTTACACTTTTTTACTCTTTTTGTTCATCTTGCTAATTGGCTTAGGAAGATTTGAAAGAAAAATTTTCAAAAAAAACGCGAAAAGCAAGTAGATTGAGAATTCTTCAGTTTTCGTACTTATACGTACTTATATATACGTACTTTTACACCAAGTTTAGTCATTCGATGTTTAAATGACTGTAAACGAACGGCTAAAAACTTCAAGGAGTGGGCGGAGATACGATAAACATACGATAAAGATACGATAAACAATCCAACGATTGTTTATCGTATCTTTAGAGTGTTTAACATCAGCATTGAATATTAGATCAATTTTTGAATTGTTTTCCTAACTGAGAGCTGTTTATTTGTCAGTCTATAGCTCCTATAGAGCTTCTATTAAAGTATTTACAGTAAGTATAATCGTTTGTCATATCAATATCAATATCAATCTTTTCCTTTAGTCAATCTAGAGTCATTTAGAGTCATCTAGTCAATCTAGAGTCAGCTAGAGTCATTTAGAGTCATCTAGTCAATCTAGAGTCATCTAGAGTCGTCTAGAGTTATCTAGAGTCATCTAGAGTCAATCTAGAATCATCTAGAGTCAATCTAGAGTCATCTAGAGTCAATCTAGAGTCAATCTAGAGTCATCTAGAGACATCTAGAGTCATCTAGAGTCAATCAGTAATCAGTTTTTCAACTCACATAGTACCCAGACACGTCTTGGGACGGCTCGCGACGGAAAAGGAGAGGTTGAGGACATAAACGTGTCAGGAGCCAGGATTTACGAATAAGCTGGTGACATAAGGAAATAGAAAATAGATATTCAGTTAAGAAATAGCTTTACCCTGAAGGGTATTGCTTCCGAAATGAATAGCTTTTTGAGGTATTTAGTTGAATGACTGGAATGAGACGACGGGAATGACCAAAGGCTATTCACCGAATAAACACAGCCGAATTGAAGATATTCAGTTATTGAATATTGAAGATATTCAGTGAATGGAGTACTGTAAAAGACTGAAATAGCTGATCGATGGCTCAAATGGCTGATCAATGGCTCAAATGGCTGATTAGTGGCTAGTTTCTGTTAGAATAAAGATATTCAGTTAAGCAAGGATTAAAGAGATTTAGTAGAATACTGTAAAAGTAAAATAATACAGTAAAAGAATACTGCAAAGAATACAGTAAAGAATACAGTAAAGAATACTGTAAAGAATCCAAAGAATACTGTAAAAGCTCCTCAATCCAGTAAAAGATATTCTGCCAAGTAAGAATTGTCTTTTCTTCAGCTATTCAGTTGAACGGCTGAAAACTTCAAGGAGTAGGCGGAGAAATTGAAGTCAGAGATCCATTTTCATTTTGAGTGAAGGAGAAATTTGCCGATTTCTTTCCCCTTCTCCAAATTTCTTCAGCTCTTTTCCTGTCTCGCAAATTGGTGGAGCCAATTCAGCGTGTCGCACGTCCTTTTGGGCCATTCAAAGGCGGGAAAAGAATGAGGGAAATTGAGGAAAAGGCAATGAGGAATGGGGGAAACACCTGCAAAAAATAGGGTTTCAAAAAAAGGTTTATTGTTGGGTGAGTAAATTTGGGCGCTTTGTTGATCAAAAATCTTTAGCTGCAATCTTCTGAGTGCGCTTTGAGCGCTGAAAATAGCGAACGCATTCTTTCTGGTGCACTGAAACTTTTCAATCAGTCAGTAGAGAATGAACTTCTGAAAATAAAGAGAAAAAAAATGTGTTTTTCAAGATGTTTTCATGTTAAATTTGATTTTCTGTCGAAAATTTTCAGTGTTAATTTTCGCGCAACGTCGCATTCCAATTGACGTCACCGCCATTTAGAGGTAGTCGATGGGAGCGTCGCGTCGTTGTTTCTTTTTTGTTTTCAAATCATTTGTTTTTGTCGAGTTAATTTTCGGGGGTAGGCTACTTTCCGCCATTTTATTTGCGCAACAGGGTCATTTGCGCAACTTTTTTGACGTTTTTAAGGGACTGGCGCAAAAGCAGAGCGGTGCGCGTTCTAAAGCGTGGATGCGCTACCGTACCCCGCACAAAAATTTGCGCAAGTACTTATGCGCAACTTTTTTTTGCTATGTTTTTGTAGTGACTTTTTAAAGTACTCTCTCCCCTCGTTCGTTCCCTCCTTTTTATATTGTTTGCTCATAGTTTGTTGTTTAAAATTCTAGTACCGTTTTCATCGGCTATCAATCTCACTGTTGGACAAAACTACCCATGGAAGAAAACTGTATTGGCTCGACAAAAGCAACGTTTTACTGCTATTTCTAATGGTCGCTTGCCCGGTTGCGATTTTGTGCAACATCTTTCTCAGCTTTTGACTTATATTTTAAAAATTTGATTTTTATTGTTGTCCTAAATTTCATTGTTATTGGTTGCACTTTTTTGTTAAAGCGATAAAATATTTTACTAATGGTTATTAGCTCCTAGAAAGGACTAATTTAGATAAATATTGGAAGATAGTGCAAAAAATTGGAAGATTTCATAAAAAATAGAAGAAAATAAAAAACAATAAAAAAAAGCTCAAAAATGAAAATAATGATTAAAAATTCGAGTGCTTAATACAGTGTTAAAGTTGCGCAAATGACCCAGTTGCGCAAATCAAGTTGCGCAAATGACCCTTTTTGTGCAAAAAAAAGTTGCGCAAATGACCCTTGTTGCGCAAATGACCCTGTTGCGCAAATAAAATGGCGGAAAGTAGCCTACCCCAATTTTCGCGCAACGTCGCATTCCAATTGACGTCGCCGCCATTTGGAGACAGTCGATGGGAGCGCCGTGTCGTCTTTTCTTTTCATTTTCAATCAGTTGTTTTTCGTCAAGGTAATTTTTGCGGGACGTCGCATTTCAATTGACGTCACCGCCCGCCATTTAGAGGTAGTCGATGGGAGCATCGTGTCGTCGTTTCTTTTTCGTTTTCAAATCATTTGTTTTTGTCGAGTTCATTTTCGCGCAACGTCGCATTCCAATTGACGTCGCCGCCATTTGGAGACAGTCGATGGGAGCGTCGGGTCGTCGTTTCTTTTTCGTCGAGATAATTTTCGCGCAACTTCGCATTCCAATTGACGTCGCCGCCATTTGGAGAGAGTCGATGGGAGCGCCGCGTCGTCTTTTCTTTTCGTTTTCAAATCATTTGTTTTTGTCGGATTAATTGAAAGTTTTGTTTTACGCGATAAATTTTGTGTTGAAATGAGAAAGCAATCTACCTGCTGTATTAGAGATGACATCTCATTCTATTTTTCAACCCCTCAAAATTGGCTGATCCAAAATGTAGGTAGGGTCTTCTTGTCTTTTCTATTTCTTCCCCGGCAAAGAAGGCGCCAATAACTTAGTGGTAGAGCAACAGGGGAATGAGCAGAAAGTCGAGGGTTCAATTCCCCCTCGGTTCAAAATTCTTTGCCATTCATTGCTTTACTTCTATTAGAGTTGTTATTACTATTAGAGGGCTTCTATTAGAGATTTTGTTTGTTGTTGACAAAATGATTTTGTTTATATCAAAAAAGACAAAAACAAAACAAAAGAGAGAAAATTACGATAGTTTGGGAGACGTTTTATTGTTAGAAAAAGGATTTAGATGATTTTAGTTGAGTTGATGTCGAATAGATAAATTGTGGAGCTTTTGAAACGAGCTATTATTGAAAATACATTAAAATATTAATAGAAATCAATAGATCAATAAAAAAATTCAAATTTTTAACTCAAAATTGCAAGAATTAGGTACAAATTTTGATTTAATAGAAAGAGTGGCCGTTTTGGAGCCGTTTTGGCAAGACCTATTGAGATTTTGTTTGAAATTTTTGCACCCAACTTCCTTAGTCGACTTTTTTTGGGGTTTTTTTTGGTGGTTTTTGGTGTTTTCGGATTTTGATAAAGATCAATAGTTTTTCAGAAGAACGACTTTGAAATCTCAGCGTAAAACAAAGCCCGCTTCTATAAAAGGACTCCTCCCGGTCAGCCAGAACCTCCCCCTCGTGGTCAACAGGTAGAGTTCTCGCCTCTCATTCTCGCGACCGTGGTTCGGTCCCGGTCACTGCCATTTTTCTTCCTTTTGCTTCCAAAACTTTTATTCTATAATATAACTTTAAATTTATATTCAAGGCTTATAAAACTCTTAAACTCTAGCTTTTTCGCCATTTTTCAACAATTTTATCCATAAATCCAAAAGCTAACACAACAAACTAACAAATAAAAATCAACATGCAATTCCTTGATCAAAGCATAGTTTTTTTTTTGTTGCAAAAAGGCGCAAAACATCACCTTGTTTTCAGAAAATGAGACAATACTACAATTAGAAGTACAATTTCTTAAAAAAAACCTCTTAAAAAAACATCTCAAATTGACCCGGGAAACACATGGGAAATACATTAGAGTGTATGAATCGATTTAGATTTACTAGATAGATTTACTAGATAGATTTATTAGATAGATTTACTTAAAAGTCACCTGGATCCACTTAAAAGCTTCTAGAATCTTTTCTCCAGCTTTTTCACTCATTCTCATTCTTGGTGCCACGAAAACTTCTAGCGAAAGCTAGAGCTTGTCGTAAATCTAGCTTCTAGCTGTCTAGAGGGTTAGAAGCGTAAGCGAAAGCATATTCCTAAAAAAAACTAAAGTTTAAAAGTTCTATAAGCCTTAACATCTATAAAATGAAAAGTTCTGGAAGAAAAAGCAAGACAAATGGCAGTGAGCGGGACCGAACCAGGGTCGTGAGAATGAGAGGCGAGAACTCTACCTCTCGACCACGAGGGAGGTTTTGGCCGCCCGGAAGGAATCGTTTTATGGAAGCGTGCCTCGTTTTTGAGTAGAAATTTCAAAGGCATTTTTCTCGAAAACTATCGATCCTTCTCAAAATCCGAAAACGCCATCGTACTCTTCGTATTACTTCGTACTTCATACGATAGATGTTTGCTCATTCTGGTCAGTCTAAATCAGTCTAAATCAGATGTCCGATCCAGTCTTAGATTTAGAGTGATTGGCTACGACGTTTGACCTCACTTCAATCTAGGTCGGACGGATTTCTAGATCGAACATAACATATACATCCCATTTCTGTATTCTGTCGCTACAGTATTAAGAGGATGCACTGTCATTCAGTGTTCCTCTCTTCTAATCCGTTTCCTTCTAATCGAAATCTCACGGTCACTATTCCCATGTAAGTGGTAGAGCATCTGCTGTTAGCAGAAGGTTCAGAATTCAAAATCCCTTTGTTTCCAAATCCAAGCCAATGCTTTGCCATTTATTTCTATCATTTCACTGACCATCAACATTTGTGCAAGTCGGTGTTGCCAATGACAGTTTCCCGCTGCGTCGTGGGTGAAGAATATGACAAGAGAGACCTGAAAAATTGAAAATTAGCCTATAAAAGTCTCAAATTTCTATCTTTCTTAGAGCTAATATTGATTAAAGTTAATTTTGATTATATTTTTAGGAAGATTATTACGATTCGCATGCTCGTCTTCGAGAAAAATCTGTGGATTCGTGTTGGTCACTGATGAGTGACGACGACTCATTTCACTGGAAACGGAAAGATAAAGAGAGGATAGATAAAGAAAGGATAAAAAATCCAAATGTTATAGAAAGATCAAGGAATATTCAGGAAACTACCGTAATCTGCTCGCCAGTTAGATTAGCCTAATTTAGCCATTGATTAGCCTAATTTAGCCATTGATTAGCCATTGACTGGAAAAGATTTTCAAAAAAATGAAAAGTTTGTCGCTGGTGGGAGTCGAACCCTCGGCGGCCGAGGGGCACCGGTTTTGTAGCCCGGATCACTACCGGCTAGGCCACCCACTGCTCTTCGTTGGTTGCGTGTGTGGAGCTCTTATTGGAGGGGGGGGGGGCTAGGAGACAATTTTTTCGCAACTTTAAATGGATTTTTGCATTTCTTGGCAGGATTTTAATTTGAGCCAAAACCGAATAGCTATAGCATAGCTGAATAGCTGAATAGCATTTCCTTTTGGTGTTTACATTCCGAGCTTATCCTGGGCCCCAATTTGGATCATTTTCTTGATCAAAATTTCTGTTTTCCCAATAAAGCAAGCCAAAAAAAGATATTGTGATGCTTGTGATTTTAAAACGACCAAATATATACCGAAATCTATCAAAATCTACTAAATATATACCAAAATCTATCAAAATCTACCAAAATCTATCAAAATCTACCAAAATCTACCAAAATCTACCAAAATCTAACAAAATCTAGCTAATCAAGTGAAAACTGGCGGTCAGATTACGCTAGTTTGTCTAAAATGAATGTTTTTAGACAAGAGACTTGCAGCTTTTCTTTATTTATGAAAAATCCTTTGTCACTTTTGATTCTTGAGCTCTAAAAAAGCTTCTTGAGCTCGATTCAAAGGCTTTCCCAATAAAGCAAACAAAAAAAAATATTCAATATGATTCTTTGAGAAGAAAATTGCCGTTCAGTTGGGGGAAATGAGTGTCAGAAGTGTCAGAAAACGAAAAAGAAGAATATTTTTGATTGAGAAACCTTTAAATGTTGAAGAAAATTGTGGGAAATCACGAGAAATTGTAAAATTTGAGAAAAGAAAGCAAGAAATTAGCAAAAAGCCAATTTCTTTTCGATAACAAGCTTTGGGATTTCCTGGGAAAAGAAATTTCAAAATTTGTTTTGAAAAAGTTTCAAAAATCAGTTCTAAATTTGTTTCAGACAGTTTCAAATTCAATTTAGGAATTAGGTTCGGCTTGGAATTTTGTCTATGTCTAGTAAATAGGCGATTCTTGAGAAATACGCTACCGTAATACCTGTAATAGCAGCCGTACAGTCGCGTAGTCGCAAAATTTTTTTACTAAATCCTTTTTTTCTAAGCGCCTATAATTTCTAAAAATTCATTTTTGGTATCAAAGAATAGCCCTAAATCTCAGCTTTCATTTGATACCTTTTAAGGTTTAGTGTGCCAGAACACGTGTGTTTCCGCTTCCCGCAAACCAGTCTTGTTCTTTGAGGTGTACTTTATGCTTAAACTTGTAAACACACCCTTTCTAGTGCAGTGAATTCTTCATTTCTCATTTCTCTTTATTTCTCAAAAGAACTGAATGCTCAAGAAAGCTGCACAGAGAAAAATGAAGAGGTTAGTGTGCCAGAAAGGATGCGTTTACAATGTTGAGTACAAAGTACACCTTAAAGAACAATGCTTCGCTTAGAGGGTTTAGTCGGTCGTTCTTTGCGCTCCGACGTAAACTAAATCGATCTGGCACACGCAATTCCTCATTTTTCTCGCAGCAGCAAGGCACTATCGCAAGAAAAATTGGGGTTTCCGTGTGCCAGATCGATTTAGTTTACGTCGGAGCGCAAAGAACGACCGACCGAACCCATAGCTTCGTTGGTAAACGCGCGCGATCTGGCATAATAGATTTAGAAAGAGTCGTTCCTTCTTTGCGCTCCGGCGTAAACTAAATCGATCTGGCACACCGAAATCCCAGTTTTTCTAGCGATACCGAACTGCTGCTGCGAGAAAAATTGGTTGTGCCAGATCGATTTAGTTTACGTCGGAGCGCAAAGAACGACCGATGTCTAGCTTGGCTGGTAAACGCGTGCGATCTGGCATAATAGATTTAGAAAGAGTGAATAGGCGTCGGTTCAGTTGCCCAATTTTGATTTAATTGGATTTGGCAACGATTTGGCAACAATTTGGCAACGATTTAGCAACGATTTGTCGAATTCTGTGCACTAGGGAGGGTGTGTTCACAAAATTTGAGCAAAAAGTGCGCAAAGAACAAGCTTAGATAGGAATTTGAATGATAAAAAGATAAAAAAATGATAAAAAGCCCGTGTTTTCATTAGAAGAAAGAGATTCCATGTGAGAAATTGCCTTCTTTTTCAATTGAGGTCAATCACTCAATTTTTTTTCTGACTCTCAGCAACAACTGTTCCTCTTAAAAAGATCATTCACTTTTTCTTTTCAAATTTTCTCTTTCTCAACTTTGATCTTTGTATCGGTGATGAGGGTGGAAGGGAGGAGAAAAGAAAGAAAAGGAAGGAAAATGAATAACTAATGAATTCTTTAAGATTACCCTGATCTTAAGATTACCCTGATCTTAAAGAATTCATTAACTGAAAGTCTAACTGATCCAGGTTTGGCTTACCTTGCCTCTGGTTTAGCTAAACCTGGCCCTGATCTAGTTCTGGTTTAACTCTGACTAACTTCTGGAAAACCTTCTGGTTTAACCCATTACTTCTTGGATCTTTAACTAGCCAGATCCTGGCCTGAGTCTGATTGACCCTGGTTTATTTTTTGGTCAGTGACATCATTAAGATTATAGGCATTTAAGTACTGTAGCCTTTAGTACTACTGATAAACTACAGTACTGTAAAGTCCTGTAGCTGTAGGTGTAGATTACTGTAGGCTAAACCCTGACAAAACTATCTTCTACCCTCCAGTACGTTTCTCTTCTTGGATCTCTGTAGCTTTGGACTAGAAGTACAAAAAGTTGCAACGAAAAATCAAAAATCTAAATCCTGTGAAATGTTGTGTACACTTCAGCTAAGAAATTCACAAAAAAACAAAAAATTCTGAGCATTCACAAAAGAGGAATAAGTGCCCGAAGAGGCAAATTGGCAAATTGGCAAATCTGAGGCGAATTGGCTCCCAACTGCGCTAAAATCTGGGCAAACTACCGTAAGCCGTAAGCCAAAAGATCAAATGGATGCAAAATAGCTGGACTATCGATTGGGTTACTGTAGCTCTGGTATTGCAAGGTACTCTAGGTATAGCTTACTTAATTCCATGTAGATTAATGAGTAGATTAAAGTAGATTAAAGTAGATTAAGTTGAATGTAGATTAAAGCTTTACTGCAGTTTGTAGACACTGTAAATTGTTAACCGATTTGGTGGGGCTACTTTGCGCCAAATTTTTTGCGCAGCAGGGTCATTGGCGCACCTGGGTCATTGGCGCACCTGGGTCATTGACGTAACTGGGTCATTTGCGCAACTCGCCATAACTTTCAAAAGAATAAAAGAATAGAAATAAAGAGTTGAATGCCCCGAATATAGTGATTACTTAGTTAGTTCGAAAAAAAAATCTTACAATCAGCGCAAAATCTATGAAAATGCTAGCTTTTCAAAAGACAACGTGTTCTAAACGACGAAAAACAACTACGAACGAGCCACAGTATGCCTTTAAAGGCGGAATTTCTCGGCCCTGACTATTGATGAGCAAAAAGCTATATAAATGTCGCTGTTTGGCTTCGTCCATGATTTTGGGCCTGGCTTTAAGCGAAATTTTTTGCCCAACTCGCCATAACTTTCTTCTAAGTGGACCAATCTTTATGATTTTGATTTCATTTTGTAGATTTCAACAAGTGTAACAAAATGACACCAAAATCATAGAGATTAGCCGACTTGGAAGAAAGTTATGGCGATTTGCGCACACGACCCAGTGGCGCACACGACCCAGTGGCGCACACGACCCAGTGGCGCACACGACCCAGTGGCGCACACGACCCAGTGGCGCACACGACCCAGTGGCGCACACGACCCAGTGGCGCACACGACCCAGTGGCGCACACGACCCAGTGGCGCACACGACCCAGTGGCGCACACGACCCAGTGGCGCACACGACCCAGTGGCGCACACGACCCAGTGGCGCACACGACCCAGTGGCGCACACGACCCAGTTGCGGTCGCTCAGACGACCCCAGGAGCGCAAATGACCCCAGGTGCGCAAATGACCCCAGGAGCGCAAAATTTGGCGCAAAGTAGCCTACCCCGTTTGGTAAATGATTTCATAAGTGGAATCGATTTTGACAGCAAAGAACTGACTTCCTTTACATCTCGGCGGTCGCTCGTTACTCTCCACTTCGCCGGTTGTCCCGCTAAAAAGAATAGTGCTTTAATAAGCGTATTTATTATTACCGTAATACCAGTAATAGTAGCCCCCCCCCATAATGACAGTCGGAGCGTCGCGTAGTCTAGCTTTGAACGCATTTTTCTCGCCACCCGTTTATGCTACAGTGTTCGCTTAAGTATCAAATGAAAGCTGAGATTCAGGGCTATTCTTTGATACCAAAAATGAATTTTTAGAAATTATAGGCGGCTTAGAAAAAGGATTTAGTAAAAAAATTTTGCGACTACGCGACTGTACGGGAGGGGACTGCTAGTACAGGTATTACGGTAGCGTATTTCTCAAGAATCATCTATTTACTAGACATAGACAAAATTCCAAGCCGAACCTAAGTTCACCTTCGCTTTCTCGGCGATTTCTGGAGCGATTACTCTAAAATTTTGTCTACAAGCTGTCGATTTGTATGTGTAGACAAAATCGCAAAGCAATCGGCTAAGAAAACAAAGGTGGAGAGAAGTTTGGCTTGGAATTTCCCCATGTTTAGTCCAATCGAGCTCTCAAACCTTGTCCTCCAAACGATCCCACTTTTGTTCTCATCACCTTTCTCGGACATCAAAAGTACCGGATAATGAAAGACCTGGAAAGGTAGAGATTTCTAGAGACTTGTGTCGTTTAAAAACCATTTTCTGGACTGTAAAATCTTTTCACTAGTCTATACAGTCGAAATTCGATATAAAAAACTTCGATACAACGACATTTGACATTCTAAAATGTGGCCAAAATTTGTGTGTAGCTGCTCTAACCAAATGCAAACCACTGGCCGACGACGGCAGTGATTTGCATTTGGTTGGGGCAGCTACAGTATATAGATACGCAGATCTACAGCATATAGATACTGTAGATCGGGCAAGAAATAGAATTCTGGAAGAGGGTGGAGAAATTGACGAGAATGGAGCGGATCTTGAGAGGGTTACGGTCGATCTTTTCACTCACCTGTAACGATTGTTGTCTAACTCCTTTTCCCCGTCGCTTTTCCTTTTGCATTTGGTCAAATTGCAGCTCGGTGGTCTTCTTGCGTAACTTCTGTTGCTCGATTGGTGGAAAGTTTTTTGCTTTTTCCGAATTCAAATCCAAAACACGAGTCATTTCTAGAAAAATACTGTGTCTGATTTTGGGTTTTCATCGAATTTGAATTTGAATCCAAAACAATTAGCCACAAATCGTTTAAATTAGCAACAGATCATTTAAATTAGCCACAAATCACTCAAATCGAGCTAATTCAAGTGTTTTTTTTGGCTAAATCAACCAAAAAACAACACTTGAATTAGCAACAAACGGCTTAAAGGGCCCTTTATCTTGACATTTCAATGGAGAATGTCAACAAATCACTTGAATTAGCCACAAATCATTGGAATCGGCAACAATACGCTCAAATTCATCAATAAAACACTTAAATTAGCAGCAAACGGCTTAAAGAGCTCATTATTTTGACATTTCAATGTCAATCCAATCCAATCCAAAACGGATTTAGAAAAATCAATTTTCCAAAGTACGACTTTAGTGAGTCATTTTTTGTTTTTTTTCTCTGGAGAATTTCTTGTAAAGCAGAAAAATTGAGGTGCAAAAATAAACCGTGAAAATGTTTAGCAATAAAGAAATGTTTCGGTTTAACCATTTGTTGAGGAAATTTTGAGGTTTCTTGAAAGAAATCTTTAAGATTTGCTTTCAAGTGTTTCATTTCTAAAAAAGGCAATTTGATCTTTGATTCGGATTCTCAGGGACACAAAGCCTTTGTACCAGACGTGGAAATGAAATTAGTCATCCAGTTTTTCGGTTCAAAGAATCTTTAAAGATATTCAAATCTAAAATTCGTCAATCTAGCTACTGGATTTAAATAAAATCAGTAAAGTCATCAACGGGTTATTTCTAAAGTTCAAAGATCCAAAAACATTGGGCCTAGAGCCGCTGGATGTTTTGGGAAGATTTCAAAAAAGCTCCCAGAGCTGGGGCCATTCAGCCTTATCCCCAAAAACCCACTCGAATATCCCTGTCAGCTCTCTCCTTCATCTCTTTTCGCTTTTTTTTCAAAAGCCACATCGTTTGTGTGTTGTGTGACACCAATTCTCCCGTTTTGCGCCTTTCGCCCATCCAATTGGGAGTCCATCTTTAATTAGACGTGAGGCTTAGTTTATCTCAATTTTTTTCTAGGTTTAGGGGTTCTTTTCATTCCTATTCAGATAGAATTTGGCTGTTTTTTTGAAAAGTTGTGAGCAAAGGTTTGGCTTTTTGCAAGAAAAACTCGTAAAAACTTTTTTTTATGCATTTTGCCTAGAAAATTGTTTTATTTAAGCGACAATGTACCAAAATGACAACAACACAGATAACAAGATACAAATAAATCACCGGTAAACATCGACATTTCGCACAAAAATTGAGATCTTAATTGAATTTTGCTTGCGAGAAGTCCATCTCGGGATGGGATTCCATAAACCTAAAGAAAAATTTAATGAAAAACCTAGTGATTTTGACTAACGTTACAAATTCAACTCAAAAAACTGTGGAAAAGTTTTTTTATTTTAAAACCAAAACCCACTTTTTCATGATGTCATGTTTCTTCTTTTCTTCACTCGTCGGCAAGCCCAATTCTTTTTGGCGTTGATCGTACATCATTTTCTCAACCATCGCTCTGAAGCGAGAAATTGAAACTTCTTTTATTTTAGATTTCTCATGAACCAACCTAGTTTCTCCATCCAGATCGCTGAGCTTGCTGTTCTCGGGTTGCACCTTCTTCGTGCTGATCTCCGGGTCCGTATCGATGATTTTCGACCACCATTCCATACCATTCACCTAGAAGTAAAAGTTTAAACGATTTCTTAATATCGAATAAGAACAAAGCAAAGATTATAAATTATAAATTATAAACCTTTTCCAAAGTGAGCACTACGTTTTTCTTGTCCTCAAGTACCCATTGGGAAGTTTCCAACTTGACGGGATGCGGAAGATTTCCATCGATGATCTAGAAAAATAACAAAAGTAGATAGAAGCTTATTATTAGTATTTCAACAGCTAACAAATTTGAAAACCAACCAGTGGATGACCTTTCAATCCGATCTTGAGATGAGTCTTCTCGACAACCACCACAATGTCTTTGGCTTTCAGTTGGAAATTCACCTTGAATGGAACCCGTACCTAAAATGAGTCGATTTAGTTAAAAAAGCAAAGGTGCACCTCAAGTTCTTGCAGATTTTGCGTCCATGAATAATGCTCGAGATCAGCGCCGTTGCCAGCATTCGGTTGAAGTTTTCCCTTGTCCTCATCATTCTAAAGTTTTGATGATAAATGGTTGAATGGAAAATGAATACTTCATCCTCAATAGCACCGCTTTTCTCTTCGGTTTTTGATGTGGCAGCTGGTTGTTGATTCTTTCTAAACAATGAAACGATTATTTGCTTAAAAAGGTTCTCATAAACTCGCAAAAACTTACAATTTGTCATGTTACTTCTTTAACTTCTTTCTCTAACCCATTCTTTGTCATTTCTCTAAACTCACTGCTGTTCCTCAAATTCTTTGGCTTCCTCGTCGGTCAATTCGACAATCTTCGACTCGTTTTCAGCCTCTTTTTGCTCTCGTTGACGTTTTTCCTGGCGTTTTGCTTCTTCATGCGCTCGACGCTGGGCTTCGTCTTTGGCTTTCTAAAAAAATAGTATATTGCGTACTTAAATGAAAAAACCTGAATAGCTGTAGCCGCATGCTTCTCAAAAGCTTGTAGAACGATTTGACGAGTCTCGTCAATTCCCTTGGCGTTGTAGAAATCAGTTCTTCTAAAAAGAATAAAATTACCGACTTTTGATTTAGAAAACAATCTAGTGTCAAAATACAACTACGCTCGTTTCGTTTTGACAGAAACAACACAGAAATCCCTAATTTTTTTACACTTATAATACAAAAATTAGTGCAACTCACTTCGCGAAAAACTCGAAAATGACGTCGAACAACTCCTGGGGACCACCCTCAAGATCCTTGACGATTTGAAAGAGCAAATTGTGGCAAGTCTCTCGGTCTGGCATCTGAAAGATCAAAAAGTTAATCAATCGGGTAACAGGTAATGGGAAAAGAACAATTCAAATTCAAAATGACATTGTTGTGAAAGTGTTTCTGGAAATTGCCTTTGACAACGAGTAATTGAGCAAAATAGCGAGTACGCGCCGCACCAAATGACATCCTCGACGAGTGAACTCAAAAATTTTTCCGAATATCGCCACAAAAGCGCTGTTCTTGCTTATAAATTGTTCGTTTTTGTTGTCAACTTTTCAAAATTGTTTGTTTTTAAAGGTTTTAAGTTTTAAAATTAAAATTGCTTTCAAAAAAGGGTTTGTTTTTTTCTTTTGATAAAGTTAGACCTTGGCTGGCGTTGAAACATTGCAAGTAAACGCTAAAAGGCGAGTTTCGGTCATTTTTCAAGCAGCGAACTAAAATTTTGTCACAAATCTCTGACTCTTTTTTTTTTTCTTGTTCTGACCAGCCTAATGTGATCTATTTTCAGAGCAAGATGGTTTTCACCTGTTCGATCAGCGGCGAACGATGTGAGATGCCGGTGGTGTCTCCTATATCGGGGCGAGTCTTCGAGAAACGAGTCATCGTCAAATACATCAAGGATCAAGGCTGCGATCCCATCAATCAAGAGTCGCTCTCGGAAGATCAGGTATTTTTTTAGTGTTTGAGTTGAGGAGTACTTCAGTTTCAGCGCAGCTAGAAATTAACTAGCTAACATCCAGTATCGGGGGGAGGGGGTGGTAATTTTCCTTGTTTTTTCACTATTGTTCTGTTTTACATGGTTTTTTTACCTAACATTAACGAGTTTAAGCCACTTTTTACATATTCCAACAGGAAAAAAGGGGGGGGGGGCACCCCACCCATACCCCCGTTTTCTCTTTTTCTCCTTGTAATCATTAGAATTTATTATTTTACTGACTAGATTAGACTAGAACTTAATAAAAATGTAATAGGATATACTAATTTAATAGATATTTATGCTAAAACTTAGTACATCCCACTAGATTTGGTATTAAAAGTTAGAAAAACTCGTGGGGGTACGGGGATGTTCCCCCGTTCCTGCACTTTTTTGCTGTTGAAGTAGATAAAGAGTAGCCCAAACTAGTTAATGTTAGGAAAAAATTTAAAAACCATGTAACGACATAGAAAAATAGTGAAAAAAAGATGGGATATCCCCCCCCCCCCCCCCGATACTGGAGTAGATCCCTCTATTTTATGAGCTTGTTCGAACTTAACACTAAAGTTGTTAAACAATTATCTTTTTAAAAGGAAAAGTGCTAAACGCAAAACGTGATCTAAAGATAGAAAAATAGAAAGTTAAATGAAATTAGGGGGTTTTTTGCGGACAGAAGGAACAGACCACAAAACAGAAGACTAAATACCTTGAGCTTTCTCAAGAACATGATATTCAGTCAAAGGGTGCGCTTCTATTAGAGTATTTACGGTAATATTTCAATTTGAGCTAATCGAGCTAAAAGAAGCCGAAGATGTGGGCCCGCCACGAAGTGTTGGACAGACGTCGATTCCTTCCCTTCTCAAAATGCTTCAGGACGAGTTCGACATGTGAGTTTTGCGAATTGTTTGTTTATTTGTGTTGTTTTTAGGTATGCTCTCAACAATTTCACTTTGCGACAAAAATTGACCACAGCTCGTCAAGAATTATCTGACACACTTTACCAGGTGCGTTTAGAAAACAAGTAAAAACAATAAGGCCTACCTGCTAGGTTCTAATCTTGTTTATTTTAGCACGATGGAGCAACAAGAGTGATCGCTCGTTTGATGAAAGAACTCGCGGCTGCCAGAGAAGCCCTCTCAACATTGAAGCCACATTCGGCTATTCAAGAAGTCTCAACAAAGGCTGTCGATGTAGAAATGGAGGAATCACAAGGTTTTTACTGAATCTTTTGCATCATAAGAAAATTTGTTTTAGGAATGTCCGATGCGGTCAAGGAGAAACTCGACCAGAAGGCCAAGGTTTTGACCGCGGCGCGTAAAGCTCGCGGAAAGAAGTTGCCTGACAGTCTCACCAAACCAGAAGACATTAAATCATTTGAACAGGTTCGCTTCAGCTTGCTTAAGCGACAAATGCTTGTTCCAGAAAGTCTGCCACACAGCTCTCCACTCTACTGGTGTTCCTGGTATTACGGCTCTAGATTTGAAGGTAAATTTAGTCTTACTTATTTTTGTATACATCTTATTAAAGGATCAATTGGTTGCTACTGGCGGTGCCGACAAGAATGTGGTGCTCTTCGATTTGGAAAAAGAACAAGAAGTTACATCATGGAAAGGACATTCAAAGAAGGTTCATTTTATCAAAATTCTCCATGCATTGGCCCATGGGCGTAGCCAGGATTTCGCGACTTTTAGTCTAATGGTCCGAGCTCCTCGAGTGGTTTGAAGTTGGTCATTTTAACTTTTTTAGCTTTTTCGATTTTTGTTCGCGCAAATCTCGAAAACTAGGCGGACAACCGTTTTTCATGTTGGTCAACCCCCTAGTCAAATTTTCTCCACATTCTGAAGATCATAACGTTAGTTTTGTAAAATCAAGCATTGAAGCCCAAAAACTGCTTTTATCGAAATTTTTGCACTAAAATGCCAAAATCTCAAGCCTCTTGAATTTTTTCAAAAAACTCTAGACAGTTTTTTGGCCTGATTTAAAAAAAATTTTGGTTGGAAATTGATTGAGGGTAGTCTCGAGGGGCTGGGGCCGTTAGACGCGAAATCCTGGCTATGCCCATGCATTGGTCGATCTCTTAACTGAAAAACCTTTGTCAAGTTATCGGTTAGGACTAGAAAAAAAGTCTAACCGTGCTGTCTCATTTAAAAGCATATGGGCATTAAAATAATTTTTAGATTTCTTCGGTCATTTTGCATCCCAACAAGAAAACTGTCATCTCAGCTGCTTACGACGCTCAGGTATGTTTTGGTGAAATTGAAAGTCTTCATAGTTTTGCTCACTTTCTAGTTTGTTTCTTTTAGGTTAGAATTTGGTCCGTTGGTGAAGAGGGAAGCCGAGTGACGATCGACTGCCATTCTGCGCCAGTCACTGACGTCTCTTTGCATCCAACGAACGATTACATCCTTTCCGTGTCACATGATGCTTCGTGGGCCTTCTCGGATATTAATACCGGACGTGCTATTTGTGTTGTAAGTTTTGAAGAACAAATAAAATCGTTTTGAGTTCGTAATTGGTTAGTACTTAATTATCATTAGTCTATAGACTTATAAAATTTGATTAGAATTAATTTTTCAGCATCGCCCTCGTGATTCTGAGGGTTCCAAACCAATCAACTGTGGTCAACTCCATCCTGATGGTTGGGTTTAATGGGTTATTTCTAATTTTTGAATGTCTTTAGGATTAATCTTTGGAACTGGAGGCGATGATAACATTGTGAAGGTAAACATGTTGCAATGGTGTAAAAGCATAAAGTGGATTTAGATTTGGGATCTTCGTCAGCAAGTGAATGCCGCAAATTTCCCTGGACATGAGGGTGCAATCAAATGCATGGCTTTCTCGGAGATCGGTTTCCATTTGGCTACAGGATCCGATGATGGAACGGTTTGTTTTGACCGCTTATCTATTTAAAATTTCTCAATGTTAAGGTGAAATTGTGGGATCTTCGAAAGTTGGAAATGTTGCGCTGCTCTACAGAAATCATCGATGGAAAAGCTCCGGTAAATGAAAACTCGTGTGCTTTTAATGTTCGTTTTTAGGTTTCATGCTTGTCATTTGATCAATTTGGAGCTTTCCTTTGTGTGGGAAGTTCTGATGTGAAAATGATTCACGTTAAACCTTGGGCTGTAAGTTTTGCTTGACTTGATTAGTTTTAGTTAAATGCTCTGGTTACAAATCCGAGCCGTAACCCAAAAAAAACCCAGAAATTTTTGTATTCCAGGTTGTTGGCGAATGGGCTAATCACACGTCGACGGTGACCGGTGTTCGAATCCAAGGTAGCGCAATTTTATATTTTTTAAAACACAAATTTCAGCTGATGCGACTGGTGTGGTGTCGGTTGGAATGGACAAATCGCTCCGTGTCTATTCGGCTTAAAAACGTTGTTTCCCATTTGTTTTACGCGCTATTTATTCTATATTGTTACTTCCTATCTTGGATTCACGATACTCATTTCAATATTTCTTTTCTTTTGTACTATTTTATCGTTTGTTATACCGTGTAGCTGAATTTATTTATAAAAACGTTCGTTCTTGACTTTCGTTCGTTCGAATGACTGAGATAATATTTATTTATTTATTTCTATTGATAATACATTGCACCTAATAGTACAAAAGTCAAAAACATTGGTGGAATTATCGCGGATTTCGGAAGTCCTTCAACGTGTAGATGTAGTGGCAGTGTTCTCGTCTCTCCTTCATTTCGCACAATCACCGAAATGTTTTCTTTCGAATGCACTTCTGGTAGGAAAAGTCGAACCGAGTGACAGTAGGCTACAGGACGAGCTGGGCCTGGAAGTTTTTAAAAATAGGTATTAGGAAATTTTGGGCATCCAGGGGTTTTGAGTAACTAACCGTCAACTTTCGATCGAACTTTCAATGGCCTCAACGCTGAAACAGCCGCTTTGCCCAATGATTGCTCGGTTTTTATCAGATCTCCATTGACAATAAATGCTACTTCGGGTCGTGGGTTGGCACAAACCTGGAGAAGTTTATTAGGTGTCAATTTTGGTGGCAAAATGAATTCAAAAATTGAGCCTAGAACAGTTGCTGAATATACTCTTGGGTAATCGAATGTGCTAGTTTTAAGCTAACTAAACGCTAATTCAATTCTGAGCTTTCTTTTCTTTAAACTTCTCACCTCAACTTCGACAAAACCCGGCTGACCGTAGGCGAGCAAATTGTCGCTGACTTGCACTTTTTCAATGCCGACCACGTTGACGATGATTTCGGAGCTAAACTGGTCAGTTTTAAACGACTTTCAACTAAAGTACGCCTATTATATGGAAATTTTTGTACACTCTCACCTGTACGCCTTTTTCGTGTTATCGGGCACTTGTCCTTGACATCGATATTTGCCGCTCATGTAAAGCGATGTGGTCCGCAAATCGCATTGAGTTGTCACTCGATGCTCGACCTCTTGACTGAATTTTTGGCATATCGAAAATTCATCCCGAACCCAAAACTCTTACCTGCACTTTTTGTTTGAGACGAGATTCGAGCACGCGAACTCGTTCCAGTTTCCGCCGAGCTGAAAGGATTGCATTGGCAAAAGAGCCAAATCTCCAGGCTAACCCAAAGACTTGACTAGGTTTCGGCCGAGCCAAAGATTTGGCTTTTTTTGACAACTCTGGTCTTGGGTCTCTATCAAGCCTTATCGAACTCGAGTCTTTATGAAACTTGATACCGTAAATACTGTAATTCTCTAATAGACGGCACTCTCTAATAGAACGGCACCCTCTAATAGAACGGCAAGTGTAAAAATTACGTTTTAAATATAACGATTTTGATTTTTTTCTTTAAAAGTATTTCCGTAGAACGTCTTTTTAGCATACATTTTGTCGTTTTTATCTTTTTCTGCTTATTATATCATTATTATAAGTACTAATTTTATTTTTTTAGAAATGAATCTCGATGGGAACCTGTTTGATGAAATGAAGGAATTTCGGGCTCGTTGCAAACATGAGGAAAACGAGGAATTCTTCAGGGAAACTTGTGATGAGCTCACCGAGCAAGATGCCAACGAAAACTTGGTCAACGCTGAACTTAAGGGATCTTCAAGTGAAGCGGATGAGCCACCTACAAAGAAAAAGAGGAAAGCCAGAAGAAGAAGAAAGAAGAAAGAAGAAGAAGAAACTGGCTGCTACAAAGATGGTCAAAGGTTTTTCGATCATCGTGGCGGCTAGATATTTCAAGATTTCTCGGAGCTGCATCCAATCTTACGTCAAACATGTGGGATCAAATTTGCAGCAAACGGACTCAACGACCATCTGATTCACTGTTTCAAGTTGTCTAAAACGATTCTTTTATATTTACAGGTTTACTTTATTGATTTAATTATCTTATTTTCTGTTTGTTATAGATGCTGAAAGATGCTCGAATAGAGAAGGAAATCGAAGATCTTTTGAGGTTGCTCGCATTGACGGGATTTCAAGAACATCGACGCATTGAATGATCAAGAAGAAAATCAAAAGGGAAAGAACGGCATGCCGCTCAATTACAGTATTTATGGTAAGGATTTTGGTTTGCTAGCTCAAAAGCTCAAAAGACTTTCGACTCTTGCACTCACCTCATCGGACGGCCGGTGTTGCCAGGTGATCGCGGCTGGCACCGGCCTCGAGCTGAACTCACAAGTCAAATTGACGACACCCGTGTTTAACTGAAAGTTTTTGTTTTTCGCATTTGATACTGGAATTTGTAGCTTGAAAATCTCAAATTGTCGATTTGCAGTAAAAAAAAAATAGAAACATTTTTCTTAAAATTCACCTGATAAGTGCCCGCAGCAATCCCGTTCTCCTCTTTCTCCAACCAGACACCGCACAGGGGAGCTCGATCCTGAGAATGTTATGAGTGTTTGTAAAATTTGCATAAAATGGCTTAAAATTGGATTTTAGAAAAAAATCTCAAACGATGTGCATAGCTGAAAAAGAAAACTGAATGCATGTCGTTTCTTGGTGAACCTCGAATGGCTGATGGGTATGGGTAAAAGTGGGAGAAATTTAAGATATACACCAGGATGATAATCACAATTCAACACACACACACACACACACACACAATTATGGCTATATCACCGCGAAGCGGGATCGAACCCGAGAGACAGCCACACTGGCAATTCCAGAGACAAATTTCTCATTAAATCTTTTCTATCGTTAGATTTTTTGTCATTTAGTGTCGTTCGCGTACTTGAAGACGGGGTGTTTCTTGTTGAATAGAGCTTTGCAATGTTTGCGTGTGAAAGAGGAGCAAAACTCAATTCACGAGTATTCAAAGGTTTAGCTGTTTCTTGTTTTTTTGCAGAAGAATGTGCAAACCTCGACTTGTTACTTCTTACGAAATGTTTTGAAGTCATTTTGCTTAAGCAAAATCTCTAGTTGTTTAGCTTTACCTCTACCTTTACTTTACCAATCATAGCTAGAAAAGTCAAGTTTTCTTTTTTTTAGCTTTATCAGTCTGAATCCGAGTACCAGTTTAGCTTTTTGGCTTATCCAAAGAATTACTAAAATGAGTCATCAATGGGAATACGCGATGAGAATTCTCATTTAAATTCATTTATTTAATTTGTCTTGTACTGAAGAAAGCACTTGAGTAACAACTCGAGTCGGTTTACAAGTTGAAATCGTTTCGATTGCGCCACCCCAACGCTACGTGGGAAATGGTGAAAATTGTAATTAAGTACTTGGCAAAGTTAACTTCGATTCTCGAATATTTACAATTCCGACAGCTACCAACCGATTTGCATTCTTGATAGCACGAGGGATCGGCTTTGAGTGACCCGTAGTAGAGGTGAAGGGCGGCTAGCGTGAGCACGAATCGCATTTGTGTGAAAGACCTAAAAATTGTATACCGTAAAAACAAATTCTAATAGAAGCACAGTCTCCAAAAGAAGCAAGAAGCAACAATCGAGACTCCTCGAAATGTTGACTTTAAACTCCGCGCTCCCGCGCTCCTCCCTCCAAATGACTTCTTTTCGGAAGATTTCGGAGGAAAATCGCAGAATTCAGTGCGCTAGAAAGAGTGGGGTTTACAAGTTTTGCGTTTACAAAAAAGTTTTACAAAAAAGAGAACCTTTATATGGAAAAATAGAGAGAAAGATCAAGAATTCAATGCACCAGAAGGTCGACGTTTCGAATTTGTTGCGCAGAAAGTACAGAAAGTACAAAGTACTACAAAGTACTCAAAGAACTCTTCAGAGTACTCTTCTTTGAAGAGAAAGAGTACTCTTCTTTGAAGGGAAAGAAGAGTACTCTTCAGAGTTCTTTGAGTCTTATTAGTTAGAGGCGAAATTTATGTAAACGTCAACCTTCTGGCACACCTAGTCAAAGAAAAAGCTAAACCAGTTTCGCGTTTGAATTTCGAAAGGAAAAAGAAACAAAGCCAAAATTGGGTATTTTATCTGTTTCACTACCAAAAAATACGGAATACGGGGAAATTTTTTGGGAAAATTTTGGGCAGAGGTTTGAAAAAAAGGAAAAGATAAGAACACAGCGATCCAATTTGAAAAAAATAAAAGAGAAAAAGAGAAAAAGACTTCTCTAGAATGAGTCTAAATCTAAAAAAGAGACAACTTTTTCTTTTTTTTTTTTCGATCTCCCACAATCACATTTAATACCAAAATAACCAAATGGCATCAATTATTTGAAAAGTTTTTTAATAAATCCCAAACTTATTACTGAAAAAAAGATTGTTTTTGAAAAGAAACTTTGATAAATTTTAGACTTACACTGATGAAAATACCGTAAATACTGTAATAGTACCCCACTCCCATAATGACGGTGTGGAGCGTTGCGTAGTCTAGCTTTGAACGAGTTTTTCTCGACACTGGTTTATGCTACAATGCTCGTTTAGATATCAAAAAATAGCTGAAATTCAGGGCTATTTTTTGATACCAAAGTGCGCATTGTAGCATAAAGTAGCGCAGAGAACGGGATGTTCAAAGTTAGACTACGCAACCATCCCGAAAAAACGCGTTTTTCTCGACACTGGTTTATGCTACAATGCTCGTTTAGATATCAAAAAATAGCTGAAATTCAGGGCTATTTTTTGATACCAAAGTGCGCATTGTAGCATAAAGTAGCGCAGAGAACGGGATGTTCAAAGTTAGACTACGCAACCATCCCGAAAAAACGCGTTTTTCTCGACACTGGTTTATGCTACAATGCTCGTTTAGATATCAAAAAATAGCTGAAATTCAGGGCTATTTTTTGATACCAAAGTGCGCATTGTAGCATAAAGTAGCGCAGAGAACGGATGTTCAAAGTTAGACTACGCAACCATCCCGAAAAAACGCGTTTTTCTCGACACTGGTTTATGCTACAATGCTCGTTTAGATATCAAAAAATAGCTGAAATTCAGGGCTATTTTTTGATACCAAAGACGCATTTTTTGAAAGTACGGGTGCTTTGAAAAAAATGAAATACTAAAAAACTCTTGCGACTACGCGACTGTACGAGGACGGTGGGGCACTGAATTGATTTTACCAAAATCTTTGCCTTGTGAACCGGCGCACCGGTCACTTTGTTGATAAGTGACCAAACTAAACTTGTCGCTAAGTTTGACCACACGAAACTTGTCCCTAAACTGACTCGATTCCTTTTTTGGTCACTCGCATTTCGGGCTCGAAATTTCTGCAATGCTTCGATCAATTGAAAAACGTTTTAGCCTATTTTGTAGAGGAGATTTACAACTTTCAAATAGTTTATAACATTCATCATCAAAACATTCATCGATATCAGCTTTCTATCGTTGGAAATTGATGAAAATGTTGAAATCCACATTTCGTATTCATTTACCTAATAGATGATTATGATTGTTTGAAGAAAAGAACTGCATGGAGACTAAAATATAAATATAAAAAAGCCTATATAAGCCAATATAAGAAGCCAATATAAGAAGTAAAAATATTAGTTCTGAAGCTAAAATGGTTGCCATTTGTTTAGTAGTCAAACTCTTCTCGTTTCCCTTTTCGTTGCGCAAATTTCGTCGTTTTGTCGTCGCCTACTCGAGCGTGAGCTCATTGAAATGCAGAAGAAATGGTGTAGAATTTGGAAAAGAGAGAAAAAGGATCAGTAGCATTTTTATTTAAACAAAAAACATTTCATTTTTACATTTGAGAGAAAGGCTTCTATCTAATTTCGATTTGCAAACGTACTTTAGACTTTCAATTCGATTATTTGGGCATTCAAATTAATAAGGACTAACCGTGGGAAAGAGTTGCTCGACTTTTTCATTAAAGAAGCAAAAAGAATAATTGAAAAACAGTGAACAAATGCAACAACACTAGCCGCAAAAGTACTAACAAGGGAAGGTCAACTGGCTGAGCCGATCAAATGCTATGCGACCTATCCCATTTGACACAGAATTTTATGCTGATTCCGAATAATATTCCACTTTTGCTAAATGATAATCTGCCAGGAGTTATAAGCATCTAAAGTTTTGTTAGGACTCTGAAATTTGGCCCTTTAGGTCTTAGCGGTCTTCTTGAAGACCAAATTCGTGGCCGAGTGGTGCAGTTCTCAAATAAAGACAAAAAAACTAACATTGATGACAATCATCGATAAAGAACACTAGTCAGTTCCTGAAAAAAGCAAAAGAAAAGAAAGGTCACACTCTGGAAACGAGCGCCACTCTGCATTCAAACAAATCCGCAGGGAGGCTACTAAGACCCAAACCAACGCTGCACCACTCGGCCACGACTGCACCGAATTTGGTCTTCAAGAAGACCACTAAGACCTAAAGGACCAAATTTCAGAGTCCTAACAAAACTTTAGATGCTTATAACTCCGGGCAGATTGTCATTTAGCAAAAGTGGAACATCTATTTGAAATCAGCATAAAATTCTGTGTAGAATGGGATAGGTCGCATAGCATTTGATCGGCTCAGCCAGTTGGCCTTCCCTTGTTAGTACTTTTGCGGCTAGTGTTGTTGCATTACCTCTATTCTTTGTTTTTTTCAATTATTTCTTCTGGCTCTCTCTACTTGGACACGACTTTCTTCGAGGATTTGACTCTGCTGCGAGAATAAAAGTACCCTACAGCAAGATTCTGTCGTCACTGTTTTCTCTGCCTATGTGAATGAAGCTGAATGGGTGAATGAAGCTACTTCCACAACAATACGTGCATAGTTAGGTCAATCAAAAGCTCCAGTTTGTCGACCAAAAGTGACCCCACTATCCACAAAGAAAAAGTATAATGAAATCTTTGAAATTTAAGCTCAATAATTGCAGACGGAAGCGTCGTGGCCTTCAATGAAGGCTTCAATTTGCCATTTGAGTGGAAAAAAAGATCCCCTTTCAACTTATTTATTTGAATAGATGTTTAGGAGAGGAGAAGGGTCAACCCTTTCAACTTGTTGGTTCGCATGGAGGCTGATTATCCCCTTCTATAGGATTTTTCTTTAAATTCTGATCAAATAAACTGATCCATGTGGAACTTAATAAAATACGTTAAAACAATTTCAAAAGTCTTTTTGGTAAAAAGAAACAAAAAATTGCAAAAGACCAGAGGTAGAAAGACATCGTTTTCGGCTTCAACGTCCATCTCGTCATCAGTGTTTGCATTATTGTCGATAGTTTCTTTTTGGTGGTGACGGCGATTGGTGGTGGCTCGACGCTTGTTCGCCAATCCACGACTAGCTGATCGTCTCAGCTCAGCAAAGCACGAATCATCACAGGCTTCTGCGTCCGTCAGGGCCAACATCTTTTTTGACAAAAGACCATGAAACTTTTAAAAGACCATAATTTAGGGAAAGAACCAAAAGAACAAATGGATTACAAAAGTTTTAACTTCTAGAAAAACTTTATTCAAATAAAACTATTCCAAACTTTGAGCAAAGTCATTCGTTTGAATAGATAACAGAAAAATTTGAAGAAGTCCCAATTGAAGAAGTCCCAATTGAAGAAGTCCCAATTTTTTTAATACAATTGCATCGATTTGTAGACAGTTGAAGGAGCGGTTCCGCGGGCCATTTTCGATCGTGTCACCGTCGAGATTTGAAAGCTTTGCGTTTGCTGCGTGTGCAGCGATTTCGTTAGCTGTAACTGTGCTTCGAATGTCGTTTAAATTTTGAAGCAAGACTTTGAGACAAAGTTGGTCTTAGTGCCCAGCTGATCAGCTGATCAGATTCACCAAATGGAAAGCCCAAGCCGATTAGGATCAGCTGATAAGCAAGAATTGAGAAGCAAGAAGAGCAAGAATTATCCCGAACTTGACCTGGCTTCAAGCTAGTACTATAATGCCAAGCGAATGCGTAAACGAACGTGTGCTTAGCCCAGATCTAGCTCTGTCAGCTCCTAGTCAGCTCCTAGTCAGCCATCCATAGATTTACCCCAGAACAAGAACTCACATCGATCGGCGTCAAACGTTTTCGACAGAGTAAGGTTGGTGGGCAAATGTAGTAAAACATGATCAAAGCCTGAGAAATTCTATTTTGATTCACTTTGTCTAATTCACTTTGTCCTACTTGTGTAAATGGAAGAGTTGCAGGAAAAAGCGTTGGCATCGAGATCCAGTAATCGAGGAGAAGATGCGGGGAGAAAATGAGAAGTAAATAAGTGACGGTGAATGGGAAAACGACGAGGAAAACCGGGCCGATTATCTGAATGTAATATTGGTAAGATTATTGGTCACTTATTGGGCACTTATTGGTCACTTGTTGCTCACATATTGGTCACTTATTGGCCACTTATTGACAACAAGGGCTTACAGTCCAAGTAAGTAAATTAAGTAAGTAAGTAATAAGTAAGCTTACAGTCTAAGTAAATCAGCGATCAACTGACGACTTCAGTGGACTAGATCATTAGCGTTTAGCCGGCTTTAACCTCTCTCCAACCTGCCATCCAATCATCCATCCGATTCTCGATTTCAGCTCGTTTGTTCTGACCATTAGACGATTTCGCTTTCGAATGATTTCCTCTAGATGTCGATGCACATTGTAATAGCACCAAATGAGCAGGAAAAGTGATCCACCAAATGGAAAACCCAAGCCGATTAGGAGGATTTGTTGATCAACCTTTAAATGGAAACTTTTAAGCTTAGCTTAAACTTTTAAGCTTTAGTTATACTTTTGTGATGACAAGGCTTTGCCTGGTGTGGTAAGCTGAATCGAAATGAAGTATTGGTTGATAGAATTCACAGATGATCAACGGAGATAGAGAGATCCCGATGTAGAGATAAAAAGAGATACTCGCCCACGGGGGAAGCGGTTTTCTAAAGGATTGATTTTGACTTCTGGAAGTTTACCATAGCCGACTGGCTATGGCATAGCAAAGCAGTCATAACCGACTGGCTATGGCATCGCAAAGCAGTCATAACCGACTGGCTATGGCACAGCAAAGCAGTCATAACCGACTGGCTATGGCATCGCAAAGTAGTCGTAACCGCCTGGCTATGACATAGCAAAGCAGTCATAACCGACTGGCTAAGTGCTTTGTATCTTAGTCTAGAGGCCAAGGGTTCAATCCCGACTTGATATTGACTTTTGGAGCTTTTCAATCAGCCATGGCTTTTAGTCAGTCAGCCATGAATGACTGACTAAGAGCCTTATTTCTTAGTCTGCTTTGGGTTTGCCTGGACTGGACCTGGACTGGACCTGGCCAGCTGTCTGATTTCTAATTTTTACTGACTAACTACTTATCTAACCAACGAGAAAATCTAAACAGCTTTTTCAGCTCTTTTTTTCGTAACTCACTTGCACAAAATGCAATAATTGTAGAGGACATCAACCGGTAGAGCGAACCATTGACCGTGGAGGATTAAGAGCCAAAGCTTGTAGAGAATGATGAGATTCTCGTTGTCGATTAGTTCAGAGATGTTTGTCCAAAAGTGGATATGCACAGATTTCTCGTCAAAGAAGTGGATCTAGAATGTAGATCTAGAATGTAGATCTAGAGTGTAGATCTAGAGATCTAGAGATCTAGAATGTAGATCTAGAGATCTAGAATGTAGATCTAGAGATCTAGAGTGTAGATCTAGAGATCTAGAGTGTAGATCTAGAGTGTAGATCTAGAATTTCAACAAATCCAAATCCCCAAAAACAAACCGGTATCAACAATTGTGTGAGAATTGAAAAAAGTAGAGCGAAAGAGCTCCCAATGACAAAATACGGCCGATGGCGTCGGAAAGTCGCTTCTCGACGAAGGAAAATTGAGGTGATGACGAGAGCGTTTGAGAGAATTCCTAATGTTGAGATTCCGGAGAGAATTTGAACAAAGAATTGTGCGGAATCCATTAAGACTGGAAAAACGAATTGTTAAATTGTTAACGAATTGTTAAAATCGTATTTTAGGTTGGTTTATACGTCTATTTTCGTTTATTTTCGGACTTTCATTTTGAAACCAACAAATGCACCAATTCAACTGCGATTTGTTTAATTTGTTTCATTATTTTCTTGCAAAATGGCATTAAAACGGGTTTAAAATGACCTATGTCTGGCCTTTTTGAGAGCTTGAAGTCGGGTAGTCAAAAAGGGTGACGACGTGGTTTGATGCTCCGGTTTAGACACTTTGCGCTAAGGAAACCTATCTTTGTGTCTATAGATAAAAGATAGAGCACAAAAAGTTTGATATATAGATAAATTTTCAGAGAAATTGAATGACAATTGACAATTCCATATGCCAGATCTTTACCTTCAGCACTTCGGAGAACGTTACACTCAAAAGGACAAGTTTAGTTCAGCAAATGTAAACGAATGGGATCTAGAGAAGTTTCTAGAGGCATCTAGAGAAGTGAAAACAATTTTTGAAAAGGAAAATAGATTTAAATCGATTTCTAGAGAAAAAACTTTGGTTTCTCACGATTTTAATCAAAAAT
Source organism: Mesorhabditis belari (assembly GCA_958450365.1). NCBI lineage: Eukaryota > Metazoa > Nematoda > Chromadorea > Rhabditida > Rhabditidae > Mesorhabditis > Mesorhabditis belari. The sequence goes on along the minus strand of CAUEEP010000408.1, from coordinate 87,416 downwards.
ATTCAACGAAAACCGAAAACTCATTAGATTTTGGAGTTGAAATTTGAATTGAATTGAATTGAATTGAATTGAATTGAAGAAGAATTGAAGAAGAATTTTATTGAAAATTTCTCATAGTCTGGGCTATTATATTCTAATTAATTAAAATTTTTTCAAATTGAAATGGATTTCTTTTGGTTTTACGATTTTGATTAAAGGGTTTTCTTTAGATTTTCGAAAAATTTGATGTGATTTTGAGAAATTTTCTCTAACAAAAAAGATAATTAATTAGAGACACGGAACCAAATTTAGAGGCAAGGGACCAAATTTAGAGAGATAAGGAACGAAATTTAGAGAGATAGGGAACCAAAGTTGTAGAGTAAAAGATAAGGAACCAAATTTAGAGATAAGGAACCAAATTTAGAGAGATAGGGAACCAAAGTTGTAGAGTAAAAGATAAGGAACCAAATTTAGAGAGATAAGGAACGAAATTTAGAAATAAGGAACCAGATTAGAGAGATAAGGAACCAAAGTTGTAGAGTAAAAGATAAGGAACCAAATTTAAAGATAAGGAACCAAATTTAGAGAGATAGGGAACCAAATTTAGAGAGATAGGGAACCAAAGTTGTAGAGTAAAAGATAAGGAACCAAATTTAAAGATAAGGAACCAGATTAGAGAGATACGGAGCCAATTGAGAAAAATTTTCTCTAAATTTTCAAATGCCTTTAAAATTATGGCCACTTGCCAGAGGCACTTTTTGAATAAATTTGGTTTTTCTTTAAAAGTTCCAATTATCATCTCCTGGGTTTTTCCAGTTATACATATAAAATTATGATAGTAATGATGTTTAATAGACGATTTTATTAGATATTCAATATTTTCCAAAAATTCGATGCCTTTAAAATTATGTCCAGCAGTGTAGATTTAAATCGATTTCTAGAGAAAAAACTTTGGTTTCTCACGATTTTAATCAAAAATATTCAACGAAAACCGAAAACTCATTAGATTTTGTAGTTGAAATTTGAATTGAATTGAATTGGATAAGAATTGAATTGAATTGAATTGAATTGAATTGAATTGAAAATTGAAATAAGAGTTTTATTGAGGATTTCACATAGTCTGGTTTATTATATTCTAATTAACTCAAATTTTTTCAAATGAGAAATGGATTTCTTTTGGTTTTACGATTTCGATTAAAGGTTTTTCTTTAGATTTTCGTAAAATTTGATGTGATTTTGAGAAATTTTCTCTATCAAAAAAGATAATTAGCGAGGAATTGAGAAAAATTTCTCTAAATTCAAGAAATTGTGGAAAATTGTGGAAATTTTTGAAATAAGGACAACAATTTTCAGAAATTGATTGAATTCAGTGCACTAGGAGGGTTTTGTTTGCAAGATTTGAGCAAGAAAATAGGCTCAAGTCTAGTAGGAAAGACGTAAACATCAGCAGTGATTTGCTGTCGACTTTTCGTTGCCTATGAGCTCAAAGCCTATGAGCTTTGTGCTCAAATCTCTGAGCTTACTTTGTGCTCAAATCTTGTAAACAAATCCCTCCTGGTGCACTGATTTCTTGAAGTCATTGGAAGAATTCGAGTAAAGTAGGGTTTTGCTTAGCTTTTTGAAAACTTTTCAGCAGACTCACCCACTCAAAATTCTGTACTAGTTTAAAACTTTTTATATCTTTCGATATCCATTTTAAACCAACAAAATCAAACAAAAAGTCGATTGATTGGATAAAAATTGGAATAGACAGGATTCCAGTAGTTGAAAGCACGGTTTAGAAAACGTTAAATAGATCCTCTTAAGTTCATTAACATAAAATTATCGTGGAGCAAGCTTAACTCGACCTCATGCAGCAACTTGGATTGTCAATTTCCGAGATGAGTCGTCGGACCGTCGGACCGTCGGAGAGGAGTCGGAGAGGACTTCCACCCGGTGTTCCCGGATGATTCCCATTCCGCCAGCTCTGACAGTTTTGTAAATGGAAAAGTTCCCTTTTCTCAACTCACCCCTCCATTCGCTCCAGTACTAGCAGCCAGCTCACGACGTCTCTGAAAAGTTATAAACTTCTTTCGTAAGTCATGACATAAGTCTATTGGATCTATTGAATATCCAATAGATCCAATAGACTATTGAATATCCAATAAAACCATCCGCCATGCCCTGAATTTCAATTTTCTGGGGCCCCCGTGCCAGTGACAAAAAAACTGAAAACATAGTTAGATTCAAGACCGAAAATAACCCTTAAACCCCCAAAAATCGTTGACATAGCATGAATAGGGAAAATGTCATAGCCGAAAAACGAAAATTCACCTGGTGCAGAACCAGACGCCACCCCTCCCCCAAATTTTGGTGCCATTTCATACTTTTTTCTAGTTTAAATGCTAAATCTGCCTCTGTCCCGTCCTTTCAATTCAGATTCTTTATAAGGAGGCCTAAAGAGCTTACTTTGTCTTACTTCACTTCAAAAAAACAATGCCGGAAGCAATTCAACTCTCTGACGGTGAGCAAGCTCGACTCGACCTCATGCAACAACTTGGATTGTTAATTTTTGAATCTCCGAGATGAATCGTCGACTTAATCACTCAAAACACTGTATCAATCGTTACCTCAAAGCTCCACTCAAATATGGTACTTCAAATGCGCATGGTCGTCACAAAAAGCTCTCCAAACGGGCCGAACGCCATATCAGAAACAAAGCCTCAAACCCTACGAGGTCGGCAAATGAAATCAAGTATGATTTGCAACTTTCAGTGCCAAAGTGGACTGTTCTGAGAACCATGAACTCTTCTCCACATCTCACACGTCAGGTGATGAAGCCAGCACCTCGCTTAACTGCCATCCACAAGCAGAACAGGTTGCTCTTTGCTCGCGCAAACATGGCAACTAACTGGAATCAGGTATTTAAACTTAGAAAACAAATTTTATTGGTTTCAGATCATCTACACAGACGAGAAAAAGTTCAACCTGGATGGGCCTGATGGTGGAAACTCTTATTGGCGTGACTTGCGCAAGGATCCATTACTGTTCTCAAAGCGAAACTTCGGCAGGGGTTCGGTGATGTGTTAGGGCATCTTCTCATCTCATGGAAAACTGGAAATCGTCTTTGTCACATTCAAGATGAACTCACAAGATTACCTCGATGTGCTCGAGGTCAACCTTCTTCCATATCTGTAAAGTCTTCCACAACACCAACTCACCCTACAGCAAGACAACGCCAGCATCCACGTCAGCCGAGCAACCAAGTCATGGCTTCAGTCAAAACAAGTGCCTCTTCTGGATTGGCCTGCGTGCTCCCCCGATCTCAACCCCATTGAGAATCTGTGGGGAATGCTTGCTCGTCGAGTTTATGGCAATCCCACACAATACGCAAATTTTCAAGCACTCAAAGATGCCATTACCCGCGAGTGGAATACCATTCCAAGAAGCACCATCAAGAAGCTAGTTGACAGCATGCCGAGTCGAATATTTGACGTGATCAGTCGCCAGGGACAGAAATCAAAATATTAAACTGTTATTGTTATAAATAAACCTTGTTATCATAAAAATTGAACAAAAATGCAACAACGACACCAAAATTTGGGAGGTGACGTTTTGCACCGGGTTAATTTTCGTTTTTTGGCTGTTACATTTTCCCTATTCATGCTATGTCGATGATTTTTTGGGTTTAAGGGTTATTTTTGGTCCTGAATCTAACTACGTTTTCAGTTTTTTGTCACTGGCACGGGAGCCGCAGAAAATTGAAATTTAGGGGGGTGGCGCATGGTTTTGCACCGCACTGCATAAACATAGACTCAAACTCTTCACTCTTGAAACGCTACATCAACACCTTATCTACTATATATCAAGCAGAATAGACGTCTGTCTGCTTGTCTATCCGTTTGTCTGTCTATCCGTTTGTCTGTCTGTCCGTCTGTCTGTCTGCTTGTCTGTCCGTTTGTCTGTCTGTCTGTCTGCTTGTCTGTCTGTCTGTCTGTCCGTTTGTCCGTCTGTCTGTCTCTGCGCAAACGCGACGCTCCGTAATTACGTTTGCTCTATCGGTTAAAAGAGAAATTCAGCGAACGGGTAAAAACCTGTAAAGTATTACATTTAGAGAAAAATAAGCAAAAACCAAGGGCGGGACCGAACACCGATCTTACGACCGAGAGAGCCGTTCCACTATCCACTAGGCCACCGGTGCCGATGTCCCAATGATTGAAAAGCGACCTTTAAAGCTTATCTTCAAAATTTCCATTTAATTTTTACGCGTTTGCAAGCTTATTTGGCATATTTTGGTTTCAGATGCTGAATCTCCATACTCGATTTCGTAAGAAGTATGTGATCCGGAGACGAAAGCTCACGGGAATTTTGTGCATTTCCTTTGTTAGAATCTAAATCGGATATCCAATTTAGTCTACATCGAATATAACATACAGTGTGATGCAAAAAAAATAGGCCAAGATAGAAAACAGACATAATATTGTCTGTCGGCAGACTTTGTCGGTCCTCCGTTTGCATTAATGACGGCCTTGATTCGCCTAGGCATCGAGAGGACAAGATCACGCAGGATAGTCGGGGAAATTCGACGCCACATGTTTCTGATAAACTAAAGCTCTACCTTTCTGATAACGAACCAAAGCTCCACCTTCGAATTGAAGCTCCTTCCCTTGATTTTGGTCTTCAAATAAGCCCAGAGATTTTCGATTGCACCACACTGTATTTTAGCACTGTATTTTAGCGAAATGTTCATCTATTTTCCTGTTGTTATCCTTGTTTATTCAGCGATTTCATCTTTTATTCATTAAAAAAATACAATACAAAACCACACCATTAATGTAAAAATGTAGAAAATGATTGAAAAAAAGTTCGTTGTGCAAAAATAAATATACAGGGTGGCTGACAATTACGTGCGCGCAGCATCAGCATCATAGTTTTAAACAATGTATAAAGCATTACTACTCATCTTTTTGTGTTTTAATATTCTTTTATCGTGGTCTAATAATTTTTTGTTAAAAAAGTTGTTTTCTAGGTCATGACAAAGACGTGCGCTAGTCGGGACGCAATCGCACAGCTGGCGACGAGCGGCATGAAGAACTCGTCGATCGCATCGAGGCTTGGGGTGGCTCTGAGGACCATCCAGAAGATCGTAAAGCAATGGAAAGATGAGGGGCATGTTCAGTCCAAGCCCGGAAGAGGACCAAAGAGGACCGTTAACACCCGAAAGATGCGTGGGATCATCAAGAGGAGGATCGAGCGAAAAGACGATCGTAGTTTGAACAAGATGGCAAAACAGCTTCAAATTTCGCGTTTCTCGGTTCAATCGATAGTGAAAAATGAGCTCGGACTTCGAAGTTATCGACTGTTAAACGGGCAAGTGCTCACCGATCAAGCCAAGCAAAACCGGAAGGAGAAATGCAAGAAATTGCGAGCTTTTTTCAAGGTGCGGCGCATTGACGATGTTCTTTGGTCAGATGAGAAGATTTTCACCTTGGAAGTGGCTAAAAACTCACAAAATCACCTTCAACTTCTCAGTCCAGCTCTCAAGGGCACTCGTAAACGAAAAGTCGCTACAAAAGGTCTGTTTCCAAAAAGTTTGATGGTTTGGGGTGGCATCAGTGCTTCGGGCAAGACCCCCGTTGGTTTTTATCGATAAAAATGTGAAGATTAACGCAAAAGTCTATCAAAAAGAGATTCTCGAGAAAGCTGTCGTGCCATGGAAGAGGAGCCATCCCAATTTGACCCTTCAACAAGATTGGGCGCCGGCCCACGGAGCCAAAACAACTTTCTCGAATTCTCAATTCGCTTTCTCGAAACCAAAATTGGCTCTTTTTTGACGAAGGATCAATGGCCTGCAAACAGCCCGGATCTCAATCCGTTGGACTTTTGGTTTGGGGTTTTATGGAAGAACAATTGAGAAATAGAAAAATCACCAATTTGAATGATTTACGTCGAGAATTGATCAAAATCTAGAACGACTTAGATGCAAATTATCTCCGCCGCACCGTCGATTCTGTAAAGAAGCGAATTGAAGCCTGTATCAAAGCGGATGGAGGCCACTTCGAAAATTTCTTGTGATTATTAAATGCTTTTGTTACAACTATTATATAAATAAAGATTTTTACATTTTCTTTGAAAGAAAATTAAATTATGGCGTTTTCTTTGGCGCACGTAATTATCAGCCACCCTGTAGAAGAAAGAAAAAGAAGAGAGTTGGGGGAGAATTTGTGGGTTTTTAAAAGCGCTAGTGTAGATACTTTCACTGATTACAAAAGTACTCAAAAGAATACTTTCAATGATTACGAAAGTACCCAAAAGAATACTTTCAATGATTACAAAAGTACACAAAAGAGTACTTTCACTTCTTTCGACAGTACCGAAAAGAATACTTTCAATGATGATACCCAAAAGAGTACTTTCACTTCTTGTGAAAGTACGCAAAAGAGTACTTTCATTTCTTGTGAAAGTACGCAAAAGGATACCTTCACTTCGTGCGAAAGTACACAAAAGAATACTTTCATTTCTTGCGAAAGTACACAAAAGAGTACCTTCACTTCGTGCGAAAGTACGCAAAAGGATACCTTCACTTCTTTCGACAGTACCCAAAAGAATACCTTAACTTCTTGCGAAAGTACGCAAAAGGATACCTTCACTTCTTTCGACAGTACCGAAAAGAATACTTTAACTTCTTGTGAAAGTACGCAAAAGGATACCTTCACTTCTTGTGAAAGTACGCAAAAGAGTACTTTCACTTCTTGTGAAAGTACGCAAAAGGATACCTTCACTTCTTGTGAAAGTACGCAAAAGAGTACTTTCACTTCTTGTGAAAGTACGCAAAAGGATACCTTCACTTCTTGTGAAAGTACGCAAAAGAGTACTTTCACTTCTTGTGAAAGTACGCAAAAGAGTACTTTCACTTCTTGTGAAAGTACGCAAAAGGATACCTTCACTTCTTTCGACAGTACCGAAAAGAATACTTTAACTTCTTGTGAAAGTACCAAAAAGGATACTTTCAATGATTACAAAAGTACCCAAAAGAATACCTTAACTTCTTACAAAAGTACCCAAAAGAATCCTTTACTTTTTCCACTCAAAGTACACAAAAAAGAAGCACTTTTTAAGAAAAAGACATGAAAATCATAAAAATCATAAAAAAATACATTAATATGCGCATCCGGGCACCCGTTAAATGAAAATTAACCGGAGTTTGTCGACAAATTTCACTCAAAATCGGAAAAAGGTTTAGTTAAACATGTGATAAGGCAAATAAATTGAGGGAAAAAATAGAGAAATACTATGTACAAATCGTAGTAAATCGTAGTTTTAGTTTAAAAATTGGTACTTTATGCTTAAATCTGTGAATAGTAGCTGCCTGGAGCAGTGAATTCCGGGAGTTTCTTCAGTTTCCTACAGTTTCTTCAGTTTCCTATAGTTTCTTCAGTTTTCCACAGTTTCTTCAGTTTCCTACAGAAATTTCATGATTTCGCAAGAAAACGAAGAAACCAGTGCACTGGAAAGCGTGTGTTTACAAATTTCAGCACAAAGTACACACCGGAGAACAAGTTTACTGTGATAGACATGTTTAGAAATGGAATTTGGAAAAACTTTTATGGATAAATGATCATAATAGATAGTACAGGGCTGATTGGATTCATTTTAGCCTTTAGATTTTAGTTTTAAACGTTAATCCAATCGATATCTATCCAAAATCATATCAAATTCAGTAAATTCTTGAATCAAGTTCCTTTTGACTTTTGATTTCCTTTTGACTTTCCTATATCTATCAGCTTTTTAATAATATCCTTTATCACCACTTATCCATGCCATTTTCCCATTAAACATGTCTACAACTCAACAATGATTCCATCAGAGACAAGCGGTGAGCCGAGTTGTGTACGCGGCGAGAAGCGCACAGAGTTCTTATGACCATTCTGAGAGTGTTTTCTTGCGGGATTGGTAGCTGAGTGTGTTAAGGGACTGTTCGGTGGTTGTTCATCGAGAAATCTTTCTCTTGATCCCATCAATGATCTCTCTTCATCGCCACTTGGGCGCCGATCTTGCGAGGAGGCTGGCCGAGGAGCTAAGAATGACGTGCCCGTCTCTGGAATTTGCATTTATTCAATTTCAATTGCTATAAGGTATTGCTCTTTAACTGAATATCTTTTATCTTATGAGAATTGTTGGGAATCGTTGCCATCGTTGTCGATGCCAGAGTTTTATCGTTGCCAGAGAGCCACAGAAGCCAGAGAAGTCGGCTTCAAGGTCCAAGAGCCATGTCATGTCTAGACCTAAGCCATGACTAGACTTGGACCGACCTGGATCGAGCTGAACCGACCTGGACCGACCTGGATCGAGCTGGACCGAGCCGGACCGAGCTGGATCGAGCTGGACCGAGCTGGACCGACCTGGATCGAGCTGGACCGACCTGGACCGACCTGGACCGACCTGGACCGAGCTAGACCGACCTGGACCGAGCTAGACTTGGCTTCTGGCTTAGCGCTGATTGGCTTAGCCCTGAGTCTTCTGGCCTAGTCAGTTAAAGTATTTTTAAGTCAGAACATCCCACTGGAGTCAGTGGATTGCCTGGGTCAGATCAGAAGTCAGATCAGAGGTCAGATCTGGGTCGGACTTGGCTTTTGTCCTCGTTCTGACCCACTAGAAACTAGATCCTAGAAACTAGAACTTCTAGAACTTAGAAAATTCCATTCAACTGAATCCTGTAAATCAGTCAGAATCAGGGCAGATATCAAAATCCAAGTGCTCCAAGTACTAGAACCTAGTTGGAACATTTCTCGTTTATGAAAATTGCAGTAGATCTGAATTGCTTGGCCGATCTTGCCCGTTAAAAATTTCAATCAGTTTTTATTCAAAATCAAAAGTTATTCAGTTTAAGCACTTTAAAAGTAAATCCTTTTCTAAATCAAAAACTCAAACATTCCAAAAATAAATCGCTAAATGAACTAAGACACTTTTAAACTTACGAAAGCTATAAAGTCATTGTTCTTCCGGCTAGAGAAATAAGAAAAAGTAAAAAAAAGTAATTGAGAGATTTCTATAGAAAATAACAGAAAGGAAAACAAAAGATAGAATTGCACCAAAAAGTTAATCTAACTAGTGAAAGACAGGAACTGAAGGTGAGCTTTTGCCTGGCACTTTATAGAATCGGGTATGAGGAAACAGAATCTCAAATCAGAAATCCGGTAACAGAAAGGAAAACACCTCCCAAATGAGTTTCAAGTTTAATCGAAAATTTGGCCTCAAAATGAATGCTTTAAAAAGCTTTTTCCTAGCGGAGGAAAGGTACATTGGTGGTCTAGTGGATAAGGAACTAGACTGGTCTAGTGGATAAGGAACTAGCCGCTCACACAGTCGTTGACGCCCACAGATTCGGTCCTTACTTAGGCCACCAGTAAGGAGTTCTTTTATTCGATAGGAAAGCTTTTAAAGAGCCATTGATGGTCTAGTGGATAATGCGCTAGACTGCCGCTCACAGAGTCATTGACGCCCACAGATTCGGTCCTTACTTAGGCCACCAGTAAGGAGTTCTTTTCTTGGATAGGAAAGCTTTTAAAGAGCCTTTTAAAGAGCCTTTTAAAGAGCCTTTTAAAGAGCCATTGATGGTCTAGTGGATAAGGAACTAGACTACCACTCACAGAGTCATTGACGCCCACAGATTCAGTCCTTACTTAGGCCACCAGTAAGGAGTTCTTTTCTTCGATAGGAAAGCTTTTAAAGAGCCTTTTAAAGAGCCTTTTAAAACTTCTATTTCTCATACCCGAAGTGCACTAGGTTTTCAGAAAAAAGCTCTTCTTGAGTTCGTACCTTTCTCTATTAAACACATGTCCAAACCGTTTTGTGAACAAACGGGAATTGTCTCCGAGCGAGACAATTCCACCAAATTGAAAGATAATGTCACATCTATGAACAATAATAGTGGTGCTTGTGTGAATAAAGGTACTGTAGTACTGTAATGGTACTATAGTACTGTAATGGTACTATAGTACTGTAATGGTACTATAGTACTGTAATGGTACTATAGTACTGTAATGGTACTGTAGTACTGTAATGGTACTATAGTACTGTAATGGTACTATAGTACTGGAATGGTACTATAGTACTGTAATGGTACTGTAGTACTGGAATGGTACTGTAGCACTGGAATGGTACTGTAGTAAGCACTGTAATCTTTCTTTTAAGACCAGTATAATCCAAGAGAATACTGTAATAGGTAAAAGCAAATTTTTGAGCATTGTAGCAATGCTATGAACTAAAGCCGTTCATTCCTCTAATTCTAAGTCTAATTTTCAATAGATTGATCACTTTAAAGTCGACTTTTACAGAATTTTTCCAAATAAACTTTAAAGCTCTATCTGATGATTTAAAAGCTTAAAAAAATCAATTGAAGTGAACAAATCTTTGTACAAATCTTCTGACAATTAAAAATGAATAGATTACTACGATTATTTCTAAGTTTTATCGATGATTTCTAACGTTTATTGATGATTTCTAATGTTAACTGATGATTTCTAATGTTTACTGATGATTTCTAACTTTTCCCGATGATTTCTAAGTTTTCCCGATGATTTCTAACATTTACCGATGATTTCTAATGTTTACTGATGATTTCTAACATTTACCGATGATTTCTAAGTTTTCCCGATGATTTCTAAGTTTTCCCGATGATTTATAACGTTTACCGATGATTTCTAACGTTTTCTGATGATTTCTAACTTTTCCCGATGATTTCTAAGGCTTACTGATGATTTCTAACTTTTCCCGATGATTTCTAACCGTTACCGATGATTTCTAACGTTGATGATTTCTAATAATTTCTAACTTCCCAATAAAACCTACTCGGTGAATTGTATGTACGTGTCGGTCGGCGTCCTTTCAACAGCTGAGCAAATGCGCCACGAAATTTCTTTGACATCACATTGTAAAGGATTGGATTTATCGCACAATTGATGAAAACCAACGTCTTTGCGATAAAGATGTAACTGAAATCGAGATTTGATTAATTGATTAGTTCAGTTATCCAACAATTCCTTCAGTTATCCAACAAAGGAAAGGCTACAAGACTGAAGTGGCCAAATGGCATGAGCCGTATAGCAGAATTTTACGCTCATTCCGATCTTGATATCTGTTTTTGCAAAATGATTCGACCTGAGGAATCTGGCAAACAGTCTGAGGCCAAAAATCAATCCCTTTTAATGCTTCTTTCACCATCTCGAAATGTGAGCTTGTGTAGTGGATAAGAGTCTTGTTTCCGAAAAAAGCTATGATGTTTCTGCTCGGCTTCGATCCCTTCCTTTTCCTTTGTGAAACAAAAGAGTCAAAAGCTTACTTAGTCAAAGCTTACTCAGTCAAAAGCTTACTTAGTTAAAAGCTTACTTAGCAAAAAGCTTACTCAGTCAAAAGCTAATATCTTCCAATAATATCTTTTCAAAAAGGTTTATCAACTCACGCTTCTGAATCCCATTTGTTGCCGACGTGCGAGAACGAGTTGTGCATAACCATCGCTTTATAAGGAAGCCAACAAACAGCGAACACTAACACGACGATCGCCAACATTTTCACCACCTAGAAATCAATTCAATCAATCAATTCAATCAATTCAATTCAATCAATTCAATCAATTCAATTCAATCAATCAATTCAATCAATTCAATCAATTCAATCAATCAATCAATTCAATCAATTCAATTCAATCAATCAATTCAATCAATTCAATCAATCAATTCAATCAATCAATCAATTCAATCAATTCAATCAATCAATTCAATCAATCAATCAATTCAATCAATCAATCAATTCAATCAATTCAATTCAATCAATCAATTCAATCAATTCAATCAATTCAATCAATTCAATCAATTCAATCAATTCAATTCAATCAATCAATTCAATCAATTCAATCAATTCAATCAATTCAATCAATTCAATCAATCAATCAATTGAATCAATCAATTGAATCAATCAATTCAATCAATTCAATCAATTCAATCAATTCAATCAATCAATTCAATTCAATCAATCAATTCAATCAATTCAATCAATTCAATCAATTGAATCAATCAATTGAATCAATCAATTCAATCAATCAATTGAATCAATTCAATCAATTCAATCAATCAATTCAATCAATCAATTGAATCAATTCAATCAATTCAATCAATCAATTCAATCAATCAATTCAATCAATCAATTGAATCAATTGAATCAATTCAATCAATCAATTCAATCAATTCAATCAATCAATCAATTGAATCAATCAATTGAATCAATCAATTCAATCAATCAATTGAATCAATTGAATCAATTCAATTCAATCAATCAATTCAATCAATCAATTGAATCAATTGAATCAATTCAATCAATCAATTCAATCAATTCAATCAATCAATTCAATCAATTCAATCAATCAATTCAATCAATCAATTCAATCAATTGAATCAATTCAATCAATCAATTCAATCAATTCAATCAATCAATTCAATCAATTCAATTCAATCAATCAATTCAATTCAATCAAAAAAAGAGCAAGAAAAAGAGAAAACAGTACTTTCTAGGTTCTATGCAAATTAACGCATTCTGAAGATGCTATTCTTGAGCGTACAGTCGCGTAGCGTTAACTGTTTCAATGATACTGTAAAAACTAATAGAAGTGTCCCCTCTAGAAGCGTAGTCAAAGTTTACTCTCAAACAAACGCTCATATCTCGACACCAGTGCATTTATTTCTATTCGTTTAGATGTTAAATTAAAGTAGAGAAAATGGGTAATTTTTTGAGATATAACACATATTTTTAGCATTAATCAATGCCTAGAAAGAAGTGTTTGAAAAATGATGAAAAATCGACTTTTTTTGGCACTCTTTAATCACTTTTTACCGTTCTATTAGAGTTTTTACGGTACTTTGAGCTATGTAGATTAAAAATATTCAATAAAAGAAACGAATGTTTGTTGGATTTTGAGCTGAAAAACATTATATCAAATGTAAATTTTCGATTGAAAAGTGCCAAAAAAAGTCGATTTTTCATCATTTTTCAAACACTTTTTTTCTAGGCATTGATTAATGCTAAAACTCTGTGCAATATCTCAAAAAATTACCCATTTTCTCTACTTTAATTTGATATCTAAACGAATAGAAATAAACGTACTGGTGTCGAGATATGAACGTTTGTTTGAGAGTAAACTTCGACTACGCTTCTGTAGGGGACACTTCGATTAGTTTTTATGGTAATTTGGTGTAAATTGAATGATAAACTAAATAATTATCGTCATTCGATAGCCCTGAATCTCCTCTTAAAAATGAGTATAAAGTTATCAAGAAATTTCTACGAAATAGCTAATAAAAGTCCTTAAAAAGTTGAGTTGAGACGAAAAATAATCGTCATTAGTATATCATCGGGAATTTCGTTAAAGAAATTGATTCGGAGAAGCATTGAAGAAGCATTGAAAACAGCTTTTCATAGTTTAAACACGAATCTCACCGAATTTCTCCCTTTTTGCTGCCGAGCACTGCCGGAAACGTGGAAATCCTGACTACTCTCGGATTTTGTCGGACTGCTGTTGTTGTTTAAACCTAAAATCTTTTTCGTCATGCTTTCCAAATCTATTTTTTCATATTTACTTTCAATGAAGATTGTACTTTTGGTACTTTTGTACTTTTGAATACAAAACTTTTGAGTATTCAAATTTTTCCTAACCAGCTTTTGAGTGTTCTGTAAAGAAGTCTATTGTATTGGAAGTTTAGCAATCGATGTCGCGCGTTTGAACGGTAGCTCTAGAAGCTCTAGAAGCTGTAGAAGCTCTAGAAGCTCTAGAAGCTGTAGAAGCTGTAGAAGCTGTAGAAGCTGTAGAAGCTGTAGAAGCTGTAGAAGCTGTAGAAGCTGTAGAAGCTGTAGAAGCTCTAGAAGCTGTAGAAGCTGTAGAAGCTGTAGAAGCTCTAGAAGCTGTAGGAGAAAAAGTGTATGAACCAGATAATCTTGGCTAGGAATTGTTTGGTGTTATAAAAAGAAAACAAACTCTTATTCATCGTGTGTTTCATTTTTGTGCCACATCGCGAGATTTGAATAGCGATTTTCACGTAAATAACGATATTCAGCAACATCGGAATTGCGTAGAATGAGAAGAAGTCGAAGAGGTAGATTGCCTAAAGAAAAAATCGGTACTTTACCTCTCCATTTTTTCCTATTCCTATTCATCTGTACCATCATCTTCCTCTTCCTATGCATCTTTACCATCATCTTCCTCTTCCTATTCATCTTTACCATCATCTTCCTCTTCCTATTCATCTGTACCATCATCTTCCTCTTCCTATTCATCTTTACCATCATCTTCCTCTTCCTATTCATCTGTACCATCATCTTCCTCTTCCTATTCATCTGTACCATCATCTTCCTCTTCCTATTCATCTGTACCATCATCTTCCTCTTCCTATTCATCTTTACCATCATCTTCCTCTTCCTATTCATCTTTACCATCATCTTCCTCTTCCTATTCATCTTTACCATCATCTTCCTCTTCCTATTCATCTGTACCATCATCTTCCTCTTCCTATTCATCTTTACCATCATCTTCCTCTTCCTATTCATCTTTACCATCATCTTCCTCTTCCTATTCATCTGTACCATCATCTTCCTCTTCCTATTCATCTTTACCATCATCTTCCTCTTCCTATTCATCTTTACCATCATCTTCCTCTTCCTATTCATCAACACCTGCTCAATCTACTTTTTACTATGGTAATCTAGAAGTAAATCTTGTGGACGTTTACAAGGATCATTCAAGATTTACATATGAAGATGACTCTAACATTTGATTGATGATGATGTGAAAGTTTATTTTCATTCCTTGGTGAAGGAAGGACTAAATTCAATATCAATGCGCTCTAACAGATCAGATTTTTATTGAATTTTCATTTCATTTTAGCCCTCTAGATCTTTTAAAGATTCGATGTCTTTTACGTTGCTCAATGTCGTTCTGCCTCTACATCCTATTGAAATAATCGATCATCGAATTGCACAAATCTCGGCGCTGGAGATTCATAAGCGTCTTAAAGTCGTTAGAAGTGCCATTTCCCGCTATTTCCCGCTATTTCCCGCTATTTCCCGCTATTTCCCAGCTATTTCCCAGCTATTGATCCAGAGCAGATCACTTATTGATCCAGAGCAGATTAGCTACGGTTTCTCGAAGTGCACATCCAGCTTCTGTGATGGCTTTCGGCGTCACCGCAACATGAAAGATTCCTCTCATATTTGTTTCCAAGGCGTGAAAGTCAATTCTGATAACTACCTGGCTCTTCTCAAAGATGAGCTCTTGCTCTGAGCTTGTAAATAGTTTATCAGCACGATGGCGCACCAGCTCACAAATCCAAGTAAGTTCAAGAGTTCTGCCAAAACAACTTCCCGTACTTGATTTCTTTTTCTGAGTTGCCACCTAGCTCTCCAGATCTCCAGATGGATCTCTCCAGATCTCCAGATTTTTCAGTGTTTCAGCTTTACAGTGTGGTTCAAGAAGCCAAAGTTTGTTCAAAGCCTTACATCAAAACATCAAAAGCTTCAGAAATCACTGAAGAGCTCAATCCAGCCTATTTGAAAGAGGAAAGAGCTCAATTCAGCCTATTTATATTGTGCTGCTTACTAGTTTATTGTTCGTATGTTCTACCTCTACATCCTATTGAAATCTGGAACTCATTTGACTCAACTTTCTATTAAATATTACCAAATGAACAAATTGCGTGTTCTTCGCAGCAATTGTCTATCATTCAAAGGTCAAGCGAAGTGCTTATTATGGGGTTTTTATTTGTCCTAATTTAGATTACTACATTACTACCATTACTACAAACTCTTTGGCTTAATGTCCTCACAAAACTATGTCACAGAATGCCACAAAATGCCACAAAACCCCACAAAATGAGCAGGTATTCATAGGAAAAAATGGGGAGGTATAAAGAAGTACTGTAAAACTTATTCAGTTATCTTTAAATCTTTAAATTCAAGACCCACTTTGTAGGACCAATTATCCCTGTCGAGAGCGAAAGTGCAAATTTTCAAACCATCTTCCTCATTCATAATTGTTGCCAGGTAAATCCATGGAGCGTTGTAAAGCAATGAGAATAGCCAAATCCCTTTGATTATCGTTTTTGCTCTGGCCACTGAGCACCACGTTCTGAAAGGATTAAGCTTTAAGGAGTTCAAGCCTTCAAGGACTTCAAGCCTTCAAGCCTTCCAGGACTTCAAGGACTTCAAGGACTTCAAGGACTTCAAGGACCTCAAGGCTTCAAGGACTTCAAGCCTTCAAGGAGTTCAAGGACTTCAAGCCTTCAAGGAGTTCAAGGACTTCAAGCCTTCAAGGACTTCAAGGACTTCAAGGCTTCAAGGCTTCAAGGACTTCAAGGACCTCAAGGCTTCAAGGACTTCAAGCCTTCAAGACTTGTTCAAGTCTTTAAAGTTTTCCTTTAAGTAAATCAAAAATCTGATTACAAAAAGTTTTAGTGTGCATTCCAGATAAGCTTAAAACAAAATATCTTGAAGATCGGACACTTCAAAAAGGAGCTAGACTCTCGAGCTAGACTCTCGACAAGGTTCTACAGACATAAATCGAGTTTCCAACCGAAATTTACATAACAACTAGCTATCTTTTCTTCTCACTTAAATAAAAGTAGACAATTTACAAAGTGTTTCCTTGCTTATTCTTGTTTTCTTTTCAAATTCGTACATAAAAATAGAGATCGCGTGAAAGTCGAACCAAAATCGAGATCTGGAAATCTGGAAAAGCTCAAACGAGGAAACTTATCAAAGGAAATAGGAAAAATAGGAAAAATAGCTTTATAGCAAAAGCATTTTTTAAGAAAAGGATCATTTTTCAGCTTTTTAAACAACGTAAACAACTCGGTTTATGACTGTAGAACCTTGTCGAGAGTCTAGCTCCTTTTTGAAGCCACCGATCTTCAAGATATTTTGTTTTAAGCTTATCTGGAATGCACACTAAAACTTGTTGTAATCAGATTTTTGATTTATCGAAAGGAAAAATTCCCATGGTGGACTCGTGCACTATCGGAGGCAAAATCTCAGGAGCCAACAATTTATGGAAAGATCTTTCTTTACTGTTCGGCAGTAAGATTCCCACTAAGATTGGGCAATTGAATCGACGTTTCTAGCCATAAAAACTCACAATTGCTTGTATGGATAGCAAATGCCTAAATATCGCTCAACGGTGAAAGCAGTGATGGAAAGAACGGACGAAGTCAACGCGAAATACGGTAAAGAGGTGAAAAATGAGCAACCGATTGAGCCGAACAGGTACCAGCCGCCATCTGGAAAAAAGGCATAGAATTTTAGAGAATGCTTCGAATTTTAGACCAGCCCAGTTTCTAGGACAAGCTCTGGCTTAGTCCGGTCAACCTAGGGCCAGATCTAGGTCCAGGATCGGGGCCAGATCTATGCCGATCTAGATCCAGGATCAGGGCAAGATCTAGATCCAGGATCAGGGCCTATCTAGGCCCAGGATCAGAGCCAGATCTAGACTCAGGATCAGGGCCAGATCTAGGTCCAGGATCGGGGCCGATCTAGGTCCAGGATCAGGGCCAGATCTAGGTCCAGGATCAGGGCCAGATCTAGATCCAAGATCAGGGCCAGATCTAGGTCCAGGATCAGGGCCAGATCTAGATCCAAGATCAGGGCCAGATCTAGATCCAGAATCAGGGCCAGATCTAGGTCCAGGATCGGGGCCGATCTAGGTCCAGGATCAGGGCCAGACCTAGGCCCAGGATCAGGGTCAGATCTAGATCCAGGATCAAGGTCAGATCTAGATCCAGGATCAGGGCAAGATCTAGGCCGAGGGCCAGATCTAGGGCAAACCTAGGCCCAAGATTAGGTCCAGATTGCAGGTCAAGTGACGCCCGACTGGCTATGATCTAGTTTCCTAGGTACTGGACAATGTCTCATTTTCGATACATTACTTTATAACGTAATTTATGTTTGCATTAGTGACTCACCGCCATGCAAAAACATCAACTCGCTTGGGAGAGTGGCGACGAAAAATGTGGAGTCAGCTATCGCCAGTGAGACGAGGTAGCAATTGGTGGTGCTTGCCTAGACAAATGATGATTTATAAAATGATTTATAAAATGTTTTGAGTTAGTTATGAGAGTTTTTCTTGAATTCTGGGTCCAGAGGTCTTGCGAAAAGCTTCAGGCTAGAGGGCAGAAGAGCTCTTGTTTTGCGGTTTTTGTGAGCCAAGCTTGTAATAAAGTCAGACCAAGCTAAAAGCTGTCTAAGGGAAGATTCCTGGCTTGGATCTGACTGGATCTGGCTGGCTCTGGCTTCAGAAAGTCTTTTCTTTTCTATTTCTTCTTTTCTTTGTCTAGAAAATCTTTAAACGTACGAAAAGTACAAAAAGAAAAGAGAAAACTGAAAAGCCTAATAGTTTAAAAACTCTGAGATCCGGCTAGAAGGTTTGTTTAATTACGGATTAACTCTAAATCTGTACCAAGCCAGGTTAACAGCTTGGTTTGTCTTATAATCATAAGACAATGCCAACTGTGTGTGCTAGGGGAATGAAATAAGCCATCATTTGACACAGAATTTCACGCTGATTCCGATTCTGCTTTCCGTTTCAGCTATAGAGTACTCTGTCAAAAGTTATAAGCGCTCAAAGTTTTGTCTAGGATTCTAGGACTAGGATGTCTAGGACAATCGCACCGTGAGTTTATAAGAGTTTTCCAAGAGGCCTCAAGTGGCGGTGATGGCCGAGTGGCAGTGCCGACTGGCAGTGCGTTAGAATACAAGACAGAGTTCGAGTTCGAGTGCTCTAGCTCGAGTGCTCTAGCTCGAGTGCTCTAGCTCGAGTGCTCTAGCTCGAGTGCTCTAGCTCGAGTGCTCTAGCTCGAGTGCTCTAGCTCGAGTGCTCTAGCTCGAGTGCTCTAGCTCGAGTGCTCTAGCTCGAGTGCTCTAGCTCGAGTGCTCTAGCTCGAGTGCTCTAGCTCGAGTGCTCTAGCTCGAGTGCTCTAGCTCGAGTGCTCTAGCTCGAGTGCTCTAGCTCGAGTGCTCTAGCTCGAGTGCTCTAGCTCGAGTGCTCTAGCTCGAGTGCTCTAGCTCGAGTCAGCTGCTCTCCTTTTTTGGATTTACAAAGTTAAATGTTTAGCCATTATACCCAGTTGAGAATTCCTTCTTATTAGCGTTCTTTAGCGTTCAAGGATGATCTTTAGAGCTCAAGAATGATAAGAATCATCATCACTTACCATTCCTTTCACTGTTGTCACAACGAGCACCACCATCGCATTACCGACAACTCCGATAATCGACAATGATGTGAAGATCATCGTCATCAGAATGCGAGTTTCAATTGTGTAATCATCGGATAGTTGTGAAGTGGATGGGGAGGTGATGTGAAGAGTGGGAGAGCGAGGGATTGACTCTATCGTCAGGTTCATTACCTAAAAGTGCAAGAATTAAATGCGAATTCTGAAGCGAATTCTGAAAGCGATAAAAGACAATGAGAAAAAGAGAAAATCGATTGAACTCCACAAGAACAGGACTTTCAATGAAAATATTTGCTCAGCGGAGTTGGCTTTTGAGAATTGGAGAAAACGGATGAAATGAGATGGGCACACCTCAGTATTCACGGATTTCATATGATTCTGTTGCGCTAGATTCTCGTGCGCTAGATTCTGGTGTGCTAGATTCTCGTGCGCTAGATTCTGGTGTGCTAGATTCTGGTGTGCTAGATTCTGGTGTGCTAGATTCTGGTGTGCTAGATTCTGGTGCGCTATGCGCTGCGTTTGCCCTCGTCGATTGTCCTGAAGTGTGCTTTGTCCTGGAGTGTACTTTGTCCTGGAGTGTACTTTGTCCTGGACTGCTCCTTGTCCTGGAGTGTACTTTGTCCTGGACTGTACTTTGTCCTGAAGTGTGCTTTGTCCTGGAGTGTACTTTGTCCTGGAGTGTACTTTGTCCTAGAC
>CAUEEP010000408.1:0-65000 GCA_958450365.1 Mesorhabditis belari | reverse complement strand
TTGTCCAGTAGTGTAAGTGCAATAAACTATAGTTTTAATAGTCAAAAGGGAAAAATAAATTCAAACAAAATTTCATTAACAAGAAAATCTCTGAAAAAACGCAAAGAAACGCGAAATTTTTCTTCTTCGTCACATCATTTTTGGTTGAGAAAAGAGAAAAAATATTTGTGTTAACTGTTAATTCTCGCCTCACTGCTTGGCTACCGTAATCTTAAAGACAAATACAAGAGACAAATTGAAAAAGAGAAAAAGAAAAGAAAAAGACAAGAAAAAGAAATTCTTTAACCTTTTTTGAAGAAAAATTTCTCTTTTTCCCTTTTTCAGCGTGAAAAATCCTACTTTGACTTCGATTTTTCAAAGTTTTCGCCTTTTTTTGGATTTCTTTTCCAATTGGCTTAACGATGGCGTGAAAATTTCTTCAAAATCTGTTGCGTAATTGAAACTGTGCAACTTTTTGTATGTGAAATGTACTTTGTACTTTTTGTATGATGTGGGTAATTGAACCGACGCTTTTATCGCGATCTTTTATAGCAACTCCAGTTCGCCAAAGCGCTAGCGGGTACGCCTTGTCACAAAGTACACCCTAGAGAGCAAGTTCAATGCTATCGGGCAGTCTAAACGCAAGCGATTTTGGTTCAACAAATTGTGATTTTCGATCGAATACTTACGAAGTGCCCCCATGGAAATGCTCTACGGGAAGGGCCCCACGGGAAGGGCCCACGGGAAGGGCCCACGGGAAGGGCCCTACGGAAATGCCCCACGGGAAGGCCCCTACACAAATGCCCCCACAGAAATGCCCCACGGGAAGTGCCCCACGGGAAGGCCCCTATGGAAATGCCCTTAGGGAAACGCCCCCAAGGAAATGCCCCCACGGGAAGGCCCCCACTCAAAAATATGGACAAGACTTTCTAGCGTAATTGACATTAGACATTAAGACATTAACAGAGACACTAAGCAATTAACAGAGACATTAACAAAGACATTAAGCCATTAACAACGACATTAAGCCATTCACAAAGGCACTAAGCCACTAACAAAGAAATTAAGCCATTAACAAAGAAATTAAGCAATTAACAAAGACATTAAGCCACTAACAGAGACATTAAGCCATTAACAAAGCCATTAATAAACCCATTAAGCGCATGGTTTAGTTACGCAACTTTGTAGAGTTAATTTTTCTTTTGAAAAAGTAATTTTAGTGAAACGAACGTTCGAGAAACAAATTGAAAAGATGAAAAGACGAAAAATCGCATAAAAAAGGTCGAAAAAGGGTTTTTAAATGAGTTTTTGCTGAATTTTCAGTGAACGATCGAGAAATTTGGAACGAAAATTGAAAAAGGAAAAAAGCTTTTGGAATATTGGTGCGCTAGAAAGCGGCTTTTACACTTTTCAAGGTGATTTCAGCACAATTTGAGCATCAATCAAACACCAATTGGTTTAATTACCCAATCGAATTTTAGTTCTTTTCAAAATCTATAGCTTGATCGCTTGATTTGATGAAAAAGTTTTTCGAAAATAAATCCTTTGCGTAATTGAACCAGCTCACTTTGAAGCTCGCCAGCAGCTCTCACTGTTGAAGCTCGCCAGCAGCTCTCACTGTTGAAGCTCGCCAGCAGCTCTCACTGTTGAAGCTCGCCAGCAGCTCTCACTGTTGAAGCTCGCCAGCAGCTCTCACTGTTGAAGCTCGCCAGCAGCTCTCACTGTTGAAGCTCGCCAGCAGCTCTCACTGTTGAAGCTCGCCAGCAGCTCTCACTGTTGAAGCTCGCCAGCAGCTCTCACTGTTGAAGCTCGCCAGCAGCTCTCACTGTTGAAGCTCGCCAGCAGCTCTCACTGTTGCAGCTCGCCAGCAGCTCACTGTTGCAGCTCGCCAGCAGCTCACTTTGAAGCTCGCCAGCAGCTCTCACTGTTGAAGCTCGCCAGCAGCTCTCACTGTTGCAGCTCGCCAGCAGCTCACTGTTGCAGCTCGCCAGCAGCTCACTTTGAAGCTCGCCAGCAGCTCACTTTGAAGCTCACTGTGCCAGCTCGCCAGCAGCTCTCACTGTGCCAGCTCGCCAGCGGCTCACTTTGAAGCTCGCCAGCAGCTCACTGTTGCAGCTCGCCAGCAGCTCAAAGCTCACTTTGAAGCTCGCCA
Source organism: Mesorhabditis belari (assembly GCA_958450365.1). NCBI lineage: Eukaryota > Metazoa > Nematoda > Chromadorea > Rhabditida > Rhabditidae > Mesorhabditis > Mesorhabditis belari. The sequence goes on along the minus strand of CAUEEP010000408.1, from coordinate 62,869 downwards.
GCAGCTCTAAGCTCACTTTGAAGCTCGCCAGCAGCTCAAAGCTCACTTTGAAGCTCGCCAGCAGCTCTAAGCTCACTTTGAAGCTCGCCAGCAGCTCAAAGCTCACTTTGAAGCTCGCCAGCACTGTGCCAGCTCGTTTGCGTTTACATTTCCCAGAAGTGAACCTGGCTTTATTTTGTGTGAGAGTAAGCGATCTTGGTGCACTAAAATCCCTGAACTCAACTTCTACTAGCTTCAAAAGCTTTAAAAAATCATAAGCTAACTATAAGCGCTAACAATAAATACCAAATTTTCCATTGAATTTCTGAAAAAAGTCGAAAACCCCTTCAAAAATCATCTCATAATCAGAAATTCGAAAAAATTCAACCTGGAGATCGAATTTCTCCTTTTTTTTCCCTATTTTTCCCTATTTTTCCCTATTTTATGCATCAAAAACTCAAAAAAGCAAAATCTTTCCGAAAAAATTCACCAAATTTCGTGTCTAGAAAAGATTGACGTCATTGATTTTCATGATTTTCATGATTTTCAAGGATTTTTTAGGAAATTAATTGTAGAAACTCTTTTGGATAATTGATAACAATATTGGTAGCAATAGGACAACAATATTGACAAGAATATTGAATCGACAACAATATTGACAAAATTGACCAAGAGTTTGAAAAATTGGTATTAATTTGTTTTAAAAAACACTCAAAACATTCAAAGCCAAAAGATAGAGACAAAAATCAGTTGCCGGACCCGAACCCTAGACCCTCGTAGCTTTGAATTCAAGACCACTACCACTACGCCACCACGACATCTTTTCCTCCCTTTTAAACTCACCTTATAAGCTCAAGGTCCGTTTTCTACAATGTTCCCTGAGACAAAACTTTAAGTACTTATAACTTTTGACAGAATGCTGCGTTGCAAAAACGAAAAGCAGATTCGGAATCAGCGTGAAATTCTACGTATATTGTCATGTCATTTACATCAGATCCTATTGTCGCTATTGTTTTGTCGTAAGAAAGCATTGCAGAAAACGGACTTTGAGTTTATAAGGTGAGTTTAACGGGGAGGGGAGAAAGGCTCTGGTGGCTGAGTGGTAGTGGGCTTGGATCCAAAGCTGCTAGGGTGCGAGGCTCTAGGGTTCGAGTCCGGTAACTGATTTTTGCCTCTATCTTTTAGCTTTGAATGGTTTGAGTGTATGTAGTGATCTGGCACAGCGAAAGCCTTTGGAAAGGCGTGGTTCAATTACGCAATGATTTAACCAATTACGCAATGATTTAACCAATTACGCAATGATTTAACCAATTACGCAATGATTTAACCAATTACGCAATGATTTAACCAATTACGCAATGATTTAACCAATTACGCAATGATTTAACCAATTACGCAATGATTTAACCAATTACGCAATGATTTAACCAATTACGCAATGATTTAACCAATTACGCAATGATTTAACCAATTACGCAATTATTTAACCAATTACGCTATTATTTAACCAATTACGCAATGATTTAACCAATTACGCAATGATTTAACCAATTACGCAATGATTTAACCAATTACGCTATTATTTAACCCCTTATCAAATATTGTTCTGTTTAGATTTTAAAAACTAAAAAACAATGAACAACTAGAATGGATAATGTTTATTTTGCAAGTAATTTTTGCCCGAAAATCGCATTATCTCAAATCAAGCAAATAAGGGAAAATGATGTGGGAAAAAGGTTTATTTTAAGAAAAATTATTTCCATACTGGAGAAGAAGAAGAAAAGATTGGATTTTTAGTTTTTGAAAAGATTAAGTGACACAAAAAGTCAACTATCTAGGTTCAATGATCAAAAATAGTAACGTTTTGTAAACGATTTGTTTTCTGGTACATTCAAATGATCTAACCCATGGTTAGATTTGGTTTTTATGGTGAGTTGCGCAAAGTAGGCTAATTTCCGCTGGGTCTTTGAGTTGCGCAACTTGCCATAACTTTCTTCTGAGTCGGCCAATCTTTATGATTTTGCTGTCATTTTGTAGCTCTCAACAAGTGTAACAAAATGACAGCAAAATCATAGAGATTGGCCAACTTAGAAGAAAGTTATGACCATTTGCGTAAACGTCCCAGTTGCGCAAATGATCCTGTTGCACAAAAAAAGTTGCGAAAACTAGCCTACCCCGAAAATGCTTTAAGAAATGATGAATACAAGTTTATTCACAAAGGATTTATTCTTTGAAGTAATTGTAAACGAAATCTTTCTAGTGCGCTTGATTCTTTATCTTTTAATTGATCAGTGATGCTTTTTAGCTGATGTCTCGCTCTAGCTATTGCGTAATTGAACCAAAGCTCTCAAAAACTCCTGGATGATGCCAGTTAGCTAAACCAATATGCCAGTTAGCTTGCGTTTACGTTTAGATTTGTTCTTTGTGATGTACTTTGAGCTTTCTAAACGTTTCTTTCTAGCGTATTGAAATCTTTAGTTTTCTCTTGAAATCATGCAATTTCTTGCAGGAAACTTTAGAATTTTAATGAATGAATTATTTTAAGCTTAGGCTTGGGTAACTAAACGGAAACTTTTAGATATTTTCAGTGCACCAGATCGCTTACATTTACACTTTAAAGAACGAATTGATTGGTGAAAGAAAAGGATTTATTGGTATATTGGCTTAGCTAAACTCAAGATTCCTTTAGCTAAACTAAAAATTTCAATGCGCTAGAAAGAAACGCTTAGAAATTTCAGCTCAAAGTACATCACAAAGAAGAAATCTAAACGTAAACGCAAGCTAGCTGGCATATTGGTTTAGCTGGCTGGTTTAGCTGGCTTACTGGCGCAAGCTAACTGGTATTACTCAAGAGTTATTGAATAAATACTTTTTAGAGCTTTGGTTCAATTACACAAGAGCTAGAGTTGAGCTCTAAAAGGCTGGGATCAGCTAAAAAGCTTGAAGAATGATGAGCTTGAAGAATGATGAAATGAGTAAAAGATAAAGAATCAAATGCACTAGAAAGATCTCCATATCTCAACTTCCAATTGACCGATCAACTTCAGGTCGGTCTTAAAATGTTCCTTATGAAATTTCGTTATAGAAATCCCCAAGTTATTTAATACACCTTAGTGTAAAAACATAGAGAAAATTTCACTCAAATTCAGACGGCCTACCTGACGGGGTCGATCCACTTAAATGGTCTATAACTCCAGATGTAAAAGTTGAATCAACTCACGGTCACTAGAAAGATTGCGTTTACAATCTAGTAGACCTCAAAGAATAAATCCTGTATGTTAGATGAGAGGTGTTTACGAGAAAAAACTGATAACGGATGATCAAATTAGAGGCCATCAATCTTTCAGCTCTTTCAGCTCTTTCATCTCTTTCAAGACCTATATGTCATAGCCGATTAAGGATTTCAGCCGAAGAAGTCTCTGACCTCTTCGGCTAGCCGATTAAGTCTCAAAAATGAAATCTTAAGTTATGTATTGACTCAAGTCAATACCACAAACTCAAGTTCTCTAAAAGGTGCTTAAAAGCTAAAAAATCGCACTACAAGAGAATCGCACTACAAGTTTTTAGTTTTTAGCGCCTTTTAGAGAGCTTTTAGAGAGCGTTTTTAGCTTTTAAGCGCCTCTTTGAGAGCTTGAGTTTGTGGTATTGACTTGAGTCAATACATCGATTTCATTTTTCAGACTTAATCGGCTAGCCGAAGAAGTCTGAGACTTCTTCGGCTGAAATCCTTAATCGGCTACGACATATACAAGGCTTCTTTCACCGTTCAAATCTGTGCTTATAGCGTAGTGGATAAGAGCTTTGTTTCCTAAACAATTCATCAATCTTTTTCTCGGGTTCGATCCCTTTCTTTTCATTTTTATTTTAATGTTTAACTGCTTTAATTCGCTCGATTTTAACTTTACAATAAGTTTTATTGTTTTACAATTGTTTTATTAGGTGTGTGAAAAAGTAATCCACGTTTTCTATTTTTATCTGATGACCAAATAAGACGCTGTCTTCTCGAAAACCCTCGTTCAACCTCTTCAGAAATATGCTTTACATTAAATTGTGATGGGTCAATCGTAAGGAAACGCTTGAATGCCATGAATTTTATCAAAAAATTGGACAAATGGATACCGCATGAACGATAACGCGCGACCACATGTCTCTTTACAGACTCGACAAAAAATCCAGAGTGTTGGATGGGAGGTTTTACCACATTCACCTTATAGTCCAGACCTTTCTCCATCTGATTATTATTTATTTTTGTCTCTATCTAACTTTTTCACCAATAAACGGTTCAATTCCGAAGAAGATGTCAAAATCGAGGTTGCCTCTAAGGCCTCTGCCTCTTTTCTTCGCCTCTAAGGACCAAGATTTTTATTATCGTGGAATGTCTTTACTTGTAGAACGTTGGCAAAAGGTTCCTCTTACGAATGGTGATTACTTTGTTGAATAAAAATTATTTTAACGAAACTTATGGCCTTTTATATTTAAACGTTAAAAACGTGGATTACTTTTTCACACACCTAATACAATAGTTTTACAATTGTTTTACTTTACAACTTCTATAAGATCTTCATAAAAAACAAAATAATTCAATCTTTATATAAAAGAAAAAGCCCAGAAAACCTCTTCATTTCTTTAGTGAATGACGAAAAGACTTTACTAGTTGAGTCTAAAGAAGAGAGGATTTTGATTCCAAAAAAGGAAAAGAGAATGAAAGAATGCGATACGAGGTTCCGCCTTTGAAAGTTTTTTTTTCTCCTTTTTCTCTTTTTTCTTCTCCTTTTTCTTCATTCAAATTTCTCAGGGATCAACTTTTCTTTTTTAACATTCAACGAGATTTCTGCGAGCGAACTTTAGCACAAAAAGCTACAACTTATAGCCCACCTTTTAGCCCACCATTCAGCCTTTATCTTCTGAATGTACTTCTCCTAGAAACACACTCTCTCTGGCGCTCAATTTGCTTCAATTTGTCGGCTGCGCTTTGCTAAACATTATGAAGATTAGGTGAAAGTTAAGAGTGCAAACAGGGAATAAAATTCTGGCAAAACTTTAGCCAGTACTCTTTAGCTAGTACTCTTTAGTCAGTACTCTTTAACCAGTACTCTTTAGCTAGTACTCTTTAGCTAGTACTCTTTAGCTAGTACTCTTCCAGTACTCTTTAACCAGTACTCTTTAGCCAGTACTCTTTAGCCAGTACTCTTTAGCCAGTTCTCTTTAGCCAGTACTCTTTAGCCAGTACTCTTCCAGTACTCTTCCAGTACTCTTCCAGTACTCTTTAGCCAGTACTCTTTAGCCAGTACTCTTCCAGTATTCTTCCAGTACTCTTCCAGTACTCTTCCAGTACTCTTTAGCCAGTACTCTTTAGCCAGTATTCTTTAGCCAGTATTCTTTAGCTAGTACTCTTTAGCCCGTACTCTTCCAGTACTCTTCCAGTACTCTTCCAGTACTCTTCCAGTACTCTTCCAGTACTCTTCCAGTACTCCTTAGCCAGTACTCTTTAGCCAGTACTCTTCCAGTACTCTTCCAGTACTCTTTAGCTAGTACTCCTTAGCCAATACTCTTTAGCCTCTTTTCGTTCATTTACCTAACAAACCTTAAATTAAAGTAATCAAAAAACTAAAAGAAGCTCAACAATAAAGCTAAATCACAAGATTTCTAAATTCCAAAAGATTCAAAGTTGCAAAATTGACTCTGACTGATTTTTAGACTGGTTTTTAGAGTTTAAAATCTAAACAGAACAATATTTGATAAGAATGAGCTCTTGATTAGTAGTAGAAAGTTGTAAAGATTCTAAATGACCTCATCAAACAAGTTTTCTCTTTTCTTTAAGTAACTTGATACTCTTTGAAACTAAAGCTTTTTTCTTTCCTTGATAGAAATCTTCATAGGAATAGGACTAGAAATAAATAACTTGATAAATATTTGATCTAATCCAGGTAATCAAAAAAAAGCTTCTCTTTTAGGCTTCTCCAGAAAATCTTTTCGTTTCTTTTCGTACTTTTGTTTGCATCAAATGCATCAAACTAACAAATGCATCAATTAAACTACAGCTTGTTTATCTTGCTGTAGCGAATTAAAGCAGTTAAACATTATCTAAAGTTGCTGTAACAGTGAAGGTTATTAATTATTAGGTTATTAGCTATTAGTTTCTTAATCTCTCATGATTCATTTCACCGACTATCAGCTTGTGTTTTGCTTGTGCAAGAAATCTCGTCACCCGTTTAAGCAAGCCTATCGATGTGGGGTCGGAATCGAACGCTCGAATCAAGGGCTATTCGAAAAGTCCGGTGAAAAAGTTCTCAAGTCTTACAATTTTCGTTAAAATGGGCGACCCCAACGCCCACTCCGACGCAGAGAACGCAGCGAGCGTGTCATTTTGACTGACTGCCCAACTTCGTGGATAGTCAAAGGATAGTCGATGATCTGATTTCGACACTTTAACTTTAAGAAAACCTATCTGTCATGTCAATAGATAAAAGATAGAGCACTAAAGCGTTGTATATAGTGAAATTTTCACGGAAATTTATACACCCAATTTCTTTCTTAGAGGTTTTATAGATTTGTAAGGGAAACACGTTTTTTCACTCTTGAATTTGCTTGAAAGCGAGTCGAAATTGACTTAAAAAAGACGGAAATTTCAACAATAAACACTTTTTATTTAGAGAAAAGCATAGATTAATTGGTGAATTTGTTATCTTTCAACGAGAAGACTTTCTGAACAGTCTGGAGAGACATTTTCAATGTTTTGAACAGTCTGGAGAGACATTTTCAATGTTTTGAACAGTCTGGAGAGACATTTTCAATGTTTTGAACAGTCTGGAGAGACATTTTCAATGCTTTGAACAGTCTGGAGAGACATTTTCAATGCTTTGAACAGTCTGGAGAGACATTTTCAATGCTTTGAACAGTCTGGAGAGACATTTTCAATGTTTTGAACAGTCTGGAGAGACATTTTCAATGCCATTACTTTCCCAAGAGCACAAGTTGAAAATTCGCATTATTTTCCCGCCAACCTAATATATGAGTATCATTCAAAAGCTGAAGATCTCCTCTACATTTTGATATAAAAAGTTTTTGAATTTGTTCAGCTTTTGGGCAAATTGACTGCACAGAAGAAGAGGTGGCCAAAAAATGGAAGGATGCCTTTGGATCAAGTTTTGGCTCCGCTCAAATTGAGTTAACCGTTTGATGTTTGGCCAATAGATATATCAATACAACTTTTTTTTAATATAACAATTTCAGAGCATCTTTACTTTTCTTTTCTTTTCTGGGCGGTTATTTTACACCATAAAACTTGAGGAATAGCTAAGCTGAAATGAGTTTTTTTTTCGAAAACGACCTCTCCCTTTGTGCTGTCAATTTCCCAAAAAGTTGAATGAATTCAAAAACATTTTTATTCCAAAATGTAGAGGAGATCTTTAGCTTTCGAATGATATTTAACACTCATAAAAATCTGTTCGATATCATGAGAAATTTACAAAATAGTGGTGACCAAAAAATGGAAATGTTTTTTTGATGTTTAAGATAAGAAAGATTTTGAAAGATTTTGAAAAGCTTAGAAAGAATTTGAAAGAATTCGAAAGAAAAACTTTCTTATTACCGGATCATGGTTGAGTTGGCGAAAGAACAAAGAAATGCGAAAGATTTTCAAGTTCAATTGGCCTTTGTCTTGGCCTTCAAGACAAGTCTTGGAAAAGACAAAGTTTGAGTCGAAAATTTTAAACTTTCAAACTTTGAATGAGAAAAGAAATGGGTAAACAATGAAAAAAGAAGAAAGAAAGAAGAAAGATAGATAGAAAGAAAGACAGAAAGACAGAAAGAAAGAAAGAAAGGAAGAAAGAAAGAAAGACAGAAGGACAGAAAGAAAGAAAGAAAGTGCTTAGGAATCTCTTAGGAATCTCAAAAAGTTAATTTTTGAGGAAAAAAACAAACAAACAAACAAATTTGAAGCAAAGTAAGCAAGCAATTGAAGCAATTTGCAATGAAATTCTTAAGTAGAGCTTCTAGAATTGTATAAAGATATTAAAAAAGAGAAAAAATGAGAGAAATTGGTGGTTAGATCAGTTACAAGTGGGATGACAAGACAAATATTGGATAAAACAAATAGAACAAATATTTTTGGAAGATTTCGAGAAAGGATGAGTGATAGATTTTGGAGAAAAAGGAAAACAAAAGATCAGGAAAAGGCTTTCAAAACAAAATTGCAACTGTTCTTTTGTACAAAAAATTCTTAAACCCTTTTCTAGCGCAGCTTCTCTAGCGCAGCTTCTCTAGCGCAGCTTCTCTAGCGCATCAAATTCCTTTCTTTTCTTTTTCTTACAGTAAATTTCTTTAGTAAAACGTGAGAAATTGAAATTTCAATCCACCAAAAAGATGTGTTTACAAATTTGAGCACAAAGTTCATAAAGGAGTGAGTAAACGCAAGCTATCTGGCCACTGGAATGCGCTTAAGCTGATTGATTGAATTTGATTTGTTTGAATTGAACTGTTTGATTAAAAAACTTGTGCATAATGCAGATCTAAAGTTAAAAAATGCAGATCTAAACAAATACAGTCGACTCTCTCTATTACGGAACTCTATATAGCGGAAAACTCTATATAACGGAATCGAAATTTGGTCCGGGCCGACGCTAAGCCATAATGAAATGATCTGATGAAATAGGTGCGACGAAATGATCGCAATTGGTTATAGATCACTGCGTACTTCAAGATCATTACCTAACCAGTCTAAGCCTAACCCTAAGCCTAAGCCTAAGCCTAAGCCTAAGCCTAAGCCTAAGCCTAAGCCTAAGCCTAAGCCTGAGCCTAAGCCAGCCTTCTGTGAAAAATTGGCTATCTTTTGGCTATAAACATATAATAAAATCAACCAGAGAATTTAGAGAGAATTTTAAAAAGGATAGAACTTTTGCTGCACTCTGTAGGTCTCTTGTTTTTCCAATTTGTCGTCATTACAGCAAATTGGATAAACAAGATTGTTATCATTTAGAAGTCTTGTTTGAAATAGAGATAAGAGATCTAAATGAAAGAAAAAAGTGAGCTTAAAATGTAGAGTGAAGCCAGAAAAAGGAAATACAAATATATATAAATTCTAATAGAAAAGCCAATAGAAATGATCTTTCACGGGCGATGATTCAACAATGGTCGATGAAGGAGAAACAATTCGCTCAGTCTTCCAGAAAAGTCTGTCAAAGGAGTGGAAAAGTCAAGACTTGTGGGACTATAAATGTTGGTGGATTCGAGGACGATCAAATCCACTGAAAAGGAACCAAATCTGTAGAGAAAAGAACCAAATCTGTAGAGAAAAGGAACCAAATCTGAAGAGAAAAGGAACCAAATCCGTGGAGAAGCGAAAAGGAACCAAATCTGTAGAGAAAAGGAACCAAATCCGTGGAGAAGAGAAAAGAAACCAAATCTGTAGAGAAAAGAACCAAATCTATAGAGAGAAGGAACCAAATCTGTACCGAAGAACAGGCCTTGCCATTGGGTCGATTTCAACTAGACTGTTGAAACTTTCAAGTGCTCTTTCAAGTGCAACTGATCTGCTGAATTGCTTAAGCAAATCTATCTGAGTGAGGATGTGAACAACGAATTCATTGACAGTAAATCATGACCGAATTGGTCAAAAATGGAAAAGTCAGCTTCTATTAGAGTTTTTACGGTATTTCTTACAAGGAGTATGAAGATTTTCAAAATTTCTGATCTTCTAATAGAGAAATTGTAGCAGTTAAATTCAAACTGTCTTTTAATCGATCTTCAATCTTTTAATCGATTTTTGAAAGCAAATCGAAAGTAAAGAGAATCGAGAGGAAATCAAACTTTGAACAAAGTTTGAATCAAACTTTGTTCAAAGTTTGAGCACTTCAAAGTTCGTCTTTTATTTCTTTCCAATTCTCCCATCTCGTCTGAAATTCTATATCAAGGAGCTAAGTTGAAAAGAGGAAAAGATAAGGAAGGAAAGAAAGAGAAAGGAAAAAAAGGAAGCAGAAATTATTCGTTTCTAGAATTACGATGGTTAGGGTTTGAGAGAAAGATTTAGCAAGCTAAAGCTTGAGCTTATATGTCGTAGCCGATTATGAATGAAATTTTTTGGCAAATCTTTCTAGAGCACCTAGAGCAGTAGAGCAACCCTTTAATGTATGAGGACAATATTATATCATCTTGTAGCGAATTAAATTCTGCGTCGATTGGTACCAAATTTATGAGTTTAGGTTAAAAATTGCCGGCGCTACAACATTTCATTCAAAATCGGCGGGACCCCCGTAGCCGATTAAGAATGAGTGGGTCTAGGAGCGTCCAATCATCAAGTATTTAGTATCATCTTGTAGCGAAATCAATTCTGCGTCGATTGGTACCAAATTTATGAGTTTAGGTTAAAAATTGCCGGCGCTACAACATTTCATTCAAAATCGGCGGGACCCCCGTAGCCGATTATGAATGAGTGGGTCTAGGAGCGTCCAATCATCAAGTATTTAGTATCATCTTGTAGCGAAATCAATTCTGCGTCGATTGGTACCAAATTTGTGAGTTTAGGTTAAAAATTGCCGGCGCTACAACATTTCATTCAAAATCGGCGGGACCCCCGTAGCCGATTAAGAATGAGTGGGTCTAGGAGCGTCCAATCATCAAGTATTTGGTATCATTCAACGCAGAATCATTGATAATTATGTTAAATTTTTGAAATTAGAAAGATTGGATAAAAAGAAAAAAATTAGAGCAAAAAAAACTGTTTGTTCAAGAGAAAACTTTAAAAATTTGAAAATTTGTGTTCTTTTTATCCAATCTTTCTAATTTCAAAAATTTAACATAATTATTAATGATTCTGCGTTGAATGATACTAAATACTTGATGGTTGGACGCTCCTAGACCCACTCATTCATAACCGGCTGAAATTCATAATCAGCTACGACATATATACCTTAATCCTTAATATATCTAAAGTACTGAAGATTACTGTAGATAGGGCAAGAAATAGAATTGAAGAAGATCGAATTGAGATTGGAGAAGGATTGGAGAAAGGATTACGGTAACTTTAGAAAATCGAATCGATTTCTATGGCCAGAAATTCCAGAGTCTACCTATTTTTCTTTTCGGAGTCGACCAATTCCTTGTTTCTTTTTCTTTTCCTTTTTCTTTTTCATCTTCTTTCCCATTTCTTTTCCATATTCTTTCCCATTCCCTTTTCCATTTTCTTTTTCGTTTTATTTACTCAAGCCTTTCCCTTCCCGACTACATCGACGACAAATCAACGGGTAAACGAAGGGAAAATTGAGGTCAATTTGTCAAAAAATGAATATGACCAAAAATTTCTCTTTCGTCATCAGAAAACGCAATTGTTTTGCGGGGGTTTTTCTTTGAGGAATTTGACAAGTTCTTAAAAGAAGTTTGATTGGATTTGATTGGGTTTGATTGGGTTTGATTGGGTAATTGATCCAAAGCAACAGTTTTCAAGTTGATCGCAAAATTGACCGAAATTTTGAGCCAAATCTCAAGCCAACGCTCAAATCCTGGGTAATTGACTCAAATTTTAAGCGCTTTTGAACGATTTTGCGCTATTTTGAACGATTTTGCGCGATTTTGAACGATTTTGAGCGATTTTGAGCGATTTTAAGCCAAATTTCATCCTCCCAGCTCGCTTGTTTCTACTTTTTTTTGGTTTTCTTTCTACTATTTTCTATAACTATTTTCTTCTAGAAGTTTAACGAATAAGTAAAGTCGGGATGAAAATTGGTTGTTTGCAAAATTGAAAGCCAATCAATAACGCCAATCAAACGTCAATCAAGCCAATTAAACGAAGCTTCCCCCAAAATAACAATTTTCGGGGGGTTTATATTTGTCGAGTTTCCATTTCTCTTTCAAAATTTTCGCGTGATTCCCGAATTCTGAAGCAGTTCTTTGGTGAGAGATTGCTAAAAACGGAGTTATTCGAAGAATTTTAACGACAACTAACTTTAAACCTTTAAAATTTACTTTAAACCTTTAAATCTTACTTTAAACCTTCAAAATCTTACTTTAAAACTTACTTTAAACCTTTAAATCTTACTTTAAAACTTTAAAATGACGTAGGATTGCCATTTGCTCTATAACTGAACTTTTTCTTAGCAAACAAGCCAACAAATTAAACTTTTCTATAGCCAAATTTCATGAGGATTCTAATGAAACCAACCCTAAGCCGATCCGATGCCAGTACGTCGAGATATAAGCAGTCAAAGTCGACTGACTTTCGCAGGTTTTTCCTAAGAAAAAAATCGCAAAATCCTGGTTCTTGAACTTTTTCTCGGCCAAGAAGTGGTGCATTGATCGGAACAGATGGTAGTTGGAAGGCGCCAAATCTGGGCTGTATGGCGGATGAGGCAGAACTTCCCAGCCCATTTCTTCAATTTTCTGCTGGGTGATTTTTGCGACATGCGGTCGAGCGTTGTCGTGGAGGAATTTTGTCGACGCCGTATCCACGCCTTGCGCCGCAGCGCCTGGTCCACGCGGTCAAATTGGCCTTGGTAGAGGTTCGCCGTAACTGTTTGACCCGAATCCAGAACCTCAAAGTACACCAGGCTTTGACGCTCTATAACTAAGCTTTTTCTTAGCAAACACCCCAAATAAATTATCTAGTTGTGTAAATTGTAGATTTATCTAGTTATGACAAAACTTTTAATACTTATTTACTAAAAACTTTAGAACTTACTTACTTTAAAACTTTAAAATGTTAAAAGTTTAAAAAATTCTTTGTTTTATATTACTTTAAAAATTTAGAATTTTACCAAAAAATTAAAAATCAAAACTTTTCTTTGTAAAATAAAGTCTAGTGGGGAAAAGTTGCGGCAAAAGGTTGGCTAAAAAACGGAGAAAATGGAAAAAGTGAGTCCATTGGGAGACAAGAAAACTTTTGAAAGGAAAACGAATATTTACTCACACCGACTGAATCGTTTTTGCCAAATTTGTACTGAATGAAAAGATCCGATGAGATGGGTGCGATGAAAAGATCGCAATTGGTTATAGATCACTGCGTACTTCAGGATCATTGTCTAACCAGTTTAAGCCTAACCAGTCTAAGCCTAACCAACTTGGCCTAAACCTAGCCTAAAACTAAGCCTAACCAGCCTAAGCCTAAGCCTAAGCCTGAGCCTAAGCCTACCCAGCCTAAGCCTAAGAATTCAGCCCAAACCAAAAAAGACTTAGTGGGAGGCGCTAGCCGCTAGCCGTCACACTAAGTGCAAGCCTAACCCGCCTCAGCCTCACCAACCTCAGCCTAACCAGCCTAAGCCTAAGCAGCTAAGCCTAAGCCTAAGCTTAAGCCCAAGCCTAAGCCTAAGCCTAGACATAAGCCCAAGCCTAAGCCTAACCCAGCCTAAGCCTAAGCCTAAGCCTAACCAGCCACAGCCTCACCAAGCTCAGCCTAACCAGCCTAAGCCTAAGCAGCCTAAGCCTAACCTAAGCCTAAGCCCAAGCCTAAGCCTAAGCCTAAGCCTAAGCCTAAGCCTAACCAGCCTCAGCCTATCTAGGATCCGATTTCATCAAACTATTCACCACGTTAGCATCTAGCAATTTTGCTAAATCTTAAATGCTGAGAGAAAGAATTAAGCTAAATTTAGCAGTTTTCAAAAGCTACAGTAATCCGACAGTGAAATCATCGTATGAAGAGTGATTCAAGTTCAAATCATTGCACCAAATGGCTTGCGTTTATTGCCTAAAAGTGCAGTGAATAGAGAAACAGAAGAGTTACTAGAAAAAAACGATAAACTGACAACGAGATCACTAATCTATGCAGAAATTGAGTGTGGAAATTAGTGCATCAAATGCCGTGCGTTTATGCAAAAAATGCCACATAGAAATGAAAAGAAATGGATTTAAATCAGAAAAAGAAGAGAATGAATGAGAAATTGAGCGGAAATCGATGAAAATCGATGAAAATCAATGAAAAATGTGGAAATTTTAACAAATTCACATTATTTGTTTAACAGCGATTGAAATTTTTATATAGAAAATGGGGCAAAAATTGTAAGAAAGCGGGATTTCGAATGAAATTCGGATACATTTTTTGATTGAATCTCATCTTTTTTTTGAGAGCTACAGTTGTTCAAATATTTGAAAATTGAAAGAGATAGACTTTTCCCCAAAAAATTCGCTTGTCTTGATTTTATTTTCGATTTTGCGAGCTCAAAAAGTGAATATTTTGGGGGGTTTAATTGGATTAAAACGATTTTTTTCTAGTTCGTTTCAATTAAGGAAAAAAACACTTAATTTCACTAGATTCAGGGTAATTCTAGCGATTCCAGTGCACTAGATGGCTTGCGTTTACACTTCAGTGCGCTAGATGGCTTGTGTTTATGCTTCAGTGCACTAGATGGCTTGTGTCTACGCTTCAGTGCACTAGATGGCTTGTGTTTACTCTTCAGTGCATTAGATGGCTTACGTTTACTCCTCAGTGCACTAGATGGCTTGTGTTTACGCTGCAGTGCACTAGATGGCTTGTGTTTACGCTGCAGTGCACTAGATGGCTTGTGTTTACGCTGCAGTGCACTAGATGGCTTGCGTTTACTCTTCAGTGCACTAGATGGCTTGTGTCTACGCTTCAGTGCACTAGATGGCTTGCGTTTACGCTTCAGTGCACTCCAAAGAACAAGCTCACTTCAATTGACAAGCGCAAACGCTACGCCAAAGTAATGCATTCAAACTATTTTTATCGAATCTTTAATTGAAAGCTTGTTATAACGTGTAAACCTGCAAACAGCTTAAAAAATTTAAAATAGCCCGGGAGGGAACGAACCAGGATGGTCCCGACCCGTAGCCGACAGCTTTTGCAATGCACCACATCGCTAGTTGGCTAGCGACGTGGTGCAGCCACTAGTTGGCTCACCTGCGAAAAATGTGCCTAGATATCTAGATAACTTGTAGCCCAGATATCTCGCGCTACAGGCATCGAGGACAAAAACTGAAAACAGATTTGGAATCAGCGGAGTCGATTCTATAAGATGGAGCTGATCTCATTGCAAAAGCTCACAAGAGACGTTCTCTATTTAGCTCCAAGTCTTTATCAAGTGATCAAGCGACTGTTTTGATCAAAAAACAAAGCAAACAAGCTTCAAAAATGTGATGAGGTAAGAAAATAGTTGTCTGAAGAAGTCTGTCTGACTGCAAGGATTCCTGGACTTTGAATCACGAAGAGTGTGGGTGATTTGTTCCCCGTTTTGTCAGAAAAAGCTCACTCTTCAACGCTTTTTTCCCCTCAAATCTTTGAGATCATTTTCATCCACTCAAGAAATTTCGTGTTCAACATTTAGAGAAATTCTCGTGACTTTTCTGATAGCAAATCTTGAGGGTTTCGAAAATTGTGCAAAAAGATATCAAGAAATGAGTAAAGTAAAGTAAATCGATGAGATTTTAAGGAAATTGGGTAATTGAACCGACGTTAAACAGCATTCTGGTGTGCCAGAGTGCTCGCGTTTACCACTGCCTCCAAAGTACAAGGTTACCAATAACTGACGAAACAAATTCTGGTGCAAGAAGGCGTAAACGCAACAGACTTGGCACACCATGGTACCCACAAGAAAGTCGGTTTAGTTACTCAAGTCTCGATAAGGAAACTGAGGCAATCAGTGCGCCAGGTAGCTTGTGTTTACAGATTTGAGCACAAAGTAGAGTTGAAAGAAAGAGGAAGGCAAGCCTGGCTTGAACACGTAATGGATCTGAGACGTAACTAGTCAGATTTTAAGTAGAGAATGAACTTTATTAAAAATACCGACTGGGGCTACCAGTGGTGAATTTATCGCATACACGAAATATATCAATCACAATACAATGACACACACAATACTAGGCTATATCTTAACTTAACCCACGTCATGACAGACGGCTCCCTAACCCTAAGCTCAATGGGGAACTAAATAGCTTTTTTGGTGGTGAAGGGAAGATGACGATGAAGGAGTGGCTTGTCACTTTAAAGAACTGGGGCCACAACCACCAGACTGCCCTCCAGAAAACCTCTCAACCCGAAGGGAAAGGAAATCCGAAGGGGGTGACCATGTCGCATGTGGGGTTCGAACCCTCGACCTTCCGATTAAGATAAAAGACACTTAACCAGTCAGCCACACGTGCTCCACTTTAGAGAGAAAAAACTTTAGAGAGAAAAAATGTGCTTTTCGAGACGTTTTGATGTTAAAGCTGAATTTCTGCCGCAAATTTAAATTAGTTTTATCGTATTGTTAAATTTTCGCGCAACGTCGCATTTCAATTGACGTCACCGTCATTTAGAGATAGCCGATGGGAGCATCGTGTCATCGTTTCTTTTTCGTCTCCAAATCATTTGTTTTTGTCGAGTTAATTTTCGCGCAACGTCGCATTCCAATTGACGTCACCGCCCGCCGTTTAGAGGTAGTCGATGGGAGCGTCGCGTCGTCTTTTCTTTTTCGTTTTCAAATCATTTGTTTTTCGTCAAGGTAATTTTTGCGGAACTTCCCATTCCAATTGACGTCACCGCTCGCCATTTAGAGGTAGTCGATGGGAGCATCGCGTCATCGTTTCTTTTTCGTCTCCAAATCATTTGTTTTTGTCGAGTTAATTTTCGCGCAACGTCGCATTCCAATTGACGTCGCTGCCATTTGGAGAGAGTCGATGGGAGCACTGCGTCGTCGTTTCTTTTTTGATTTCCAAATCATTTGTTTTTATCAGATTAATTGAAAGTATTGTTTTACGCGATAAATTTTGTGTTAAAATGAGAAAGCAATCTACCTGCTGTATTAGAATGACATCTCATTCTATTTTTCAACCCCTCAAAATTTGGCTGATCCAAAATGTGGGTAAGGGGGACCACATGAATCAAAAATGAAAACCTCAAAATTCGGCTGATCCAAAATGTGGGTAAGGAGGACCAAAAAATGAAATTTCGAATTCGTTAAAAACTATTTTCACGATGGCCCTTTGTCCAAAATGTACAAAAAAATCCGTTTAAAACTGCAAATATTTTCTTACCCGCGACCGCCTTTGAATCTCCAAAAATTTGGATTGAAATTTCAATCCAAAAAGTTCGTCATATTTTTCTATTTTTTCAAAAGTAGCGTTTTAAATTTTACTGCCAATAATATTTTACTTTACTATTTTACTGCCAATTATAGTTGGTTTTAGGCCTAGATCTATTCATAGAACCCCTACAAAGGAGGGCCTAAAGTTTTAGGCCTAAAGATTTCGAGGGATCTGGAGGGTGTCATTCTAATCCAGGATTTACGGTATTTCCATTTGAGAGCTTTCCATTTGAGAGCCGAGTGGAGAATCCGAAACTTTTTGTAGCCGAACCCCAATGAAGGCCAAAACTAAGATGGTTTGTGGAGTTGAATGAAAACAACAAAAGCAAAGCTCATCTTCCGGACCTTTAAAAAACTTTTCTTTACTTTAAAACTTTAAAATTAAACAAGTCTGAGAAAAAAGAATGATTTGGATTTAAAATTTGTCAAGAATGTGAAGAACAAAGAAACTGGTGTTTCTTCAAAAGTTGAGAGTACATTGTTAGGAAAAGCTCTCATCTCAACCGAAAGAACACCGTCTTTACGTGTCAAAAAGGGGGGAAAAGAGAAAAACTCAAGAATGGTAAATAAAATGGAAGAAAAGTGATGTGAAAAAGGGGTAAAGGATGAGATTTGAGAAAGTTGAAAGAAAGAAAAGTGGTAAAATTGATCATTGCTCGCAAGGAGTAGAGTGTTTTCCATGAATTGTTTTCTAAAATTTGCTCCTTTTTTTCAAACTACTGTAATCTTGTCTAATTTTTAATTTTTTCTATATGAGAAACCTTGAAAATCTCATCCCAGATCTTTGGTTTGCGGCGGGATCACAGCGGATGGCAAAACATCTCTGGTTTTCGTGAAGCTCGGTGTCAAAATCAATCAAAAATACTATCGGGATGAAATTTTAAGCAAATAACTGAAGCTCAGGCTCAAGCGGTGGGCTCAAAAACACTTTTCCGGACGACAATGGGTGTTTCGATAAGATTCAGCACCGGCTCGCAAGACTCGGGCTTAGGCTTAGGCTTGCAAGACTCGAGCTTAGGCTTAGGCTTAGGCTCGCAAGATTCGGGCTTAGGCTTAGGCTTAGGCTTAGGCTGGCTTAGGCTCAGGCTTAAGATTAAGCTCAGACTCAGACCCTGATCCTTCCCCTGGCCTGCTAACTCTCCATAAATCAAATCCGATGGATTATGGGAAATCTTGAAGTCTAAAGTCTCGGCTAACCCTCACCAAAGTTTAGCAGCTTTGAAAGCAAAATTGATTACGGAATGGATCTTCCTGACGAGGTGCTTCGTGCCGCGGTGGCCGATCTCCCAAAACGTCTCAAAGCATGCATTAAAGAAAAATAAGGATACTATGAAACTTCAGCCGTTTTTCTTATCGTAAATACTGTAATAGTACCCCACCGCCCTCGTACAGTCGCGTAGTCGCAAAAGTTTTTTAGTATTTCATTTTTTCAAAGCGCCCGTATATTCAAAAAAATGCGTCTTTGGTATCAAAAAAATAGCCGAAATTCAGGGCTATTTTTTGATACCTAAACGAGCATTGTAGCATAGACTAGTGTCGAGAAAAACTCGTTCAAAGCTAGACTACGCACCACTCCGGCCGTCATTATGGGGGTGCGGTACTATTACAGAATTTACGGTATGTTAAAATGATTATAGCTTTTATTTTTGTTACGTATTATGTACTTTCTGAAATACATGAGATCTGAGATCTGAGAAAAATCGTATTATGTACTTTTATTGCCGCTTAAAACTTTCTCCGCATCCTGTAAAAGATGAGACAAAAGAAAATCAATAAAAGATGAATCAGACAACGTAGGAAGCGGTGAAAATTTGTGCTCCACGTAACGAAGCCGTCGATCGAGGTCTCTCATTTTTTCCCAATCCCAAAGATGTTACAGAGCTCTCATGTGACCGTCGACAGCAAGAAAATAGCTCCTTCATCAATTGTATTGTCTAAAAACCTTTTCAAATATCTATTATATAAAAAATAAAACGTCCGTCTGTCACGGCTACGCGATAATACAAATTACATTAACGTAAAATTACAACAAAGTGAGCTAGAAAGCTGAAAATTTATACTCGAGGGTTTTCGAAGGTGAGGAATCCGAATCTGCAATCAGATTTGTGCTATGCCCCCCTGTACCTTTAAATAGATACAGTACCCTTTCACATACAAATTACATCTTGTACATTTTTCTGTTGGTTTTAGTTTTCTCAAATAGGTGCCTTTTAGCTGAGGTGTCTGATGAGTGACGATCTTGTTTTTCTCCAAGCCTTGCAGTGCCTCAAAAAATTTGTAAACCCATCAAATCACTCTAGCCGGGTGGCTTTTATTCTTTTTATAATAAAATCAGCGATATTAAAATTTAAAAAAACAGGTGGTTGCCGTAAAAAAATTTTTATCGTCACCCGGCCGCGATTAATACTCCCTTAAAAACAATTTAAAGGAATTCTCTCTTGAAATAATAAAATTCTGACGCCTTTCGGACCGTCCACCGTACACTTTGCCTTTCAGACGTTTCCGCGCCAAACGTCGGAAACTACCGTAACCCGACGCAATAAAAGGACCCCGCCACAAAGAATTTTTCAGTTTTTCGTCGTGTTTTATTTTTTCAGGTTTTTTTTTCTTTTTTCCATTGACACCAAAATGGGTTTCTTTTGAAGAAAGTGCTCAAACTGTCACATATGACAATAGCCAGCAGTTTTCAATTCATCAACCCAATATATTGACTATTTTAACGATCATTTGATGCAAAATGAAATTACGCATCGAATGACACCAAAAACAACTTAAAATATAATATTCATGCAAAATGAAATATTGGTCAAAATACGGCTGAAAAAATGCCCGTACAGTAAGGCAGACAGAAAGACAGACAGAAAGACAGACAGATACCGTAACCCCTCCCCTCCCCTCCCCTTCCCCTCATTTTCCGCCATTTCATTTGTGAAAATTCGTAAATTTGGCATTTCTTGAAAACCAGTTTTTGAATCGTTCTGAAAATTTGGATATAAGCTTGATTTTTGATTCTCTACAACTTTTCCATTGACACCAAAATGGGTTTCTTTTGAAGAAAGTGCTCAAACTGTCACATATGAGAATAGCCCGCAGTTTTCAATTCACCTACCCAATAAATTTCTGTAAATGCATTTCCGTTAGACTTTTTTTAATGAATTTTTTTTAAAAAGGCAAAGACTGCGGAAAAGCGTTAAGTTTGCGTTTTTGCCTTTTAGCCCAAATTTGACGTGTCGGCGAGGTCTGATTTGTCAAAATTCTGAATCTACGCATACGATTCCCTTCTATGAAAACATTTTCGAAGCTCTACGGCCTTTCCTAAGGCCTTTTCCAGCAAAAAAAAGGTGCGCAAATGTCCAGGTGCGCAAAAAAAAGGTCGCATTTGTCCCACCCCATCGTTTTTACTCTAATAAAAACTTTCTTGTTAATCTAATATCAAAAAAATTTTGTAAAAAAATGATTTTTTGATTTTGAGAACTTTTTTGAATCTATTTTTTGAATTTTGAATTTATTTTTTTTTTGCGAATCTTCACTTTCTGCGAAAATTCTCAATTTACTAAATTGGGAATTTATTAGCAATTTCCCCAAGGCACTCACCGCCGGAAAACAAATCAAAATAGCAGCTGTGGCCAGGATTCCATAGCCGACCGATTGAAATTTCATCACCAAAAAGTAGACACTCATATTGAGTGGTGATAAGTGAAGTGACGGGAAGAAATTCAACAAGTACCAATAAATCGAAAAGCTGGTATAAAGATATTTTGCTAAAAAAAACACTTTACAAAACTTTACAAAACTTTTACAAATCACTTCCAAATCACTTTTCAATTCGTCCCCTCAATAATCTTGTATCTTAACCCACTGCCATTCAACCACCACTGTTTCTTCAAGCCTCTGGGATATCTGCTTATAAACTCGGAGTGTTTTTTTTTTGAAATCCCATACAAAACTTTGCGAGCTTATAACTATTGACAGAGTTAGCAGAAACAGGAAGCAGATTCGGAACCAGCGTCAAATAGTATACAGTGGCGGAAAATTAAATAGAACCAAGGGAATTATTTCGTGTCTTCTCTCTCGTGCATTATTTTAACTTACTTTCAAAAGTAAAGTAAAATATAGTTCAATATACATCTATTAAACAGTTTTCGAGTTTTCTGAAAAAAAGGTCCAAAAAGGTTCAAAAATGGCTATAAAAAATTTTCTACTCAGCCAAAAAAACTTGCTTTATAGCTCATTCTGTAGCCAATTTGATGTAGTTTCTTAAAGTAAAGCCATCTAAAACAATTTTTCGTTGAAAGTAGGAGAAAGAGGGCGAGGAACAAATTCAGGGCAATTCTCAAATGTGAAAACGGCGGCCGAGTTCAACTGAAGTCGTTCCTCGCCCTCTTTCTCCTAGCTTTGAAAAACAAATGTTCAATGTAGCTTTACTTTAAGAATCTACATCAAATTGACTACAAAATGAGCTATTAGGCAAGTTTTTTGGCTGAGTAGAAAATTTTTTATAGCCATTTTAGGGCATTTTTGAACCTAAACTTTGGGGGCTCAAAAAAAATTTTCTACTGAACCAAATGAGCTAATTTCAAAAATTTATTATAAAATATATGTATTATGAACATTTTTTATGTGGGTCACTTTTTGATTGGATGCCCGGAAATACCCTCATTCGTTAGCGGCTGAATTTCGTAAGCGGCTACGACATATACAGTGGCGGAAAATTAAATAGAACCGAGGGAATTATTTCGTGTCTTCTCTCTCGTGCATTATTTTAACTTACTTTCAAAGTGCTCAAAAACGACGATTTTTGGCGTTTTTTCCCTTTTTTGACCCTTTTTGAGCACTTTCAGATGCCCGAAAACCCTTAAATTTCAACGAATTTCCACAAACTAAAAGCTTATTCCCACTAAATCGAATACGGAGAATCTTTTTGCTGAACATTATCATGCTCTAAAACGCCTCAGGAAAAAGTTGTAAAACTATACTTTTATTTTCATGCATTTTTAAGTGCCTCAAAGTTTTTTCAGAAAACTCGAAAACTGTTTAATAGATGTATATTGAACTATATTTTACTTTACTTTTGAAAGTAAGTTAAAATAATGCACGAGAGAGAAGACACGAAATAATTCCCTCGGTTCTATTTAATTTTCCGCCACTGTATGACTCGTGTCATCGAACCTTGTCTTTTTTGAGCCCTTAACTTCTTGCTAATGAAAAACCTTCAAAACAAAGTTTTTGAGAAACTTTCAAAAGTGATTTGCAAGAGAAATGATTGGACTATCGATTGGAATGAAAAAAAAAACCGTATTTTATTTCATAGCTTTAGACTTATTCAATTAGAAAATGAATTTGGGTGCAAGACTTAATAACCTACCGTAAATACTGTAATAGTACCCCACCCCCATAATGACGGTGCGGAGTGTTGCGTAGTCTAGCTTTGAACGAGTTTTTCTCGACACTGGTTTATGCTACAATGCGCGCTTAGGTATCAAAAAATACCTGAAATTCAGGGCTATTTTTCGATACCAAAGACGCATTTTTTGAAAGTAAGGAAGCTTTGAAAAAATGAAATACTAAAAAACTTTTGCGACTACGCAACTGTACGAGGGGGGTGGGGTACTATTACAGTATTTACGGTATATATAAATCATTTGTTACTATTAAAGGCACCCACGTAAAAGAATCACAATTTGTGTGATGACGATTCGTTTTGTGGTTGATGTCCATGAATTTGTCTTTTTCAGATGAGTCGAAGTGTTCAGTCTGTAAGGTTAAATGAATTTTGAACGAATGAATTCATCCGACAAAACCCATTTCATTGATTTGTTTATTGATTTGTCATTTAAAAAAGTAGTAGTCAGTAGTAGTCAAAAAGTAGTCACCCGGCTTAACGACCGGGGGCACTACTACTTTAGTGCACCCGGCCGAGCCTTAGTGCACCCGGACCAGCCGAGTCGATGACTATTTTATCGTTTCTAAGTTTTCCCAGAAGCTCAACACTCAAATCATCGTCAAGATCTCATCGTCAGCTACATTTTCCGACCCCACATCGATGGGTTCTGATAAGCGGTTCTCGAGATTTCGAGGAATTTAGGCAACGCTCAGGGTGCACTACTATTAGCGAGAAGCGCACTACTATTAGTGAGAGTCCAACTGAAGTCTGAAACTATAAGTCAGAAACATACATGTGACTATTTCCCTTACCAATTTCCATGTATTGAGTTGGCGGTTATGAAATGTTGAAATGTGAAAAACTTGAGCCGATTTGGTCACTTTTTAAAGTTAAGTTTAGACAAGTTTTTAATGGGTTAATGGATAGACAATGGGTCCGATTGAAAGCCGAAAATCAAGTACTTAAAATAGAGAAATGTGCTTAAGATCTAATGATCTAATGGTCTAAATTTGATCTAATGCTTTTTAACTTTTCAGAATCATCTATTTTAGCAAAGTGTCAAGAAGATTTTGAATTATTTTTTTGAAAAACAGCTTTACAGCTTCTCTGTAAAGCTTCTCTATAAAAAATTTTGGCTAAAAATAGAGATAGAGCGTATTGCTTATTTTTGCTAGCTTTACCACATAAAAAAAAATCATTTTTCTGATGCAAAAAGTGATCTAAATTTAAGCTGGAAAAGAATAATTTTCTTCAAAAATCTCTAAAATTTTAACGAAAAGCTGCACTCATTTTTTTACGAGTAATTTCTTGGAGTCGACTTGTAAATTATAGAACAAAATGTTCTTGAATTAGTGGTTTTGTTTTGAAGAAATTCAAGTCAAACTTTTTATGAGAACTTTCTTTCGAACTTAATAGCTCATCAACCCAGCTCCAGCTCATCAACCCAGCTCCAGCTCATCAATCCAGCTCCAGCTCATCAACCCAGCTCCAGCTCATCAACCCAGCTCCAGCTCATCAAAAAATGCTCAAACCTCCACAAAATAAAACCCATCAAAATATAGCAGAAAGTGATGGTGGCAACGAAGAGCCCATTCGCGTAAACGATGATCACCGTGTACACAAAACTTGGCACAACCGGCTTAAATGCTAATGAGGTGCCATTTTCCTAAACTTTTATCTGATCACTTCTTTCTGATATCACAGACGATTCCTTGTTGATTATATGCGCCGACTTGAACAAAAATGAAAACATGCAGAGTTAAAAGGAAACCAATCATCCAAATGAACATCGAGACGTGGCTTGTGATTGAAGATTTCCAGAACTGAAAAACGATTTGGTTCTCGAGATTTCGAGGAATTTAGGCGACGCTCAGGGGTGCACTACTATTAGAGAAAATACGGTATATACCGGAAAAGAACCAAATTTAAGCATAAGCTAACGTGGTATTTAAAAAATGAATCCAATCCGATCTATCTAAATCTCTAGATAGATTTAGATCTATCTAAATCTATCTAGATCCAAATCTTTTCCAGATTTCGGATAAACCATCGAGCAATGTTTTTTTTTTGTTACCCTGTGATAAGAGATCGGTGACCAAATAGCCCAAAGTCTTGACACGGCTATCTCCAATTGAAAGATCACGCCGATCATCGGCCAAACTAAACCCGAGAAACAGATGAATGATTGACGAATTTCAAACCAGCAGTATTCACAAAAGAAATTTTTCCAATCCACCACTCGTTGTCAATCCAAAATTGATGAAAATAACCGAAATTTGCCGGCTCTTTGATGAGAAGTTGATCGGAATAAAGGAAAAAATTGATCAGAACTAAAATAAGTACCGTAAATACTGTAATAGTACCCCACCCCCATCGTACAGTCGCCTAGTCGCAAGTTTTTAGCTTTTCTTTTTTTTCAAAGCGCTCGTACTTTCAAAAAATGCGTCTTTGGTATCAAAAAATAGCTGAAATTCAGGGCTATTTTTTGATATTTAAACGCGCATTGTAGCATAAACCAGTGTCGAGGAAAACTCGTTCAAAGCTAGACTACGCGATGCTCCGGCCGTCATTATAAACTGATGACGAGAAAAATGCGTTTAAAGTTAGGCTACGTGATGCTCCGTCTTTTAATATCGAAAAATAGCCCTGAATTTCAGCTATTTTTTGATACCTAAGCGCGCATTGTAGCATAAACCAGTGTCGAGGAAAACTCGTTCGAAGCTAGACTACGCAACACTCCGCACCGTCATTATGGGGGCGGGGTAGAGAGATAAGGAACCAAATTTAGAGAGATTAGGAACCAAATTTGCAGAGATTAGGAACCAAATTTAGAGAGATAAGGAACAGTGTTTACGGTAGTTATTTTAGCTCTGATCTAGTTATTTTAGTTTAGAGTAAAGTCTCAGCTTTCATTCAACCAACCAATGTTTCTCATTGAAGCCAAGTATATTGGACAAAGCGTATTAGTGCGTTTTCCAAACGAAATGTAAATTGCGAGATCTCCAAAAACAGCAAATGGAATTGAGATGTCAAAGAGGATCGAAGCCCAATCCGATAATAAAAGCGGCATCCTTCGAAAACGTTTGGTCTTGTTTATTCAAAATCAAATCAATTTCAAAACTTTTAAACCTTTTAAACCTATTTCCTTTTCCAATAACTTTTGTACTTCAATTATCTTGTTGTTTAATTACCAGTTGCTCAACTTTCGCGGAAAACAAAACTACGACCAAGTTATGTGTTTTCCTAGACAGATTTTCCCTAGAGAATCCAATTGGGTTCATGTATACGTTGAGAAAATCAAAGAATTATAGAAAACTATATTTCTTTGATTCAACTATAGAAATCAAAGAACTATAGAAATAAATGTCCTGTTTTCGCTTTTTTTTCAATTTCCTCGATAATCAAGATCAAGATAAAGAGCAAAGGTTATGTTTTTTTTGTATAGGTTTTGCGCTAAAAGTTCTATCACCTACCTAAACTTAGCTAAACACCACTCAAAAACTGAATTTTGTTTAAGCTTTAAGCTTGAAGGAAATAGTAGTAATAGCTTGCTCTAGCTTAATAGTAATAGCTTGCTCAATGAAGAATATCATAGAAAATAGTAGAACTTTTAAACTATCGTATTCTTTCTATTAGAATTGCGTCATACTATTTCCCCTCTTTGATCGTAATACAGGGTGTCGCAAAAGTTCCTGGACTTAATGCGTTGTTTTCCTTGTTTTTTTTTGTTTTCCTAGTAGTTGTTTTCCTAGTAGCTTTGTCGTTTATTTAGTCTGTTTCATTTTTTTAATCTTTTAATTATTAAATTGTTGGAATAACTGTTGTTTTTTAGGTAATGAATGGGATGAATGGATCTCAGGTCGATCGATAAAAAGACGTATCTTCTAGGAATCTTGTTTGGAATCTGAATCTGAATCTGAATCTGAATCTGAATCTGAATCTGAATCTGAATCAGGAATCTGAATCAGAGACGCCAGGTGATTCTCGGACTCAAGAGCGGACAACAAGAGCGGAAATACGACATCATCAAAACGACGGGATATCCTGAGCACTGTTTTTGATGTAATCAAACGATACAAAGAGATGAGCAACGATCGTCCAAGATGTGGCTGTCCACGCACCGCTGTCACTCCGGAAAACACAAACAAGATTCCTAGAATATAAGGAACAATCAATCATAAACTATTTTGTCTTCAACAATCAATCAATCATAAACTATTTTGTTAAGAAAAACCTCCAAATACTTGAAGTTGGCACTTTTACTTATTTGCAAATTACTCCGGGAACTTTTACGACACTCTGTACTATTAGAGAGTGCAATTAGAGAGTGCAATGATATTAAAGAGTTTTATCATTTTAACAAAGTAGGAAAGGTACAAGATTTTTTCCAAAAATCCTTGCAAAGAGCAACTTTCTACAAATTTTGCTTAACATTCAAAAACTGATAACAAAAAGTTAACAACAAAATCATCGTTTGAATCATTGTCATCATCCAATTCAATATTTTCGAGTTGATCGATTGTACGAGACGAGCATTGGCGAGAGGTTTTGCGCCTTCAGGAGTCGGTCCTTCTTTTTTGAAGCAGTGAATGAAACCATCTTCAGAGCCATCAGTAGCTGTGGTAATTGCACAACTCTTGAACGAATTTATGATGGGGTTTTTCGGAATCCCGTTCCAAGCTTTCCAAACCAACTCAAGGTAAGTTTCCATCGGTGGAGGAGCCGGGTTTCCATTCTGGGTCAAAGGTTTTGGTCCATTCATCATCCATCCCTCGTACTGTGCTCGAATCCTAGCTTTAAACGGTGCATTTCACATGACATCGGGAGCTTGTATGTACTTGATGCATCTTCCGGGCACAAGAATCGAATCAATGTGCAAATCCCTCAAAGTTTTTTTTCGTGGCTTTGCTTTTCTGAGCAGAAAAGTTGTTCTGAATGATCAATCGTTTTCCTAATAGTGGAGCACCGAGAATCCTTCAAAGGTAGGTAGAAATATCATTAATTTATGTAGATCCACCGCAGGGTAGCTCCAGCTTGTTGTGGAACTTTGCAATGACTTTAGGATCCGGTCTAACTCGATTCAATAACATAAAGGGCTTACACTTGAAGCCATCATCACGGGCTGCTAACATCACGATGATTCTCATCTTATCGTGACCCGTTGAAAGAATTCTCACCTCTTTGGATTCTTTGTCGGCAATAGTCAAACTGTTCGACTGATCCAAGAAAATTCGTCTCATCGCACGCAAAAATCGATACGTAATTGTTCTTTTTGCACAACTTCTCCATCTAGAGGATGTACTCGATTATTGCTTTCACGTACTCCTTTGGCTGCTTCTGGCATACAGTTGTGGGCCGGACAAATTCGTGTCATCACATTGACAATTCGTGCTTTGACATCAATACATTTAGCCATTCCTCTGATGCCGAAAATTACTCGTCACATTTTCACATTAACTTCGCTTGGCATTGAATCATCTTTCGTGTCACTTGCATCTTCTTTGCCCGCATTTCTTGAATCCAAGCAACAAGATCCTTGTCGAAATCGACATCTTTCAGCTTTCGTCCACCGCCTTTGATTAGTTTCACTTCTTTTTCGTTCTCTTTGCTTTGTTTCTCAAGTTCTGCCTTTTGCTGGCACCATTGTTGAATACTTTGACGACTGACTCAGAATTTTCGCGCTGCAGCCAACTTATCCTTCATTTTTTTTAGCAAAATCGATTGCTTTCAGCTTTGTTTGAACTTCGAAACATCATCGCTTTTTCGCGGATGGTGCATCCGATTCACACGAAGACTCCTCGGCAACATCGTTGGCCATGTTGTAGATAGCATCTTGCTCGGTCACTTGATTGTGGATCCTCTTGAAGAATTGCATATGTTTCTCGTGTTCACGACGAGCTCGAAAATTCTCGAATCCATAAAACGAGTTCCCATCGAGATCCATATCTAAAGAAAAAGATTATTTAGACAGTAAAAAAATAAAGAAAAAGATTATTTAGACAGGTGACCAACAAAAGTTATATAATACTAAAATCGAACGCGATGGATTATTTTCTAAGATTGAGCTTTGATAACAAGAAAATTTAGCGCCGCAAAAGTTAAGACAATTCTATTGGCTATTGGCATTTACTGGGAGGTAGTCAAATGAGCGCCAAAAATTGAGCGCCAATCATTTCAGCGCCAATCATTTTAGCGCGCGTTCATTTCAGCGCCGCACCAAAAACGACTGGAAAACATTCATTTCAGCGCCGAATCAGCCCATTCTGTATATGCATGTTATTTTTGCATTTTCTGCATGATCTCAAAGTTTTTACTGTATGTTTTTATTCAACTAGTTAACACGCAATAACAACAACGATTGCAAATAAAATAACAACAAAATATGATAAACAACAAATGCGTACAAGCAAAACAAACAAATCAAATAAAATGAACAAAAGAACACAAAGCTTTCAGATGATCAAACGATGATTTTCCCAAGGGTCCATTTTTAATCGCCAGCTTCCGTTGTTGATGAGCAGTTTGAATTCGTGATGACTGTGGAGAGAGTTGGGGAAGAGTCAGTTGCTTCTGTGCAGCAAGAACAAACATCTTCTCGTACGTTTCTTGAACCTCCAACAGTTTCATTGCCACAAATTGTGCAGAACATTTCGATGTGATTTCCTAATAAACAAGATGTAAAAAGATTTTTTAAAAGAGGTACCTTCAGTTTGGCGTTATAACCTTCTTGTGATGATGATCCAATTTGTTCATCCCTCATAACAGCGCCAAATGAGTTCCAGTTTTCAATGGGGTGAAGCGGTAAAACATAACGATTCATAACCACTTTTCCGATATAGCTGTTTTCAAAGTATTCGAATACGCCTAAAATAGTAAGTGCTCTATTTATATTGTATAAAATGTACCACGTAACTCGTTGGCAAAGCTTGGTAAATTGATATAAGCTTCATATTGCAAGACCTCAAAATACTTCCGGACGTCAGAAGATTTTACAAAGGTTAGCGCCATTAATCCTTGTACATACACTTTCGTCATAGGGTTTTGATAAACATCAAGTAACTTGAAACGCGAAAACAAAAATGAATAAGATTCGTAAAAGAGAATCCGCTAATCTTAATAGCATCGTAAACATTCTTGAAAAAATGGAAGGCGCAGTAATGCAAATCTGAATGTCGACCGTAAACACCATAGAAGCCATTAGCGATTGCAATCTCCATGTCTAAATTAGTATTGCTAAGTGATTATAAAAATTAAATCCATACCCGTTTTAATTTTGGTTGGTGCTGGAACACCTTCTTGCTGTAGTACTTTGAAAACATCGCCATATCGATACGCCTCTTTGCTTACAAGGAATGCGTATGCACATGGAACAACAAGTGTGCAATCTGAAAATAAGATAAAAAAATATTAAAAACATGAAACCAACTTCAACTCCAATCACAAAAATTTGTTTGAAACCGAAAGGGCTTGCATAAAATGTTCCATCCATTGACCAACAATCATTCTGAAGCACATTGTTATGCAGAAAATAAAAATTCCTGACTTTTGCCAGCTTGTCGTGTCCCCAGTCAGACATAAACACCTTGAGTCCTTTTTTATTGTCGATCAAAAAACGAGCGCAATTGTCATAGCGCAGAAACGGCACACCTAAAGTTTAAATATTATGTACCAAAATTTTAAAAAGTTTACGGAGTTCCGAAGCGTTTATCGGTGCAGGCCAATCCTTCGAGCCAGGGATCTTCACTTGTCGGCGAGCCAATTGCTTCAAACTACCAAGATTCACAAATTGTAGTATGTGAGCGGGAGCCGTTAAAACTTTGCTTCGAATAATTTCTTTTGTTGCTATCCCGGCCTTGCGACTTTGTTTTACATCAAACTTGAGATCTCGTAACTAAAAATGATATAGGCTCACATCTATATGTCAAACAACTAACCTCTTGACCGCAATTAGGTGGCAAACCACAAATTTGCGCAGTGTGCGAAGAAATCGTTGCGACAATTGATCCATTGTAGTGCACCCGGCCTTTGCAGCCTGCTTTTGTGCACCTAAAGTAATCCATATTAAGCATCTAACTTGCTAAAAATTAACATAATGTAATTAAACCTTACCTGTAAGATATTTTTCCGCTCTTTAGAACTTTGTCTTTCCTATACTCGAACATCTCATCGTCGTAAATCAATCCTTTCGCTCGTTGTGACATCGCAATCATCTAAAGATAAAAATAATTCTTGGCAGCAAAATAAACCAAAATAAATCATGAACAAAACGTTACTTTGACTCAGAGTGTTCCTTTGTCTCGCCACTTCTTGCGCAGTTCACGAGCCTAAGCAAAGAACTATGTTAACTGTAAGCAAATTGTAAACGAAAACGGCAAGAAACGGTGAAAAAGCATGCTATTGCTAAAATATCATACAACTAGCAAATTTACACATTTTCATCAAAAAAACCTTAAATACGAGCTAATCTAACAATTTTTTCCGCGTATTTGGTGCCTACTGCCGTGCCCTAGGTCAAATGAGTGAAAAAAGTGTAAAAACAGAAGCAAAACCCTAAAAAACATGCAAAAGCAGCGTAGAAAGCAAAAATATTAAAATTTAGTCACGCTGAAATGAACGTTTTCCAGTCATTTTTGGCCCGGCGCTTAAATGAACGTTTTTAGGCCTTTTTAATTTGGCGCTCAAATGATTGTTTTCCAGTCATTTTTGGCACGGCGCTCAAATGAGTGGCGCTGAAATAAGCGTGAGCCAAATCGTTGGCGCTGAAATGATTGGCGCCCAATTGTTGGCGCTCATTTGACTACCTCCCCATTTACTTCTATAAATTTAAAGGGGTGGGGTGCATTTAAAGGTGTGGGGTGCAGATCGCGACCGGGTCTTAAACAAAATTTTTTACGATAACCCTATGTTTTCATTTTATAAAACATTACGTTTTATTATAAAAACACCAAAAAACACCCGGCTAGGATGTTTTGACTTTTATTTTTCATTTTTTTGGATTATTATTTTTTTCGTGTAAAAAACTCCGACAGTCATGTTGGTTGAAACAATGATTTTATTTTTTCAGCTTTCGTCCACTGCCTTTGATTCGTTTCACTTCTTTTTCGTTCTCTTTGCTTTGTTTCTCAAGTTCTTCCTTTTGCTGGCACCATTGTTGAATATTTTGACGGCTGACTCATTATTCGGATATTTTGGCATCCGTTTAGTATAAAAACTCTGACAACCATGTTGGTTGAAGCGATGATTTTATTTTTTCAATTGTTTCAATTGTTTCAATGGTTTTAATTGTTTCAATGATTTTATTCGTCAAGTTTTAGAAGCGTCCTTTCAACAACCAACGTCCACTTGGAACCACAAAAGTTTAATGGGATTTGAAAAGCGGAATACTCACAAATGCACAAATATAAAACAAATACACAAATACAAAAAAGACTTGTACCGAAAATAAAATTTTTTTGAGATTTAAACTACACTTAATTGTCTTCTTCTTGATAAACAAAAAAATTTGGCTTTTGGCTTTGGCTTTTGATGTGTTTATTTGTGAAAGCCGTCGCTGTTGTGACCATCTTTTGATTTGTAAAATTAAAATTCTTTCAAAAAGATTCTCTTATCGAAAAAACACCCTTACATAGAGCACTTAAGATGCTTTTAGGAAAAAAAAAGATCAAGAAGAAGAGAGAAAAACCCACCTAATCCTGGCCTGGAAAGTTCAAATCAAACATTTTAGTTTGTAAATTTGATTTACTAAAATTGATGTAAGTTTGATTTTAGACCTCACGTAAATCCTCTAATCGAACGCCAATCGAACGCCAATCGAACGCCAATCGAACGCCAATCGAACGCCAATCGAACGCCAATCGAACGCCAATCGAACGCCAATCGAACGCCAATCGAACGCCAATCGAACGCCAATCGAACGCCAATCGAACGCCAATCGAACGCCAATCGAACGCCAATCGAACGCCAATCGAACGCCAATCGAACGCCAATCGAACGCCAATCGAACGCCAATCGAACGCCAATCGAACGCCAATCGAACGCCAATCGAACGCCAATCGAACGCCAATCGAACGCCAATCGAACGCCAATCGAACGCCAATCGAACGCCAATCGAACGCCAATCGAACGCCAATCGAACGCCAATCGAACGCCAATCGAACGCCAATCGAACGCCAATCGAACACCAATCGAACGCCAATCGAACACCAATCGAACACCAATCGAACGCCAATCGAACACCAATCGAACGCCAATCGAACACCAATCGAACGCCAATCGAATGACGGGCGTACAGTCGCGTAGTCTAACTTTGAACGTCCAATTCTCTGCTTTACTTTATGCTACCGTTTACACTTGGGTGTTAAATGATAGCCCTTGAAATCTAGTATTTTTTGGTATCAAAAGTTTAGTTGGGAAAAGTCTAGAAGCTGAGAAAAAATGATCTAAAAGAAGATCTAAAAGATTCTAAAAGAAGTTAGACTACGCAACTGTAGCCAGCAGCTCAATTAGAGTATTTTCATGGCCAAAAACCAAAGAAAATCTTCAAATCACATTATAAACCTTTAGTTAGACTGGTTTCAACGTTAAAATTGAAACAACTTTCGACCAAATCACTCATAAACTCATAAATTCACACGAGAAAGGCGAATTCATAAGTTTTTCTGTCATTTTCTGTCGTTTTCTGTCGTTTTCTATCATTTTCTGTCCTTTTCTTGTTATCTCTTTGTGTCAGAAAGAAAAAAAAAGCAAAAAAAGCAAAAAAGCAAAATTCAGAAGCAAAATCACTACTAATCACTCCTTTTTGAAATGTGCTTTTTTCTCTTTTTCTTTGTGTTACTTTTAAAAATCGATAATTAAATAAATAAGCAAAGCTTTTTGTTAAAAATTTCATATTTTTATAAAATAAAAGCTTTCATTTCATCGTTTTATTAGGTGTGTGAAAAAGTAATCCACGTTTAAATATAAAAGACCATAAGTTTCGTTAAAATAATTTTTATTCAACGAAGTAATCACCATTCGAAAGAAGAACCTTTTGCCAACGTTCTACAAGTAAAGACATTCCACGATAATAAAAATCTTGGTCCTTAGAGGCGATTGGCTAGATCCTTAGAAAAGATCAACCTCGGTTTTGACATCTTCTTCGGAATTGAACCGTTTATTGGCCAAAAAGTTAGACAGAGACAAAAATAAATCATAATCAGATGGAGAAAGGTCTGGACTATAAGGTGGATGTGGTAAAACCTCCCATCCAACACTCTGGATTTTTTGTCGAGTCTGTAAAGAGACATGTGGTCGCGCGTTATCGTTCATGCGGTATCCATTTGTCCAACTTTTTGATAAAATTCATGGCATTCAAGCGTTTCCTTACGGTTGACCCATCACAATTTAATGTAAGGCCTATTTCTGAAGAGGTTGAACGAGGGTTTTCGAGAAGACAGCGTCTCATTTGGTCATCAGATAAAAATAAAAAACGTGGATTACTTTTTCACACACCTAATATAAACTAAAATCGGTTTAGTTTATATTTTAATTTGTTATATTTTTACTTTAATTTGTTTTATCCTTTCAATTAGGTATTGCGAATTGTTTGGGTAATTAAAATGAAACTTTTAGACATTTCCAATGCACCAAATCACTCTCATTTACTAAAAATCAAAGAACGAAGTGCTTTTCGGTAGATTTTGTGCAAAAAAAACTTGTATTAAGCTTTTATTGTAAGTTGTAACTTGGATTAAGCATTTCTCAGCATTTCTGAAGCATTTTCTCTTGATTTTTATCGTTTCGATGAAAAATGAATGCACCAGAAGGGGTATGTTTAGATTTTTAAGCATAAATTACTTTCCAAAGAACTGTTTACTTTGTAAAATTGATGAATTGGTTAGAAAATTTGACTTTTTTCGATATTGGTGTATCGATATCGATATTAGGTTGGTGAATTGAAAACTTTGGGACTTTGAACTAATATTTATTCAACATAAAACCATCAATTCATTCCAAATAATGAATTATTATTGTCCATTATTATTGACGACTTCTGCCCATTTTACAGGCAATTTGCGGATTCCTCTTTCGTAGTAGGATTTTGGTTTGTGTGTGAGACAAGTGTGAGACTCAAAAATGGAGGACTGGAGAGGTCCGATGTTCCAGTTTGAGCACTTTCTTCAAAAGAAACCCATTTTGGTGTCAATAGAAAAGTTGTAGAGAATCAAAACTTAGGCTTATAGCCAAATTTCCAAAAAGATACACTGAGTAGTTTCGCTTAAAATGCAAGTTTTGTTGCAAGTTCAGTGCAAGTTTTGTGAAAATTCGTAAATTTGGCATTTCTTGAGAACCAGCTTTTGAATCGTTCTGAAAATTTGGATATAAGCTTGATTTTTGATTCTCTACAACTTTTCCATTGACACCAAAATGGGTTTCTTTTGAAGAAAGTGCTCAAACTGTCACTTATAACAATAGCCCGCAGTTTTCAATTCACCAACCCAATAGATGAGTTTTTTCTCTGCGACACTAGGTGTTAAGGCAATAGGAATGGCAATAGGGGACATTAGGTATTGGGGGAATAAAAACGGCAATAGGAATGGCAATAGGAATGACAATAGGCTATAGGAGACATTAGGTGTTAGGGCAATAGGAATGGCAATAGGGGACAGGGGACATTAGCTATTAAGGCAATAGGACTGACAATAGGCTATAGGAGACAGTAGGTATTAAGGCAATCGGAGTGGCATGGGGCAATGGGTATATTTGTTTGTCTAATGTATCACATTATTCATGTTATAATTGACTTTTAACGAATTTCGGTGCCTTATTTCAGTTCACTGGAGATATTCTCAATTTCAAATCTCTCCTCTTAAGATAATCGAATGAATGGTCTGTTTGTGACATTTTCTTCTCCACTTCATCCGATTTCATCAAACGCATTTGTCTCTTCAAAAGCCACTCATTGCTTACTTATGCAAAATTCAATCAAATCTCTCTTTTCCTTTCTTCTTTTCTTCTTTTCTCCAATTTGTCTCCTTGAATAATCCGAGTAATCAAGTTTTTCAAAATTAAAACCTTTCACTGATCTCTTTCTTCAAAATCTTTAAAATTGCAATACTCTTTTTTACAGCCCGGAAAATTTTTTACTTTTTTACAGCCCGGAAGCTGGTTCAGCTGGTTCGGAGGCTGGTTCAGCTGGTTCGGAAGCTGGTTCAGCTGGTTCAGCTGGTTCGGAAGCTGGTTCAGCTGGTTCGGAAGCTGGTTCAGCTGGTTCAGCTGGTTCGGAAGCTGGTTCGGAAGCTGGTTCAGCTGGTTCGGAAGCTGGTTCAGCTGGTTCAGCTGGTTCGGAAGCTGGTTCAGCTGGTTCGGAAGCTGATTCAGCTGGTTCAGCTGGTTCGGAAGCTGGTTCAGCTGGTTAAGTTGGTTCGGAAGCTGGTTCAGCTGGTTCGGAAGCTGGTTCAGTTGGTTCGGAAGCTGGTTCAGTTGGTTGGGAAGCTGGTTCAGCTGGTTTGGAAGCTGATTCAGCTGGTTCAGCTGGTTCGGAAGCTGGTTTCCCCATTTTTTGTTGGATAAACTTCGATCCAGTCTAAACAAGTCATCCAATAAGCTAAAGGCTTTATTTGTTGACTTGTTTAGACTGATCTCTTTCTTTATTGCGCCAGAAAAAGTGCGTTTACAATCCCACTTTCCAATGGAAATCCGTCTCCAATGGAAATCTTTTCTAGCTTGATAAACTAAATGACTAGAACAAGTAATATCTTTATTCTACCTTCATAATTTTCCCAAATCCATCGCAATAACGCGGTTTAATTGTCGTTTAACAAATCGCGGTTTAATTACGAAATCTGTGTCTCTGAATTGACTCAATTACCTAAAACAATGAGCAGAAAAAGCTTTTTGAAACATTTCTTCATTGGATAATGAATAGAATATATCTATTATTCAATATCTGAATGAAAGAATGAAAGCTTGATGGAGTGAAGTGAATGAAAAAGAAGGCAACCAAAGCTACAGTCAGTTTGTTCAGCTGTACAGGGTGGATGGGGGGAAAGAGGGGCCTTGTATGGTCATGAATATACAGGGCTGGGTCTAGATATTTACCCACTTCTCTATGTCTAATCGCTGGCCACATCGCCCGCTTCTTCTGCTAACTGATTGCCAAACATCAATCACTTTTGAACCATTTATCAGTTCATTGCATTATTTGTTTTCTTTGATTGATTATTGATTATTAGCTAAAGTACTATGTAATTAGAGTACTGTGCCGTAGCTAACAGCTAATTAGAGCACTGTACCGTAGCTAACAGCTAATTAGAGTACTGTAGCTAACGATTAGCCTATTCTTCTTCTTCTTAAAGCCTTCTTAAACCTTCTTAAACCTTCTTAAAGCCGGCTACCGTAACCAAGACTCTAAGAAAGGTAAGAAAGGGTAAAGGTTACGATATTGAATGCTAATTGTTAGTTACAGTACCCCTAATGTTAGCTGTTAGCTACAGTACCCCTAATTCTCTTAAAACTTGTCTTTAGAATCCCTTTAATTTGAAAAAATCTATCCTGTCGGGTAGTTAATCCAGAAGAAGAGATCGGACTGAAGAATCGCTCGCCAGATTGGAAGCAGCTGCTTAGCTTAAACTCCAACTAAACTCAAAGTTGTACCTAAAGTTGTGCCAGAAGTTGTGCCAGAAGCTGGGCCAGAAGTTGTGCCAGAAGTTGGGCCAGAAGCTGGGCCAGAAGCTGGGCCAGAAGCTGGGCCAGAAGCTGGGCCAGAAGTTGGGCCTAAAGCTGGGCCAGAAGTGGTTTGAGCACGAGCACAAAGTACGTGAACAAGTTGCAAACGCGATCTGGTGCACTAGCTTAATCTAAAGAACAAGTAGCTAAATCTATTTTGAAATATTCTCCAATCGATAGCCAGCTTTTTCTCGAATCGTTCATTTCCCCGAGCTTCTCTTCCCTTTTTTCCCATTCCACATCTGGAGCTGGCTGCTTTTTCTCTTCAACTCTATGTTTATGATCGAATCTTTTCTTTTTCTCATTCCTCGAATCTTTTCTTTTCACTCTTTTACTTAATTTCCTCAATTTGTTAAATAATATTGATTTCTTTTGTATTTATGAGATTGATTGTTAACTTTTAATTTGATAAAATCAATTGGTTTAGTTAATCAATTGGTTTAGTTGCAAATGAATAGGCACTAGAAGGTCTAACAGTTTTAATTATACTTGTAGTTCTTATAAAAAAGTGTTATTCAAAGCCAGTCAAATCCAGGCTTCTGATGAGATGTTAGCAAAGTAATAAAGCCAACCGAAAGCGAGACAGATCCCAAGCTGACTGAAGTTTGGTCAAGCCAAGCTAAGCTAGGCCAAGCTGACTAGGAAAAGAGCAAACCCAAGCTAAGCTAGGCCAAGCTGACTAGGAAAAGGCCAACCCAAGCTAAGCTAGGCCAAGCTGACTAGGAAAAGAACCAACCCAAGCTAAGCTAGGCCAAGCTGACTAGGAAAAGAACCAACCCAAGCTAAGCTAGGCCAAGCTGACTAGGAAAAGGCCAACCCAAGCTAAGCTAGGCCAAGCTGACTAGGAAAAGAACCAACCGAAGCTAAGCTTTTGTCTAGACACCTAATGCACTTTATAGAATCGGATATGAAGAATCCAAATCTCAA
Source organism: Mesorhabditis belari (assembly GCA_958450365.1). Taxonomy (NCBI): domain Eukaryota; kingdom Metazoa; phylum Nematoda; class Chromadorea; order Rhabditida; family Rhabditidae; genus Mesorhabditis; species Mesorhabditis belari. Next base: position 24,871 of record CAUEEP010000408.1, on the reverse strand, counting down.
ATCAAAATATACCAAATGACTTTCCACGCGTGTAAAACTTCAATTGAAAATTTGACGTCAAAACAGATGCTTTAAAAGGCTCCTTCCAAACGGAAGAAAGCTACGTTCGTGCCTTTTAAAGCATTCGTTTTCACGCTAAATTTTCGATTGAAAAAACGATTTCGATACACGCCTGGAAAGTCATTTGATAGATTTTGATTTCAGATTCTGATTTCAGATTCTGCTTTCAGATTCGGATTCCTTATCCGATTCTATAAAGTGCACTAGGTGTCCAGACAAAAGCTTACCTTGAGTGCGTGCTTCCCTAGTGAGATAGGGAATTTAAAGCTTCTGTTTCATGGCTTGTTTCATGGCTTGTTTCTTGTCTTTTGATTTGTCTGACCCGATCAATAGCTTATTAAAGCCAGATAGCTTAGTAAAGCCAGATAGCTCAGTAAAGCTAGATAACTCAGTAAAGCCAGATAGCTCAATAAAGCCAGATAGCTCAGTAAAGCCACAGCCAATCCTCTTCTAGCAATTCGTCCAAAAACTTGACTAGTCAACTTTATTGACTATTTTCAGTTTCACAAGCTCCAAAAACGTTACAAGTTCTACAGTAAAGTATCGATTTCAGTAAAAGTGTACTTTCCACTGAATTCTGTCAAAATAGCTACGGCTTTCAACTCTCGAATCGATAGATTCTTTTGGCTGGCGGAATGTGGCCGGCTTTTCCCATTGGCTACCGTAATCCAAGAGTCCAAAGCCTTTTCTCGAGGCCAGCTCTTCCCCCCCCCCTCTGCTGTAATTCATCTAAAACTGAAAAAGAGAAAAGAAATCAAACTTTTGTCCTTTTCACTGAATCTCTTTTCATTCTTTTCACCAAAAGAAATCCAATTAGCCGATTTTGGGGAGAAAAGGACAGTTATATGGTCCCTCTTTAGCTTCCCTCTTTAGCTTCAAAGTATTTCAGTAAATCAATTTCCTGGGTTATGTTTTGCTTTGATTTTTATCTAGAATTTAGTATAGATATTAAGGTTTTAATGATAATAATAAGCTTTTAATGATGATATTAAGCTTTTAATGATGATAATACCGTAAATACTGTAATAGTACCCCATCCCCATAATGACAGCCGGAGCATCGCGTAGTCTAACTTTGAACGAGTTTTTCTCGACACTGGTTTATGCTACAATGCGCGTTTAGGTATCAAAAAATAGCTGAAATTCAGGGCTATTTTTCGATATCATAAGACGGAGCATCACGTAGCCTAACTTTAAACGCATTTTTCTCGTCATCAGTTTATAATGACAGCCGGAGCATCGCGTAGTCTAGCTTTGAACGAGTTTTCCTCGACACTGGTTTATGCTACAATGCGCGCTTAAGTATCAAAAAATAGCCCTGAATTTCAGCTATTTTTTGATACCAAAGACGTATTTTTTGAAAGTACGGGCGCTTTGAAAAAAAAGAAAAGCTAAAAACTTGCGACTACGCGACTGTACGAGGCGGGTGGGGTACTATTACAGTATTTACGGTAAGCTTTTAATGATGATATTAAGCTTTTAAATGATGATAATAAGCTTTTAATCATGATAATATGCTTTTAATCATGATATTAAGCTTTATATCTAAATCAAATCCGTTTCTTTTCAGCTATAATCCCTATTCGATCACTTCAAAGCTTTCACTTTCGACTCTGCTTTTAGCTTTTAAATATCAGTTTGTACTCGTTACAAAATTCTGTTGTTTATTGGTTATACATTCACAAATTTGCATATAAAACAAATTTCCAAACAAACGTAGAAAAGAGATCTGTTGGAAAGCAAAAAACCTAACATTTTCGGCATTTATGATAGATAAAAGAGCAGTGTCTGTATTGGCATCTGGATTGCCTTTTTCTCAGCCGTCTTTAAACCAAAATAACTGAAATGTATTTAAAAGTCTTAAAAGATCGTATAGCTCTGTCATTTAAAAGAAAAAACTAAAAGATGACCATTCAGTGGCACTACCGGGAGTCGAACCCGCATCGTGTAGGCAATAGCATAACGCCCTCCCGACTGCGCCATGGTCACAGCAGGGTCTAGCCAAAAAAACCGGCCCTTAACCTTTCTACCTTTGTTTTGTTAAGCTTTTTTTTGTTGTTTTGTTGAGCTTAGTCGGCTCTTTTCCTTTGTATTCCCTTTTCTTCTTTGGCACACAGGTACAGCATAGCTAAGTGGCAGAGCATTTGGCTGGTAAGCGGAAGGTCGAGGGTTCAATCCCATCTCCGGAAATTTTTCTTTGCAATTTCATACTTTATTGTTTGACCGGGTTCCGGGGTCTGTAAGTCAGGTCAAGCAAGACAAAACAAAGTCAAAAGTCAAGCTTAACTCTGAGTCAAGCCACAGAAAGACATTACATTGCTTTTTAAGACATTACATTCCTTCAAATTCTTCAAATTGTCTAAAATTGTCTTCAATCCATACAAAGATGACTTTCTTTCTAAAAGATGACTAATCATACCGTAGTTCCATTGTTTTTATCTCTTTTTGCATTTTTGCAATGACTAAAAACAAGAAATTTGCTCTTGTTTTTGCACTATTCAAAAAAAAAGCTTTAAAAGAGCTTTTTAAAAAGATTTGTAAAAAGGTTGAAACTTTTTTTTTGAATTTGAATGCAGCTGTGTTTTGAAACCTAGTTTTTTTTCAAGTTTAGACTCATTTTTTTTTGGAAAAACTTTAGAAAATCGATGTTTTTTTAAAGAAATGCAAAGAAATTACTCATTTTAGGGGGAAATCTTTGCCGCAAAATGAATCATTTCAATGTTATTCATTCGAAAATTCGATGAAAAGTTGATTGACAAAGAAGGTTTTCTTTGAAAAAGCCGCTGAAAGCCAAAGCCAAAGCCAAATTAGCCAAAAAGCCAAATTAACCAAAAATTCCTCTTTCTTTTCCCTTTCTTTTCTCTTTCTTTGTGTACTTTGTGCTCGATTTCGTAAACGCATCGTTTTTGGGTCTTTGAAAACCATTTTTAAAGCTTCAATAAGAGAAATGAGGAATTGAAAAGAAGGATTGGCATTAGAAGGATTGGCAAAAGGCGCTAGAAAGGATTGGCAAAAGAAATTCAATGATTGGCAAAAGAAATGGTACCCATTCCCTTCACATTCACATTTCTGTTCTTGTTTTTCTTTCCTTCAGTACCATGCGGTTCATACTAGAGGGTCTAGTACTACAGGCACCACTAGTACTACAGGCAGCTCTAGTACTACAGGCACCTCTACAGGCACCTCTAGTACTACAGGCAGCTCTAGTACTACAGGCACCTCTAGTACTAGAGGGTCTAGTACTACAGGCACCTCTACAGGCACCTCTAGTACTACAGGCAGCTCTAGTACTACAGGCACCTCTAGTACTAGAGGGTCTAGTACTACAGGCACCTCTACAGGCACCTCTAGTACTACAGGCAGCTCTAGTACTACAGGCACCTCTAGTACTAGAGGGTCTAGTACTACAGGCACCTCTACAGGCACCTCTAGTACTACAGGCACCTCTAGTACTAGAGGGTCTTGACACCAGCCAGCTTTGACAAGCCAGCCAGCCAGCCAGCCAGCTTTGACAAGTACTACAGGCAGTTCGAAAATTTCCAAATTCGTAAATGCATCATTTTTGGGTCTTTAAAAACTTCATTTTTCCCGTGACCATAGAAGAAATGAATGCGCTAGAAAGGATTGGCAAAAGAAATTCAATGATTGGCAAAAGAAATGGTACCCATTTCCTTCACATTCACATTTCTGTTCTTGTTTTTTTTCCTTCAGTACCATGACCAACAGACCAAGAAGAGAGGTATTTTCTCCTTTTCTTTTCTCTTCGATTACCCATTGCTAAAGAGAAATTTACGACCAACCACCACCAAAAACGATTTCAAAATAACAAAATGAATGAGATTTTTTGATTTGAAAGAGATTTTGGAGGAATTTGGAGAAATTTGGAAGAGATTTTTGAAGGAAAAGCAAACTTTGCAAGAGAAAGGTTTTTAAGAAATGAGGAACTTTATAGATACGGTTCAATTACTTCATTTTGAGATTTTGATGTGTTGGGTAAGGCCAGACTGGTTTTGGAATTGCTTCTGGAACAATTCTGAAGCTAATAGTGAGCCTAGAGTTACAAATAGTTGGCTTAAACAGGTGGAGATAGATAAAAGTTATTGTAAGACTGGCGGGTTGGTTAAAGCTTGGGTAAAGCTGTGAATTACTATTCTAGCTAGGTGAATAAGCTACAGTAAGATCGTACTTGACTGGTCAAAGCTGGCTGGCTGGCTGGCTTGTCAAGGCTGGTTGGCTGGCTGGCTGGCTGGCTGATCAAAGCTGGCTGGCTGGCTTGTCAAAGCTGGCTGACTGGCTGGTTTGTCAAAGCTGGCTGACTGGTTAGCTGGCTTGTCAAAGCTGGCTGGTTGGCTGGCTTGTCAAAGCTGGTTGGTTGGTTGGCTTGTCAAAGCTGGCTGGTTGGTTGGCTGGCTTGTTAAAGCTGGCTGGCTGGCTGGCTTGTCAAAGCTTATAGAACTTGTCGACCTTCTAGAACAACTGTACTAATCCTGTAGCCTCAAATCTAACCAATTCTAAAACTATACTTGGCTTGGACAAAGCTAATCAAGCATCCCAATCCAAAATCAAGTCGATTCCCAATACTTTCAATCAATAATCGACTGGATTGAATGAAAAAAAGACCCTGCAATTTCTACTGTCTCAGCCCCTTCACTCTGTATGTGCTTGAATGAATGGGGTACTCGTGAAAAGAAAAAAAAAGAGAAAGGAGCTAAAGAGAGACACTTTTTTTCTTTTTTAGGAAAGGGACTGAGGGGCACACGCCAGATGGCGCGCTCTCCTCGGTCATTCGACCCTTTCCCCTTTTTCTTTCACTATTTTTAGGGTTCTCTTGATTTGCTTAGGCAAAGAAATGAGGAGAAAGTGCAAGACTCAACTTTGCTTAAAACCCAGGCTAACCAGGTTTCCAGGCTAACCAAAAGCTAACAAGGAACCGATTGGAGCTCGCGGTGGAATCTCGGTATCATCTTGTCTAGAGATGTCTAGAGATGTCTAGGTATCTAAAACATCTTGTAGAGCTTGAAAAGACGAGTCGAATGATCTAAAGATTAGCTGCTTATCATCATTGTAAACACACAAAAACTAGCTTAAAAGTTTTGCTATCTGCTAGATATAGTTTTTGCTTATAAGCTTCTTAACGGGCTTTCATCCCAAGAAGTCTTTGTACATCCCAAGAAGTCAAAGCTAAACTAAAACCAAGGCCAAACCAAAGCCAAAACAAAGCCAAGGCCAAACCAAAGCCAAACCAAAGCCAAACCCAACCAAACCAAACCAAACCAAACCAAAACCAGACTGGAGCCAACAAATCCTCTAGACTATTCTATTATATCGACTATCCAGCTAAGCAATTCTCCTGGTTCATTTACCCAGCTCTAGCTGAGTTCTCCTTAAAATCAAAATCAAACTCGATTTTTACATCTATCTCAAAGTATCACTTTCAAGGCTAACAGTACTGTAGCCACTTTTTAATGCTAATGAGCAATGTACAGTATAATTTGCACCATCTCTGAAAGCAGACAATGAGACAATGAAAATGGGAATGAATGGGGGAAAGGGATTCGATTGTTTTTTTGGGGAGTGAGAGTGAAAAGAGAGCAATTGGGTGGAGTCCATTGAGTGGAAAACCATTGAATTGAGTCATGGGTTTACATGGAAAGAGGAGATAACAAAGACTTTAACATACTTAGATATTAGAGATAAGGATGACTTAGATATCTAGTATCTTTAGTTAGTTAGTTAGCAAGTTAGCAAAGAAATAGCAGTGCTGGATTATTGTAGGAGATTGTAGATGGATTTTAATGAATCCAAGCGGAGTACTGTAGAAGTAGGCATCCTTTAGACAACGTAGTCAATGGGGATTACTGTAGAAGTAGATTGTAGACACAGTAGCTGCTTAGGCTTAGGTCCTACAGTAGCTGCTTAGACACCTAAGCCTAAGCAGCTACTGTAGGAGGTATAGACAGCTTTTAGGCTTTAGGGAGACTGTAGAGAGACTGTAGGGATACTGTAGGACACAGGAATACTGTAGCAGTGGTCTAGACAATTCAGGTTTGTAACCAAGCCAATAATTATTATTGAGGCCCATTTCCTTATCCAAATCCATTCCAATACCCATTTCTTGATCCAATCGCGATAAGAATGTGGTAATCCGTATTAAAATGGGTGACGAGTTGCGGGGGAAAAGATCGCTGATCGATAAGACGAGGTGGGGAACAGAGTTGTCACTTGCAGAGACAAGGAGTGAAGAGGATTGTGGGAAGATTACAGTAAGCTTACAGTAAGCCTTGCTTACTGGGTACTGTGGCCTTTGACTATACATTTAGATATCTTGCATCTTGCAGGAATGGATTCCGAGCGGTACTTATACCGGAATTCTTGTCTATTTTAATGAAAGCTAACAAGATTAGCTGAGCATTTAGCTTGGTTGGGTTGTTCCCACTAAGCCCCAGGGTTTGTAAACCAGACAAGGTTCAGAGCCAAGGTCTGGCTCTGACAGAGCCTAAGCCCTGGCCTAAGCCCTGGCCTAAGCCCTGGCCTAAAAGATATCCACTTCTACAGTAGCCCTTTGTATTATCTAAAAGATCCACTACGGTAACCCAAAGCATAGAACTTGTAGCCAAGGACTGACTTTTGTAAGCTAAGCCAGGACTAGGCTTCTAACTGAGCTTTGGCCTGAGACCGGCCTGACCCTGACCCTGATCTAAGCCTAACTTTTGAAAGCTAAGCCAGGACCAGGCCTGGCCTGAGCCTGGCTTAAGCCCTGACCTGGTCCTGACCTGGTCCTGACCTGGCCCTGACCTAAGCCTGACTTTTGTAAGCCAAGCCAGGACTAGACCCGGCCTGAGCCTGGCCTGGCCTGGCCCTGGCCTGACCCTGGTCTTGAACCCGGGAAAATCAACATCTAAGCAAAGTCTACTGGTAGTCCGGCGGGTTAAATGCAAATTTTATTATCATCTCGTAAACTTTTGTACTTTCTACCGTAATCCTAGCAAGTCATCAAATATTTTTTATGCTATAACTGGTTGCTAGTTATAGCAATAACTAGCAACAGCAATAGACAGCCAGCTACAAAACTTGCTGACATCAAGTCTATCTCTATAACTTATCTATAACTATCTCTATAACGATCGCCATAACCATATCTATCAATAGCTATAACTCTAGTTATCTATAATTGCTTTTATTTTATCTAAAGCTTTCCATTTTCTAGTATTTCTAGTATTTTCGTTTTTCCAAGTCGTCAATCCATATTTAGCACCTGCCCTTCCACCAATTTTCAAGAGTTTACGAAAGAGATTAGACAGATTCTGCAAATTCTATTATATTCTTGTTTTTCCATAGTTTACTTGGCTACTTGGCTACTTGGCTTTCTATCATTCTTGGCCATTCATTCACTCAATCACTTCAGTCTCTCTATTGCGCAATGTCTCTTGTGATAATCCCCAAGCAGTAATGCTTCCCCATTCCAATATTCTTATGCAAACATGTTCATGATTTAAATCTAATTTTCAGATTAGAATCTAAGTATTAGAATGTAATATTAGAATCTAAGTTATTAGAATCTTAGATAGATAAACTATAGTTTTTGAGTCTTTTTCTAGCTTTCTTTTTGTCTTTTGAGCTAAGCTAAGCTTTTGAGCTAAGCTAAGCCTTTAAGCTAAGCTAAGCTTTTAAGCTAAGCTAAGCTAAGCCTTTGAGCTAAGCTGAGCTAAGCTTTTGAGCTAAGCTAAGCCTTTAAGCTAAGCTAAGCTTTTGAACTAAGCTAAGCTAAGCTAAAGGCCAGAGTACAGTGGTTTATATTATTTTTTTAGCTTTGTAAGGCCTAGAATTCTCAGTCTCAGTCTAGAATTTGATTCTCGTATTCAATTATGCAAATTAACTAGATCAGATCATTGATCAGATCAGATCAGATCATCAGCGAAAGCAAAAGAAGGCAATCCAACGTACTAGTGAATCTAGTACGTTATCTAGCTGATTCTAGTGAATCTTTACTAGTGAATCGATGCTCCAGACGATTGGCGTTTAAGACTAAGCTTTACTTTGTTTAATTTGGCTTTTTTTTTCTAGCCAGCTCGCTTGTCTTGTGTACTTTGTGCTCAACAAAAGCACAAACAATTTTTCCTGATGCACGTCTGTTATCAATCTCAACTTCCTATCCTATCTATTGTTAATCCTATCCCATTTACTGTTAATTTCCTCCAAATTGACGCAATCATCTCAATCGATTTGATTCGCGTTTACCAATGGCGTTTTCCAAAGCAAATAATTGCTCTCAATTGATGGTAGACGAGAAAATCTTGTTTAATATTAGACTCTCTGAAGAGTTTAATAGATTTGTTAATAGATTCATATTTGTTCTCTAAATTCTTGTTGAATCTGGCCGTCATCATGATCGATTGGCTAAGATATTGGCTAAGCTATTGGCTAAGATTTGCTTGAAAGTGAACCCGGGTTAAGCCAGGATTAATGACACTGGGCTAAAGCCAGGCAATGACAGTGTCCTGACAATGACAGTGTCCTGACAATGACAGTGTCCTAGCAATGCCAGTGTCCTAGCAATGCCAGTGTCCTAGCAATGCCAGTGTCCTAGCAATGCCAGTGTCCTAGCAATGCCAGTGTACTAGCAATGCCAGTGTCCTAGCAATGCCAGTGTCCTAGCAATGCCAGTGTCCTAGCAATGCCAGTGTCCTAGCAATGCCAGTGTCCTAGCAATGCCAGTGTCCTAGCAATGCCAGTGTCCTAGCAATGCCAGTGTCTCCCAATTACAGAATTCCATGGAAAGCTTGACAATTTAGAATCTTGACAAACAATTTACATATTTACAATAGAAAGCTACGCATCACAGTCTTGTTTATTTTCTAGATTTTCTAGATTTTCTAGATTCAAGCTGCGTGAACCCTTTCCCCACAAACTCCGCCCCTTTCCATCGTCAGCTACCATTTTTGGGCTTTCGTCTCTTCTCTCTCTCCATTTCTTGCAATCTTTTCCCAATATCTTCATTTCTCTATTTTCCTTTTCCTTGAGCCACTCCTTGCCTGCCAATTCTCTCCATTTGATCCCGATTTCGCGTCCCTATATTCCCTTTCCTCGAATTGCGAATGGCGAAACTCGAGGCCCCTTATGGGCAACCGTATCCAAATATACAGGTTTGGTTAAAACAACTAACAACTGCTGCTCAACTGCTGCTCAACTGCTGCTCAACTACAGTCGAACTTTGATAAACGAAACGGACCATCGTTAGATCGAACGTTTCGTTGTATCGAAGTTATATCGAAGTTCGACTGTAGGCTTAGGATTGACTGTAGGATTGAAAAGATTAGGCCTTAATCAATTCAATCAATTCACGATTCTTTACGTCTAGTTCCTAAGTCCAATTCCTAAATCCACGTCTTATACACTCGTTTTTTTCACTTCTAGACAGAAATTGGAAAACTGGGTCTAGGCTGGCAGTCTGTGCCTGGTCTAGCCTCTCTTGGCAAACCTAGTCTAACCGTGGCCTGGCCTGGTCTAGCATTGATCTAACCCAGCCTAGCCTAGCCAACCAACTTGAGCCTGCCTTGCTTTGTCCCTGGTCCTGGCCTAGCCTGGTCGGCCTAGCCTGGCCTAACCTGGCCTAGCTTGTCCTAACCTGGCCTAGCCTAGCCTGACCTAGCCTGGTCCTGACCTAGCCTAGCCTAGCCTGGATGACCTAGCTTGGCCCATAATCCAGAAATGTGTTTAAAGCCGTCTTTGGAACCTTATTATGTCACAGAATCTTGGAATATTTTACTGTTCTAGCTGACAAATTCTAGAACTTTATGTGAATTGAATCGACTGCTCGATAACTTCTCTGAAATTTCTCTGATTCACATCTCTTATCTCAAACAACATTCCTTGCCATTTTCTCATATTACTTAAAAATAATGAAACGCTTTCCAGAACCTCGTTCCCAGCTCGAAAGCTGGTGATTTTCCACATCAATTCGGTTTAACGAAAGAGGAGAAAACGCAACGGATCGCTTATTCAAACGGATACCCACCGGTTTGTTATTCGTTTCTTGTGCTTAACTCTATAAATGCCCGCTTTCTGGTGCATTGAATTCTTCAATTTTTCTCATGATAGCTTCTGTGAGCTTCTGTGATAGCTTCTGTGAGAATCGAGTGTTCCAGAAATGGTGTATTTGCAGAGTTGAGCACAAAATACATCAAGCTATTGGGAACAAAGCTATTGCGAACAAAGCTATTGAGAAATTAAGCCAGAAGAATAGCCAATTTTCGTGTGCTAGATCGGTAGCGTTTCTATTGAAGCTAGTTGTACTTTGTGTAGCGTTTCGATCATTTTAGAAACACAGCCTTTGTACTGCACCGTTTTTTAAGGGATTTCTTTTCAAATTATCTAATCGATTACTAAGAAATTCTAGATTTTAAGCTATTGTTTAAGATATAGCTATAGAGCCAATTTTGGTGTGCTAGCTTGGTAGCGTTTCCATTGAAGCCAGTTGTACTTTGTGTACACTAGCTTTTCCATCATTTTCGAAACACAGCCTTTGTGGTGCACCGTTTTTTCACGAAGTAAGCCAACCACCGTATTCTCGTTTCCATTGACGAAGTACGCCAACCACCGTATTCTCGTTTCCATTGACCTTTTTCCTCTTCTCCATTTCTCTCGATTTTTGTCTAAACTCACTTGACCGGCGGTGGTTGTTTAGTTTTTTTGTTTCTTGAGAGTGAAGTGAAAGATCGATCATTTTGGGAGGGAAAAAGGAGCGGAAAAAGAGCCAAAAAGAGCCAAAAAGACAAAGATTGTAAACACTTTTCTCCCAAATACCGTATCTAAACGCTTTTTGCGGGTAATGGGTTTGAATTTTTGATGAAAATTTTCATAGTAATTGAGCCAAGCCAATTCTTGTAATTGTGCCAAGCCAATTCTTGTAAACACACCATTTCTAGTGCACTGAGTTTCCGAATTGTTTCTGTGAAATGAGGAATTCAGTGTCTCATGGAAGAATTGAGAGTTGAGAATTGAGAATTTGCAAGAATTGAGCACAGAGTACGCCAAGACCAAAGGTGGACCAAAGTTAGCTAAAGATTTGGTTCAATTCTCTAGAGCTAGAGAGCTAGAGCTGGTTCAATTCCCCAAGAATCTTGTAGAATCATAGCTACTCAAATCGATTGAGTTAACTAGTAGACCCAAGTCCAGTAAACTTAAGCCAGTAAACTCAAGTCCAGTAAAGTCCAGTAAACTTAAGTCCAGTAAACCCAAGTCCAGTAAATCTTCGTCCAGTAAACTCAAGTCCAGTAAACCCAAGTCCAGTAAACTTAAGCCAGTAAATCTTCGTCCAGTAAAGTCCAGTAAACCCAAGTCCAGTAAACCCAAGTCCAGTAAACCCAAGTCCAGTAAACTTAACCCAGTAACTCTTCGTCCAGTAAACTCAAGTCCAGTAAATCTTCGTCCAGTAAACTTAAGTCCAGTAAACTCCAGTCCAGTAAACTCAAGTCCAGTAAACTTAACCCAGTAAATCCTCGTCCAGTAATCTTAAGCTCAAAAAGTTTATCCCAAGAAGATCATTCTCTGATTGACAAGTATCCGATTTCACATCCCACAAATCCCTTTAGTGGCTCGAGAGTGAGGGGTACCCTGGACCTTTAGAGCCTATTAGGGGACAGGCTGAGAGGTTGAGAGAGACATTTATGACGGTCTTGCCCACCCCTGGGTCATGCCCTAAATCCCTAAATGCCTCACTCACAATGGAGCTATAGGAGATCGATTTTCTCGGCTTGTAAATGAATGCGATTAGGTGAAGAGGGAAATTTAGATTTTTAGACGTTTAGACGCTTTAGGAAATAGTTTAACTTACGGTAGCTATAGTTTAGCTTACAGTACTTACAGCTTAGCTTACAGTACTTCCAGCTTAGCTTACAGTACTTACAACTTAGCTTACAGTACCTACAGTTAAGCTCACAGTACTTACAGCTTAGCTTACAGTACCTACATCCTACCTTACAGTAGAGAAGACTAATAAGATCTTATTTTACCGTATCCCGTGCTTTATCTGTAGTAACCTTACGTACTTTAACTTATACTACTTTAACGTACGCACTTAACTTACGTACAGACCCTAACCTACATTTTATTCCTTAGAACGTAAGTACTGTTGTACTTTAGATCTTACAGTGTAAATATCGTACTTTTGTCGTAAAAGGTACTCTAGACCATGCAGTACTACAGTACTTAAAATAAACGTCATTAGTAATCGGCGAGATCGATCGGATTGTGGTGAATGTGTTAAAACAGTGTCATTTCTTGATCTAGAATTTGTTCCTTAAGATTTCTGCACAAAAAAAAGGCAAAAGTTCAAAGAAAATCCTACCGTAACCACTCTTCAAATACCTCCTTTTGAATTCAACTTCACAAAACTTTTTTTTTGTGCCTAAAATCTCCCTTGCTCGTTTCTTTGTTTTTCTTCTTCTTTTTCCCCTTTACTTAGTGGGTAACCGATCCAGCGAAGATTGATGTCCATTTTGGACTCTTTTTTTGCTTTCAAGGATCCCTGCTGAGGTGGACAGTCAATCAATTGTGGATTTTTGCAAAAATTTGAGGGAAATTGGAGCTAGCTTAGTGAAATCAGAGCTAGCTTAGTCAAATCAGAGCTAGTTTATTGAAATTAGAGCTAGCTTAGTGAAATCAGAGCTAGCTTAGTGAAATCAGAGCTAGTTTATTGAAATCAGAGATCAGAGTATCAGAGAAGAGAGATTAAACTAAAACAAGAATAGTATTAAAGGACATTTCTAGATGTTAGCTGGTTTGCAGTTAGAACTAGCAGTACTATGTACACGGGGTCAGTAGGACTATGTACAGTGGGTCAGTAGTAGATATTGAAGGACATTTCTAGCTGTTAGCTGATTTGTAGTTAGAACTAGCAGTACTATGTACAGTAGGTCAGTAGGAAGAAGCTAAAACTTAAGCCAGTCCTGAATAAAACCCAGTTTACCCCAGTTCTATGTAGAAAAATGAGGCCCTGACCCGTTTTCCCAAAAGTACACCATTTTTTGCTTTGTTGAGTTTACCGGAAAAGGAAAAAACGCAATGAAAAGGCCTAAAAAAGACGCGTGGCAATGCTTTGAAAGGGCTAGGGTCGACCCTAGATCCTGGACCGTATACATATGGATGAATGACCCCCTTTTTTGGGATTCGGGGTTCTATAGGGTCCCCGGGAACCCCCAAATTTGCATACGAAAGATACATTGTCTCATTTTTGGCTCTTTTGGCTCTTTTTTGGCTCTTTTGGCCCTTTGTTGGCTCGTTTTTGAGCTATTCTCTTCAAAATTTGGCCTTTGTTTTGCTAAAAGGACATTTTTTTAGCAAAGTTAAGTAATTTTAAGTAAATATTGTAAAAACAATCGAATAACTTAGTTATGATAGCTTTTTTTTGAAGTTATTCCCTTTAGTTAGTGCTTTTAGTGCAATTTTTGACTGTTTCTTGGCACAGATTTTTCATTTTGCGCATTCGAAAGACGTTTTTATCATAGATTGTTCATTCCACGCATTCTAAAAGACACTAAGTATTAAAAATTACTGTAAGCTAAGAGATTTCATTGTTTGAATCGAAAATCTGACGCAGAACTGTCTTTTTTTATAATTTCCAACAGTTAGCGTCTTTTCACAAATTGCCAATGGCAGAAATGGCGGCAATTACGGTAGTGCAAAAAAACGCAAAAAAAATTATGTTTCATCGGTTAAAAATTGCCGCTTTTCACTTTTAGCCTTCGTTATTTGATAATTCTAATGATTTTCGATAACTTTTTAAGCTTTTTATGTTATGTTTTCAATTTTCAGATATCTTCTGGAACTGGTCACCTCGTGAATCGCGGCAGTGAGCAAAAAGCGCCTCCCGGAATGGCTCAGGTAAAGTTTTATCCGATTTTTTGTCATAGAGTTCAAGAGCTCTTATAAAAGCTTATCTAGCTTCTTATCTTCTTATAAAAAGCTTATCTAGCTTCGTGTTTTTAAAGGTAAAACTATCAAGTTTACCTCAAAAAGCAGGAAAATGTGCTAAATTCCGTGAGCAAAGCAAGGTTTTTGGTCAAAAATTGCTCCAGGAAGGCAACAATTGATCAAAATTGATTCATAAAGTACGTAAATTGCAGTAGAATCGAAATAGATTTAGCTTGATGCCAGTTTTTCATCAGATAATAATTTATAGAGTCCAGACCTCTAAAATCAAGTTATCTAGCTTCAAAAACGTGTTTTTAAAGGTAAAACTATCAAGTTTACCTCAAAAAGCAGGAAAATGTGCTAAATTCCGTGAGCAAAGCAAGGTTTTTGGTCAAAAATTGCTCCAGGAAGGCAACAATTGATCAAAATTGATTCATAAAGTACGTAAATTGCAGTAGAATCGAACTAGATTTAGCTTGATGCCAGTTTTTCATCAGATAATAATTTATAGAGTCCAGACCTCTAAAGTCAAGTTATCTAGCTTCAAAAACGTGTTTTTAAAGGTAAAACTATCAAGTTTATGCCAAAAAGCACGAAAATGTGCTAAATTCCGTGATCAAAGCAAGGTTTTTGGTCAAAAATTGCTCCAGGAAGGCAACAATTGATCAAAATTGATTCATAAAGTACGTAAATTGCAGTAGAATCGAACTAGATTTAGCTTGATACCAGCTTTTGATTATATAATAATTTATTTTTAGTACACGGACTACCACTCGCATTTCGACCCGTCACTCATCCACGTGCCTTACTACGAACCCTATGGAGCGTCGCTAGGCGGTTATCCGATGGGTAAGGATTTGTAAAAACTTAAACTTTTATGTATTAGGCTGTTGAAGTCTTGAAATCTTTTTCATACTTTCTTTTCGATTTGCTCCAAATAGAAAATGTCTATTGTTTGATTTTTTAAAGCCGATCTGGACCCGTTTCCAAGCGAATTTGAGCACAAAAACGCGTTTTTGGTAAAATCAAATTAAAAGAAATCGGCTAAACAGGTTGCTCTGAAAATTTGTCTATATGTTTAACTTTTTATGCCCTACCTTTTTTATTATCACTAAAATAAGTTTCTGTGAGCCAAAGTGCTTAAATCAAGTGATTAAGAGTCGCCATTTTTGACTACCCAACTTCGCGCTCTGAAAAAATCCGAAACTGAAACTTTTTTAGAAGATTTCAACGCTCTTTTGCAGAAAAATAGTTGGCCTTTCTATTAAAGTAAACAATAAGTCTATTGATGAATTGGTCATTTCTAAACGGAAGGACGAAAGAAGCGGTCAAGACTTCTAGTCAACCTAATATAAACTAAATTCTGTTCAAGACTTAAGTAGGCATTAATTTTAAACTTTTTCATCTTTCAGGCGGCTTAATGCCACTCCAGGCGGCCGTCTCCGATGCACAAAACGATTTCGGTGCCTCGTCAAGTTATGGTTCGTAAGATTTTTAAAAATTACAGTATAAATGTGTTCTAGTGCATCATTGTTGCAAGCAAGTTTTATCGTTAGGCATTATTTTAGTAATCTTTATTTAGTAATCACTAAATTTAGTTATTTATTTAGTAATTAGTAATTTATTTAGTAATTAGTAAATTGAGTAATCAGCAAAATCTCTATTTTAGTAACCCCTCTGGCTCCGACGGGCAACGTGGGCACCCCACAAGAGCAACCCAACGGAAGCTCGGTGCTCGAAATCGGAAAAGTGGTTGGTTTTTAGTTAATTTAGATTAAAATTGCCTTCAGCTTTGTAGTGCTAAGCATATGAAAGTTCTAAATTGTTTATCATTCTTTTTTAGTCAAATCAACGTCCACCCTCCACCTCAGCGGCGACTGCCGTTTTGCCAACACCAGCCGATTGGGGAGCTGCAAATGGATGGCCACATTATTACATGGTGAGTAGACTTTTTACGATTCAAGATTTTAAAAGCCACTTTCAAGGGAGTTAGAGTTTTAATCTAAAAGCGATTGGCTTATATTTCAATTTAATACAAACAAGTAGGTGCTCAAGACTGACAAAGTTTGAATATACTTTCAAAATCACATTGTTGACCATCATTTCACCAATGGAGTGCCCGATTTGATGTCATCTTTTCCTCTTTGGCGTTACAATAATGTGCGGGTGCTAAATGCCTCTTTTGCCCTTTTCACTCACTCCATTTCACTCGATTGACTTGTCTTTCTAGCGATTGCTTTGATCTTTTTGCCGGTGGCATCGTGAAAGTCTTGTGAATGGACGTGTTTAGCACATTGATTTGCTTTTTGCCAATAATGTGGTGGGGAACTTGTTGAGGGACTTTTCTGAGCTAAAGGCTTTGCAGTTTTTGACGATTTTGAGGTTAGGTGATCTATTCAAATTGAGCACAATGCCCCCGATTCGTCCTTGACTCATAAAAGTACCTTGTCAAACGCGGCCGACAACTTGTAGATGAGGGCGCGGATAAGAAGATAAAGATCACGATCCTATTTTGTAATTATTTCGATCAGAAGATTAAAACGAATGTTAACAATACGATTAACAAGATCAGTAAAGATAAACTTCGTTTTCTAAAAGGTATCCCTTTTGGAAAACTGCTGTCATCTTGTCTTTTAGACAATTTTATCTAATCCATCTATTTTTGGCTGATTCTTTGATGGTTCACAAAGGATATCTAAAGATATAAAAAGTGAATAATTTAGATAAAAATTAGAGACAAGATTACGGTAGTTTGAAGATAGGGGACACGTGAAAGCGATGTCAAGCTCTTTGCTACCGCTTTTTCAAAACTTTTCCAACGGAATGCTGTGAGCATTTTTTTCAGAAGCACTCTAAAAAGAAAAAAAAGGCGGTCGTCTTTGAAATGGTAGAAAAGAGAAACAAACGAAAGCCGTGAAATTGAGCGAGCGATGTGTCACTCATTGAGTCTTTCTCAGTCTCAGAGATGGGTCGCGTGTCGCCGCAGAGATTCGAATCGAGAAAAAAAGATTCAATCTCTCTTTCTATTGCTCTTTTTGTGCATGAATGAATACAAGAGGACAACCTGAGGACATCTTGGGAGTTTTCATTAGAAAAACACTTTGGTAGAGTTGGTGGTTTGGGGTTGTTTTTGGTATAATGGTGAACTCCCAGTGAAATTACTACTATGCAGTGTAAAGTCAAACAGTTTAAGTGTCCCAAGAATTGATTAATCGTTTCATTTTCAGACAGCCGGCCCTGGTGACTACTCGTTTGCGACAGCGCCGAATCCAGCCGTTTTCTATTCAGAAGCATTAGTGAGTTTGTTTCCATATACATATACAAAAGAATCAACCCAGTATCATAGAAAAAAAGCATTTAAAAGTTTTTTTTTTATTGAATTTCATCTTTGCAAAAACCCACAAACACGCAACTTTCCCCCTTGATCGGCTTTTCTTCTTCGCCGCGAATCTACTGTCAATTTCGATTTGGAACCGAATTCAAATCGGGCGCCAATGCAAAAGGGAAGGGGGCACAGAGCTCGTAAAGTGGGGGAAACGGGGTGCTAACTGGATTTCTCTTTTTCCGATCACAAAATAAGAAAAGGGGATAGCTATGCCCCCTCATTGAAGGGGATCATTTCAGCGCCCCTTTCCTCCATTTTGATTTGACAAGAAATGTCTAGAAGTTGTCAATGTGAGGACTTGCGGGGGGTTTGAGGAAATAGCCGATATTCAATGGTTGAAGTACTAAAATTGCCTTTTAAAGCCATTGTTTTCAGACCCGCTTTCTAAAAGCTTGCAGATTACGGTAGTGTTGAAAGTGCTTCGTCGCGACGTTTCCTAAAAGGCATCGATTTTAGGCAACTACCGTAAACGGAAAACGTAGACGGTTTCATTTGATCAGCCGGATTTTGGTATCATTCAGTGATGGAATCACAAGGCTCACTCAATGATACCAAAATTGGGCTTATCTAAATGAAACTGGCGATAGGATTACGGTAGTCTTATAAAATATGGGTCTTTTAGAAAACGCACTAGCATTCCCATAGAACCTACATCATTTTCTTCAAGAGAACCCCCCGCCCACTAATCGATCCCGATTGAGGCTTTATGCCAGCGGCATTCACCGGCAAAGACCCAAATCGAATAATAAGATTGGGGAGCGGTGAGAAGAAAGGCGAGAAAGGAATCTCGAGGGTCGCTCACTTGCCGGGTTATGACCACTTCACAATATCCCAAATCCTTTTCCCTTTCTTTGTCATCTATCCCCTTTGTCTCTTCCCCTTTTTTTTGCCCATCCCGAGATCTACCCAACTTCTAAAGGGGTCATGCTGAGATGGTCAAACATACCGCACACTTTGTGCGTTTTTTTTCTTTTTCCACTGCCATTTTTTGTGGAAGAAACACTGACAGCGGACAAGAAGGATTACTTTTGTATTTGGGTACACACAAAAAATGGGGCAAGTCTTTGGGGAAAAAGTTTTGCTTTGTTCTTTGGGTGGGAGGAATTTGCATTTTGATGCAATCAAGTAAATATTGAGACTGGCTTTGTCCAAGAGAAATGAGAAAGACCTACAAAAACCTAGATTAAGACCTTTAAAACCCTCAAAATCAATCAAAAATCCACAATCCCATCACTCCCCTGTTGTCGTCCGATCAAGATTAGCACCAATTACATGGTTTGGGGAATTTGTTGAGAATCCCCTTCTTGGAACAGCTGTCTCCCTAGCATCGGCACTTTTGATCATGGGAGAGAAAACATGAAAGACACGAGTAAATACACTGCAAACAAGTCTCTCTTGGCCTTGACTTTTGGGGAAGGTCTTTATTGGGAAATTGTGCATTGTTCGAGGAAGATAATTGTGATTTTAGGGATCAAAAGTGAATTAGGAATAAAAAGTAGAATTTTTACGATTAACCTTTCTTTTTAGCCCCAGGTCTACCCGGATCTTTGGATGGACCGAGTGCCGTTGATCCGTCGAGTTACGCCGCCGCTCTGCAACCCCAAGTCACTGGAGTTACAGGTAATGATTTTATTTTTTGTATTGAACTTATTTATCTTTAAACTACAAGACTGTTTATATTTATTGATATTTAAGTTACAGTATTAGTGATTACCATTTTTCAATTCCAGGCCCATGCCCTGCACCGATTCCTCTCAATCCAGCGCTCGCCTCGCCCTCCTTTGATTACTCGATTCTTCATCCGCAGACGAGTGTTGCTCCGACGATTAGGTACTCAAGATAATAAGTCACTTTGCTAGTTGTATAAGATTGATTAGAAACGAGTTTGTACAATTTTCCTTTAGTGCCACCTTGCCCACACCGACTCGAGCGGCTCCGAAGCGAAAATCAATGAAGAGTGTCGGCAATTCGGCTCCAATTGTTCCGCCGGGACCGAGCTTAAGTAATCATTTGATCAAATTGTTGTTTTTAACTTTATGGAGTAACCAAGCTACATTTTTTCTTCTAGGCATCAAATCGGCCCCGTCAATCGCCTCGGGCGATGATTGTTTTTCGGACGATGATGGACGATCGACTGAGGATCGAGATGTTGATAGAAGATCGGCGAATAACGCGAGGGAAAGGTTAGTGAATCTAAAATTTTATATAATGTTGTAAAAAGTTGCATGTTTTCCCTTCTGTTTTGAGTGCACGTTTTGTTGTTGTGAGGCATTTGGGTTCTATTTCAGTTTAATGGTCAAAATTTTTCTGTTTCTTATCACACAATCTCCAAAACGACTTACTAGAAAACTTTAATATCTTACCCATTTGTTTACATAAAGGCGTGCCAAGTACAGTCGCATGAGTGGCTCATGCTCGTCATCGTTGGCGGCCGAAGATGAGACGGGACGCGTGTCCGATGATAGAGAGATTCTCGACAGGAGACTGGCCAACAATGCACGAGAACGGTATGGCTGGAGTCTGTCCCTCGCAACTAGTGCACTTTTTAAATGGCACCTATTTTAGACAAATCCGATCAGCCCAGTTTTGGTATCATTGACTAAACCTTTTGATCCCTCATCGAATGATACAAAAATTGGGCTGATATATTGAAAATTGAGATTACGATAGTTGCCTAAAATTGGTGCCTTTTAGATAGCATTAATCGAGGAATACATTCTAGGTATGATTGATTGAATGGGTGGGAAAGTGCACGAAATATAAGTTTGCTAACTAAAGAATAAGAAGTTTGACAAAAATCCCAACATTGTTTAGCAAAAAAGCTTGGTGTGGGGTTTTTATTGTGATTTTTCTGGGCCCTTTGTTTCGTTTTTGTTTGGTGAATGTGGGATGGTGTTTAGATCGACAAATATACTTAAACTAAAATTTGTTTATTTCTAGAATTCGCGTTCGTGACATCAACTCGGCGTTCAAAGAGCTGGGCCGAATGTGTCACCAACATTTGCAAGTCGGATTCGCTCACGTTATTGCAGCACAAGAGGTGAGCAAGAATGTGTTTATGGCTAGGCTATTAGACATAATTTGTATCAGGTTACGGTAGTTTAGACTCCGATAAATTTGCTACACCAAATTTTTTGTTTTAGGCCAGCGGTGATAAAGCGCAGACGAAGCTCGGCATCCTTCATCAAGCCGTTCAAGTGATCACAACATTGGAAGAACAGGTAGATTTCCCGATGCTCTAAAAGCGATTGTTCTGGGTCAGGCCAAAAGCTAGGCACTGACGTGACTCTTGGTTTGGCTTACAAGCTCGGAACATTCCTGATCCTAATAACTTTTATCCTTAGCTTTATTACCATAAATTCATGTTTCTAAAGTCGATTCTCAGGTGCGACAGCGAAACTTGAACCCGAAAACGGCGGTCTTGAAGCGGCAACATCACGGCGGCGACGAGAATAAAGCGTCCACTTCGGCGGGCACCTCGGCCGACGCGTACGTCCCAAATATGGCCTATCGCTAATCGGTTTCCTTTTTGAAATCTCTCTATTGTACATCTAGCCTTCTTTATCTCACACAGAATGAAATAACAGCGATTTTTTTCTTCAAAATCTTACATTTATTTATTCATCACCTTGTGCCCAAATCACTCATAATTCTAGTACTACAGTCGGGGCTTCAAATAAAACGCAAAGTTGACAAACTTTGAAGTTCGACTGGATATTTATTTCTTTTTGTCGAGTTTCACGCAAATTGTGTTTTCCCTTCACCAATTTTCAGTCATTTTCACCACAGACGCATTCCAATTTTTGAACCATTTTCCTGTTTTAACTTTTCTGACGCTCACACCGATTCCCAAATACAGTATTTATTCCTTCCCCCCTAATCTTTGAACTACCCTCTTCTTTTTCGTCTTGTGGACCTTTTAGGAATTATATTTATTCTTTCATATTCTCTCTTTGCAATTTGTTTCTCAGAACTTTGACTAAACTTTTGTCTGAATAAAGTTTCCACTTTTATTGCTCACAAAAAAAACAATCACTTTCAAAGGTTACACCCGTATCAAAGAAAACGTCAATTTAGTTACAACAATGTATAAATTATTATTAACAAAAACACCTACAAGTATATCTTTTTCTTTGCCATGAATCGAACCAATAACCGCAGCGTTGGAAACGTCGTAATGGCGGCAATCGAGAACGGGAGCAATTTCCGTCGGAAAGATGTCCTGCGGTTGAGAGTCATCTAAAAATTCTATACGAAGCCTATATGGGAATCTAAAAACTCACAAAATATGTCGCTATCGCTAACTGTTGAAGCACCAAAGTCCAGTCGTGCCTAAAAGGGTGAGGATTGTGAAGACTAAAAATCGTTTACCAAAGCCAAGAAAGCATTGAATCGCCATGGGCGGCTACGCTTGCGTGCATCGGTTGTAATCTTTATGGGAGACGTTATTCAAAGATCAAAAGGCAGCGAATAAGTGCCAAAACTTACACTATATGATCGGCATCAGTGGCAAGTGGCACGCTCGTGTTAAGAGACAAGGCTGCCTTTTTGCTGAAACCAGAGACAGTTACACAACGAAATTTCTTTTTGGAGCAAAATAATCAAAAGATGCATAAATTCAGAAATAAATGATTACTCACACATTGATATACATTGATGCAAACGGTTCCTTGTAGTAGACATCACAAATGAGGTAGAGAAGTGCCGACTGGGCTACCAGGAACGCGTTCAGCAACCAAAAACCTGAAAAAAATGACAGTTTCTAGTTAAAAAGTTATTGATGCAAATTGGGAAGGTTGTCCCCGAGCATGTAGTACCAAAAACGACTAAAACTTTCAACAAATCAGTTCGCCCATTTCGCCCATGACCACATCGGAAAAGTAGTCGATAGTCCGGTTTTTCAGTCTTCCCCATCTGCGAAACGCCTTCATCTCGCGATAGAAACGCTAAAATTGATAGTAGACTTGGATTTGCCAAGACAGAGACTTTGACAAGATCAAACGCCAGTAAAACCTTTAAAAGTTAAATATGCCGTAAGTCAAAAAGTTCATGTCAATCGTGGGAATTTCCACGGTCTTAGTCTCATTAGAAGTTAAATTAAAGTCTTGTGGTCTCCTTACTTGTTTCTTGGGTCCGGTAGGCTATAACGCGATAAACAGTAAACTCTTCACCCAATTATCCCTCCCAGAACACGATGATCGTCTGACAGCAGATGAAGACAAAACAAATTAAAGCCGAGCAGCATGACCTGCGAAAGATAAACTTTAAAACTCAAAATCATTTCCCACCTCGGTTTCAATCGGATTAATCACATGACCCCATGGGTAACTCGCGAAAATGGCGCTCCCTGAGTGAAAATGAATGAAAAAACATGAGAAACTCACAATTGAAGCAAAGCTGCAACATCGTAAAATATCGGCTGACCAAGCGAAACGAAAAAGTATACTAAAAAAGTGGCTTAGATTCCGCAAAAGAATCTCAGAATCTGCTGTAAAATCGGTAAAATGAAGAGCGAACCCTTTTCATCTTTTTTTTTATGCTAATTCCATCAAGAAAAAGGAATTCGCAGCTCTAAACTTAAACCCAGATTCTGGCCGATCGGAAACCTACCGTCTACCGTCTCAGCCTTACGGTCTGTCTACCCACAAAAAATCGGAAGAAAGCCACTTACATATTCCCGCGATAACCAACCCCATCTTGCATCTATTATAAAGCTCTACGAACTAAAAAAAACCATAAGTCACTCAATGATTTGTTTGTCTATCAAAGAAAACCAATAGAAATGCAACTAAACGCTAAACAATCAAATTTTCTAACCATTTATTAAAAATCGAGTGAATGCATCATCATAAGCATCATAAAAAAGACAAATAACAAATAAGACGAATCATACGGAAAGTAAGAAAACTAATATAAATAATAAAAATTTGAGCAAACATTTCAGGAGTTACAAAGCGAAAGACGAAGAGATTGCTTGTTGAATCATTCGCATTTGATAGACGATTCCACCATTATCCGTGTGTGAAGTCAGTGGACGGGACGGGCTGGTCATCGATTTTAACTAAAAAATAAACGATTTAGCTCACTAGGTAAGACTGTGTTCCTCGTAAGTAATCCGCTTTCTAAAAGGGAATAATTTAGAAAGCCACTGTGGTCTCTCTTACAGATTTTTCTGTTTTACTCAATTTTAATCTCATTCGATTCACATTTCATTCCTCATTAAATGGGATAAAATTACGTACAAAATCTAAAGGAAGGTTACGGGGCAGCTTTCTAAACCAATCACCTTTAAGAAAGCGCATTACTCGCGAGAAACACACACACTAAAAACTATCGCCAATCAAACAAGCTTGTGCAAAAAAAAACACTAAAATGTATCTCACCTTGTTCACCACGGCTTTCAACGCATCATATTATTCTTTCTCAAAGCGATCCATCTCTCTCGATCCAACTCGTGTGTTAGCTCGTCTCCATCCGGCAACCGTTCATACTCACTAAAACATCAGAAAATTATTATTAAATCAAATTCAATGCTTACTCTAAAGTCTTCACATATTTCGCAATTCTAAAGTCGCCATTTCTGTCTCGCAAATCGTCGTGAAACTCTTGAAGACATTTGCTCGACCACCAGCCGTAATGTTCAACACCATGTTACGTAGCTAAAGTTAGAAAGGTTCAAACAGTTTAAAAACCAACCGCCGTATGGTTCGGTAGATACTGCTTCAAGAGAGCCAGCAATTGATGTCGATTAGCCGTCAAAGAATGGGATAGCTGATTGGGCTGAAAACGGATCAACAATGGAAAAGTTTTCTGAATAGCTTACCACACAAGTAGCAATAAAGCAAACGTTTTTCTTCTTCGACGATTTTTCCTAAAGACATTATACAGTCGAACTTCGATATAACGAACATTTTCTGGATAAATTATCGTATACTTAATTTCTCTATAACGAATTATTTGCTGGAAATGTAGATAAAGCTTAATGGATTTTAGTTTTTGAGTGAATATTTATTGTATTTTTGTTGAAATTGAGTTGGGTTTCCTAAAATTAGCTTACACTTTTGCTTGTCCACAATTTTATTAAATGTACTTTTTCCTGTTATTCTTCATTTTTAATAATAGCTTTATTTTTAGGTGATGGATCGAGTGAAAGCGACTCGACGATCAATCAATTTGGCTTTAAAGAAGAGGCTACTTAACCAATCGTCTTCAAAGGGAACTTCTGAATTGACCATGGATTTTGCATTTGTCGATGAAGATGTTGCTACAACAGGAATTCAAACTTTTGGATGAAATAGCAAAAGGTTTGCAAACAATGAATATTGCTTCGGAAAGTGAGAAAGAGGAAGAAATTTGAGGATTTGAGGGGAAGAGGAATTTCAATCTCCCAAAGTGAAGCTTATTACCATTTTCAAATGGTTCAACGATACATTAAAAAGAACGGAACAACAAAAACTTTCTCGGCAATGAATGCAATTGACAATTTTTTGACGAACAAGCTTCTCTAGTTAAGAAG
>CAUEEP010000407.1:0-23755 GCA_958450365.1 Mesorhabditis belari | reverse complement strand
AAAATCTTTTTGCCTAATCGTGGTCGCCGGAGTTTGCGATGATTCCGGATCGATAAGAGCCATTTTATTCTAATTGCTTTTTTCTTTGGATCTGATGTCACGCTAGAATTTCAAGGATTCAGATTTTTGATTTTCATTAAAAACTGTACTCGATGATGGACTGCCAAGAGCTCGAGATGATTCCGAAAAATTGATAAGAGCGATTTAATCTAAATTTGCGCTTTTTCTTTAATCTGGATGTCACGCTAAATTTTGGGATCTCAGATTTTTTGATTTTCATCAAAAACTGTACTCGATGATGGACTGCCGAGATGATTCCGAAAAATTGGCAAAAGCTATTTTATTCTAATTGTGTTTTTCTTTGATCTGGATGTCACGCTAGAATTTGTAGGATTCAGATTTTGATTTTCCCTAGAATCTTTTGCCTAATCATGATCACTGGAGTTTGATGATTCCGAGAAATTGACAAGAGCATTTTCTTTTAATTGTGTTTTTCTTTGATCTGGATGTCACACTAGAATTCTTAGACTTTAGATTTTTCTTTTCCCTAAAATCTTTTTGCCTAATCGTGGTCGCCGGGAGTTTGCGATGATTCCGAAAAAATTGATAAGAGCCATTTTATTCTAATTGCTTTTTTTCTTTGATCTGGATGTCACGCTAGAATTTTAAGGATTCAGATTTTTGATTTTCATTAAAAAACTGTACTCGATGATGGACTGCCAAGAGCTCGAGATGATTCCGAAAAATTGATAAGAGCGATTTAATCTAAATTTGCGTTTTTTCTTTAGTCTGGATGTCACACTAGAATTCTTAGGCTTTAGATTTTTTCTTTTCCCTAAAATCTTTTTGCCTAATCGTGGTCGCCGGGAGTTTGCGATGATTCCGAAAAATTGACAAGAGCAATTTTATTTTAATTGCGTTTTTTCTTTGATCTGGATGTCACGCTAGAAGTTTTAGGATTCAGATTTTTGTTTTTCAGCAAAACATTTGTACTCGTTTTGCCTTATACCTTACCGCCACACTTTTTAGACATACACAGCTCTTAATTTTATTTTAATCGCGTTTTTCTCTTGATCTGGATTTCACACTAGAATTCCGAGGCTTTAGATTTTTGATGTTTAGCAAAACATTTGTACTCGATGCGCGGCCAGGGTCACAGTGCACCTGGGCCACAGTAAACCGATGCTACAGTACACTGACTCTACAGCAAACGAGTCTACAGTACCCCAGGTCTGTAGAGGCTACTAATCTGGTTACAGTACATCGATAGGTTGATCCCTTGCTGTTCAGATTTTTAAGCTCTATTCCATAGCTCTCTAAAGGTGAAGCAAAGATGAGTGTGACCCAAGAACATCAAAGTTTTCCTCCAGAAAAAGATGCAGGCTTTTTGAGTGAGGTGTGAACTGTGTTGTCCTGAATGTCTATGAACACTTGAGAGCTCTCAGTCTGCAAGAACAAGAACAAGAACTTTTACAAACATGAACTTTTTATCTAGATTTGTAAAAGCGGAGAAAATCTCAGGTTTTCCCATGATTTTTGATTACTTTGTGCGCACAAACATATCCTTTCTGGCAGACTCAAGCAGACCTTTCTAGCAGACTCAAGCTTTTATGTGCTAGATTCGGTGCGTTTACAGATGACCGTATCCCGTTTCTTGTCTCTATTCTTTGTGCTGAATAGTTACCCACTCTTTCTAGCGTACTTAATTCCCACGCTATGTGAAATCAGTGCACTAGAAAAGATAGGATTTTAAGCATAAAACACACTTTAAAGGTCTTTCTATCGCACTTTTCTAGCGCACTCTTTCTAGCACACTCTTTCTAGCTCCCTCTTTCTAGCTGCACTCTTTCTCAGCTCCACTTTTCTAGCTCACTTTTCTAGCTCACTTTTCAGCGCACTTTTCTAGCTCACTTTTCTATAGCGCACTTTTCTAGCTCACTTTTCTAGCGCACATTCCCTTTTATGTGAAATCATTGCACTAGAAAGGGTGGGTTTTAAGCACCAAAAGCACACTTTACAAAGTATTGCTTAGAGGTTCAAAGATGAGGTTTTTTCAGTTTTTCTTTTCTGGTTTCTAGTCAAGTTTTTCTTTCCAAGTTTAACTCTTTGACGGCACTTTTATCGCTAACTGTTTCTCGATAATTTTATGTAAATTCCGGGTCAGAAGGTTTAGAGGTATTGCTTAGTGGTTCAAAGATGAGGTTTTCTAAGTTTTCCTTTTCCAACTTTAACCTTGCTCTTTCCAAGTGTTCCACTTGATTTGACTCAAAAAGTGAGAAAGAGAGAGAAGAAGTGAGAAAAGACTGAAAAAGTCAGTTGTTTGATCGTGCCGGAAATGTGCGAAGTGGAAGAGAGGTGAAAGCAAACAAAAATCGAAAGATCTTGTACAGACATGCACTCATAAAACAATTTACGAAGGTATGTCGAACCTTGTGATTACTTAAAATAGATGGCTGAATCAAGAAAGAGTTATAGTTGTTTGAAAATGAGTATTTTTGGAGATAGAGTTGTTTTAGCACTTGTTTTAACTTACTCACGACAATCCGATTGTACAAATGTGCAAATGACGATCCGATTGTACAAATGACGATCACGACAACGATCTGATTGTACAAATGATGATCACGACGACGATCCGATTGTACAAATGACGATCACGACAACGATCTGATTGTAAAAATGATGATCACGACGACGATCCGATTGTACAAATGACGATCCGGTTGTACAAATGATGATCGGATTGTACAAATGACAATCCCGATTGTACAAATGATGATCACGACAACGATCCGATTGTACACCAAATGACGATTATTTTTAGTGTTAACTCGTTTTTAAGGACTTTTATTGTTTATTTTTCTGGAAGTTTGAAGTTCTCTAACTT
Source organism: Mesorhabditis belari (assembly GCA_958450365.1). Lineage (NCBI taxonomy): Eukaryota > Metazoa > Nematoda > Chromadorea > Rhabditida > Rhabditidae > Mesorhabditis > Mesorhabditis belari. Next base: position 20,868 of record CAUEEP010000407.1, on the reverse strand, counting down.
TGTAGCGAAAAAGTTAGTCTTCTAGTTCTACGTTCACTAAGTCTTCTAATCCTAAGTTCTCTAAGTTTTCTAATTCTACGTTCTCTAAGTCTTCCTAATTCTAAATTCTCTAAGTCTTCTAATTCTAAGTTCTTTAAGTCTTCTAATCCTACGTTCTCTAAGTCTTCTAATTCTAAACTCTCTAAGCCTTCTAATTCTACATTCTCTAACTTTTCAAGACGAGATTTAGGGCTATAGAATGACTATAATAGTCTCGTTTATCTTTGAATTTACATAAAATTATCAGAAATAGTTAGCGATAAATGTACTGTATTCGGGAATGTTTTAGAGACTTGAACAAGTTCGATCTTTAAAGCTTTGCTATAAAGTTTTAATCTAGGCCATGTTATAATTGGTATGTAAGCCAGGCTTGAGCAGAAGCCATATCAACCACGTTCTATTAAACTAGGCCAAGCCAGAGCAGGACCTGGCTTCTGACCTAGCTTCTGACCTAGCTTCTGACCTAGCTTCTGACCTAGCTTCTGGCCTGGCTTCTTCTTGCCTGACTTCTGACCTGGCTTTGACCTGGCTTCTGACCTGGCTTCTTCTAGCTTCCTAGCCTGGCTTCTGACCTGGCTTTATCTGGCCCTATAAACAGCACTAAACCAATTGCTTTCATCGATTCATCTTCAAGCCAAACTTGGCCCAAGTTTGCTGTCCAAGCCAGGCTTGACCAGAAGCCATATCATCCAGGTCAGTCAGGTCCAAGACCAGGTCAAGGTCAGTCCAGGTCAAGGTCAAGGCGCAGGTCCAGGTCAAGGCCCAGGTTCAGGTCTAGGTCCAGGTCAGGGTCAAGGACCAGGTCAGGGTCAGGTCAAGGTCAAGGCCCAGGTCCAGGTTAAGGCCGAGGTCAGGCCAGGTCAAGGTCAAGACCAGGTCAAGGTCCAGGTCCAGATCAGGCAAATCAAACTAGTCCAGGCGAGGCAAGACCTAACCTGACTCTGACTTTGCCTTGTCTTGCCAAGCCTGACTAAGCAAGCCCGACTACCAGTAACCTTATTCAGTGGCTAAGTATCAACTATAATGAGTACAGTCAGGGCCATAGCCAAGATTTGGGTGTTTTGAAGAGAATCGTTAGAGCTTGGTCGAGAAGCGGTCAATTTATACCAAAAAAAGAAAAGTAAGAAAAATCATCAGGCTAAATGATGGCTACAATGAAAATTGACCTCCGTCGTCTAAATTTTCATTGTTTCATGATATAGGCAGAAGATTTTATTAAATTTTCTTCTTTTATTGTAAATTGATCGATTCTGGATGAAACTCTAGAGATTCTTCAAAAAAAACATTGAAATCAGGCAAAGAGTCAGCGATCGACTCTCAATCGACTCTCAATCGACTCTAGTTGATAAACTCGTTGATTTTCGTTTCTAATACTTGAAAATCCCAACAATTTCTACAATTTCTACACGTTTTCGAAAATATTTGTGAAAATTCATTGAGTGAAGAGAAAGAGAACACCTGACGGATCGAATTTCAAAAGTTTTCACTAAAGTTTTGAGAGATTTGAATACGAATGAGATTTCGTTATTTTTAGATTATTTAAACTATTTACTTTATTATTTAATATTTACTTTACTTTAAAGAAGATTAATTTAAGGAATTAGTCCATTAGAAGTCCATTCTTTTCGCTTTTCTTTTCGCTTCTCTTTTCGCTTTTCTTTTCGCTTCGCAATGTAATAAAGCTCTCTGGTGGATTCTGTTGACAGATGGATGGATTCTGTCCTCGAGCAGACGTCAACGAGCTCGAGAAGATTCACAGGAAACGCAAGAGACTTGATGGAGCTTGATGACTTGATGGAGCTTGATGACTTGATGGAGCTTGATGGAGCTTGATGACTTGATAGAGCTTGATGACTTGATGGAGCTTGAAGACTTGATGGAGCTTGATGACTTGATGGAGCTTGAAGACTTGATGGAGCTTGATGACTTGATGGAGCTTGATGACTTGATGGAGCTTGATGACTTGATGGAGCTTGATGACTTGATGGAGCTTGAAGACTTGATGGAGCTTGAAGATCTTGAAGAGCTTGAAGAGCTTGAAGAGCTTGAAGATCTTGAAGAGCTTGAAGAGCTTGAAGAGCTTGAAGATCTTGAAGGCTTGAAGATCTTGAAGGCTTCAAGATCTCGATCTTCAAGCAGTCCTAAGCCTGTAGATCTTCTAAGCCTGTAGATCTCCTAAGCCTGTAGATCTCTTAAGCCTGTAGATCTCGATCTTCAAGCAAATGTATCAATGCAGTTAGATTCAAAGAAGTTGGATTGAAAGAAGTTCAACAACCGTTCAACAACCGATCATTATGTCAATAACAATTATGCTGATCACTTGGATGGAAAAAAACTGTTTGTTTTGATGGAAAGGATCATGATTGTTAAGAAATTGAGATGAAAGATCAAATCGTTTATTGCTTTGCTAGAAAATTGCTTTGCTAGAAAGATTCAATGATTAAATAACAAGGAAATACTTAAAGATATTGTTCAAAGGCTTTCAAAGGCTTTCAAAGGCTTTTCAAAAACTGATTGTTCTTTGATTATTTGGGAAGGTTTTGCGTCTAATCAAAGACGAAAAAAAGCTTAATCAGCTTTAAATGGATTGTTTTGTTTCTGGAAGCACTACAAAGCTTGTTCAATGTTTAAATGTGGCTTGGAATGGTTTGGACTTGATGGAGACTTGATGGAGCTTGATGACCTGATGGAGCTTGACGACTTGATGGAGCTTGATGAAGCTTGATGAGCTTGATGACTTGCTGGAACTTGATGATTTGATGGAGCGCCACTTGAGCTGAGGGATTGATGTCGGTTTTGATGAATGGATCCGAGAACGCCAAGCCAAAGAGAACCAAAAGCTTCGGCTTTTTGTGAGTGATACCACGGAAATCGATGGATAAAAAGGTCGAGATATCGAGATAATCCTAATTGAACTCTCGAAAACTTTGTCTAATCGTTAAAATATGGAAAAAACAAAAAATTTTCAAAAAATTCTTTGAAAACTCAACTGTTTTAGCTTAATTTTATGTAATTCATTTCATTTTTTCGACCTTTTCAATTCTTTCCTTGAGCAAATTGCTTTTTGGTCAAGTGGTTGGCTGTGTTTGCTTTTTCGCGAACAGCTTGGGTTCCTTTTTCGAAAAAGAAACGATCTTGGCAATTCTAGGGAATTTTTAGCGAAGATTTTTATCGAATTTGGTTTATTCTCTGGTTTATCATCAATCTTTCATTATTTTGGTAATAAATAAACTACAGTATTTCTACAGTGATCCTAGACGTCTACCGTAATTCCAAGGCTTTTACAGTAAGCCCCTGGACTTCTACAGTAATCCCTAGACTTCTACAGTCATTCCCCAGGCTTCTAAAGTAATCCTAAGGCTTCCACAGTAATCCCTAGACTTCTACAGTAATCCCTTAAGCCTGTATAGTAATCCCCAGAGCTTCTACAGTAATCCTCTAGCCTTCTACAGTAATTTCTCATCCTTCTACAAATCCTATTACAAATGAAATCAAAATACAAATGAAATTAGTGATTTTTCGATCGATTCTTTAACCTATTACCGATTGGGAGCCCGTAAATCTGCCAGATCAAAGAGAAGAGCAATCCCTTGGCAGCGGGATCGAACCAGGGCCCCTAGTCGGCGGGTTCGGACCTGTAGGCGGGAGCTTTGGCAATGAACCACGTCGCCAGTCGTTAATAACGCTAAAAATGAGCCCAAAGGATCTCCAAAGCGTCTCGAAACGGAAGGAGATCCTCTAGATGTATTGGCAGCATGTGCCAGAAAGCGAGCGATTGTGGACGCGCACAAAGAACATCTGATCGGATTTCTCTCTTGCTTTGGAGGTCACTTAAAAAGAAGATATTCAGCTTAAATTTATATCCTAGGGTTTTCGAGGTCGGTGAATCGATTGGTAGAGCTGATTTTCTTGTCCGAGAGTCAAGCAGAAGCTCTCAATGAGCTAGAATAGCATTCACTTTCAAAATATTCATCACTTCAGCTTAAATTTATATCCTAGGGTTTTCGAGGTCGGTGAATCGATTGGTAGAGCTGATTTTCTTGTCCAAGAGTCAAAGCAGAAGCTATTCTAGCTCTCAATGAGCTAGAATAGCGTTCACTTTCAAAATATTCATCACTTTTCCTTTTTCAATCATCCAATCCCCAATTTTTCTCTTTTTTCGCTCGATTTCACCTTCTTTTTTTTCAGCTGATCTCTTAAAAAAAGTAAAGAAAAGTAAAAGAAAAGGTTTTTCAATTCGAAAAGGCTAGTGAAAGTCCTTTTTAGACAACAAATTGGATTTTTGTTGGCTGGCGATCGAGATTCTTGATAAATATTTCTCTATTTCATTTTCGGTGTTCTCTTTTTTTGGTTTTTTTTTTTTTTTGAAAGGATTTAAACGTTTAAAAAAAGTCTTCCTAGTGCACTGAGTTCAATTTAAAACTCTTTTCTTTGAATTTATCCTTTTTATGGCCTCCTATTGGATTGGTGAATTGAAAACTGTGGGCTTTTGTCATATTTCCCTTTTTGAGCACTTTCTTCAAAAGAAACCCATTTTGGTGTGAATGGAAAAGTTGTAGAGAATCAAAAATCAAGCTTATATCCAAATTTTCAGAACGATTCAAAAACTGATTTTCAAGAAATGCCAAATTTACGAATTTTCACAAAACTTGCAAGTTTAAGCGAAACTACTAAGTGTATCTTTTTGGAAATTTGGCTATAAGCCTAATTTTTGATCCTCTACAACTTTTCCATTGACACCAAAATGAGTTTCTTTTGAAGAAAGTGCTCAAACTGGGACATCTCCAGTCCTCCATTTTTGAGTCTCACACTTGTCTCGCACACAGACCAAAATCCTAAATAAGGAACCAAATTTGTAGAGAAAGGAACCAGAGAACTGCTGGAAAAAAAGACAGAAAGACAGACAGAAAGACAGACAGAAAGACAGACAGTTACCGTACCCCCCCCCCTCCCCTCCTTTTCCGCCATTTCATTTGTGAAAATTCGTAAATTTGGCATTTCTTGAAAATCAGTTTTTGAATCGTTCTGAAAATTTGGATATAAGCTTGATTTTTGATTCTCTACAACTTTTCCATTGACACTAGAATAGGTTTCTTTTGAAGAAAGTGCTCAAACTCTCACATATGTGGCACGTGTGGCTGACTGGTTAAGTGTCTTTTATCTTAATCGGAAGGTCGAGGGTTCGAACCCCACATGCGACATGGGCACCCCCTTCGGATTTCCTTTCCCTTCGGGTTGAGAGGTTTTCTGGAGGGCAGTCTGGTGGTTGTGGCCCCAGTTCTTTAAAGTGACAAGCCACTCCTTCATCGTCATCTTCCCTTCACCACCAAAAAAGCTATTTAGTTCCCCATTGAGTTTAGGGTTAGGGAGCCGTCTGTCATGACGTGGGTGAAGTTAAGATATAGCCTAGTATTGTGTGTGTCGTTGTATTGTGATTGATATATTTCGTGTATGCGATAAATTCACCACTGGTAGCCCCAGTCGGTATTTTTTTATATGACAATAGCCGGCAGTTTTCAATTCACCAACCCAATAAATTAAAAATAATAATAAATAATAAATAATTGAAAAAGTAAATAGGAATTCTCTCTTGAAATAATAAAATTCTGGCGGACAGATGCGTTTTGGACCCTCCACCGTACTTTCAGACGTTTCCGCGCCAAACGTCGGAAACTACCGTAACCCGACGCAATAAAAGGGCCCCGCCGCAAAGAATTTTTCAGTCTTTCGTCGTGTTTTATTTTTTCAGTCTTTTCCATTCACACAAAATGGGTTTCTTTTGAAGAAAGTGCTCAAAAGGGACATCTCCAGATCTCCAGTCCTCCATTTTTGAGTCTCACACTTGTCTCACACACAAACCAGAGCCCTACTACGAAAGAGGAATCCGCAAATTGCCTGTAAAATGGGCAGACCGTTAATGCAATCAATACAGTGAACTGTTGGGAAAGGTGAATGAATCCCTGAAGAAGAATAGGCCCTCCAAGTCAAAGATCGTTCTCATCCACGGGCCTCATGTCGCAAAACTGACTCGCTCTAAAATAAATAGCCTTGTTTGGGAAATTTTGGCGCATTCCCCATACAGTCGCCCCTTTGATTACTATTTATTATTCCAATTATTCCGGATCATGAGTAATGCGCTTGCGGGAGAACACTTCGATTTGGAAGAAGCAGTCAAAAATCGCCTTTGAAAGTTTTTCGATTCAAAACCAAAATCCTACCACGAAAGAGGAATCCGCAAATTGCGTGTAAAATGGGTAGAAGTCATCAATAATAATGGAAATTATTTGGAATGAATTGATGATTTTATGTTGAATAAATTTTAGTTCAAAGTCCGGCAGTTTTCAATTCACCAACCCAATAGCTTTCTTTAGAACTAGGCCTTAAAATCTTGTCTATGTCTTCTTTGCCAATTTTTCTTTATAAACTTTAACCATTTTCTTTATAATCTTAAAAATCTCCATTCTTGACTCCTAGACTTTTCCAAAAAAGCTGATTTTAAAAGAATTTCAGTGTTTACAAGGGCCGAACGACCATCGAAAAGGCTGATTTTTGATCATTTTCTATCCCAATTTTAAATCGATTTTCTTAATGACTTTTAGAAAAACCAAATCGTTTCTGAAAGCTGACATTCTAAGCTATCCAAATCATCTTCGAACTTTCTGATCTGATAAGTTTAAGTTGCTTAAAAATGAGTTGAAAGTTGACCAAAAATCAATAACGAGGAAGGCGAGTTTTTGATCATCTTCTATCCCACTTTTAAATCGATTTTTCTTAATAACTTTTAATAAAACAAATACTTTCTGAAAGCTAACATTCTAAGCTATCCAAAACATCTTCGAACTTCTTGTTCTGATAAGTTTAAGTTGATTAAAAATGAGTTGAAAGTTGGGGGGGAATTGCTCGACTTCTCCGTTGAGTGTAAAGCCTCAAAAATTTGTAGGATCATCAAAATCATTATCATTTTTGAAATGCACACAAAATTCTGCGTTAAATGGTTTATAAAAGAAAAGGTTTGATGAAAAATGTGATTTATTAGAGGGAATTTCCATTAAACATTTTTGGAACCCATTTTTTACCTTATTTTTTGCTTTTTGCCGTTTATTGACTTTTTTATGAATTATTTCTGATGGGAAGTCGTCTTTTTTTTAAAGAAAATGATCTCAAATTTGAACTTTGACTCTAAAATTTTATTCGTTTCTCTATTTTTAACAATAAGTAATCAAAAATCGTTTGAAATTCAAGGAAAAAGCTTTTTTTTTTTGCTTTCAAACTTTCTCATGTACTTTGTAGTTAGAGAAACGCTCACTTTCTGCCACGCAAAGCTCTTTATATTCTTTAAAACCTTTTCTTCGAAACTCAGAAAGCTGTAAAGCTCAGAAAACGAATTTCGTCCATTGGAAAATGTGTGTTTTGACTATCTTGAGCTTAAGGAGCTTAAGTTCTCTTGCTTAAGCTTGAGTTTTCTACAAGTTCTCTCTTGCAAGGGCTTTCTTTTCCCGAAAGAAAACCTCCTACAATTTTCCAAACAAATTTTCCCATCGTCGAGATACGAATCTCCGTCCATCTTTGCTTCTTTTACCCCTTTTTTTCACTAACGCTGAGGATTTGAATATAGTTTAGCCTTATTTTTCATGTAATTCTATTTATCTACAAGAATAATGTGGTAAAAACAATATAATTTATCTTTATCCCAATATAGACAAGAAAAAAACCTAGATATTAAGAAAAAAAGGAAAAGGAAAAATGCAATCAGCGGGACTGAACCCTCGACCTCCCGGCTAGGAGACCGGACTCTTAACCAGTCGGCCATGAGGGACCTGGAGACCTTCGATGGAATTTTGGGTTTTTCTACCTGTTTAAGAGAAAATTCTTGAGAAAACGACAAAAATGCTTTGGCAAGTCTTTCAAGCGTCCACACACTGGCCAAACGATCACCCTTGTGGTGTAGTGGGTAAGAGGTTTGTTTCCGAAACGATCGTTCAACTCTTTGCTCGAGTTCGATCCCTTTCTTTTCTTTTTCATCTTATTTTGATGTCTAATCGCTCGAATTCGATCACAAAACTTTACAATAAGTTTTCTGACATCTTTTATGATATCCTTATATAATATAAGGCGTTGATGAGCTCTTAATTTCTTCTCTATTCGAGATGAGCCACTCAGAGGACGCGATGCCACTAATTCACAGGATTACAAGACAGGGATCGATCTCTGAATCCTTTAAAGCAATATCATCAACCCTGATACACTTGGAAGCAAAAGATGTGTTAGGAAAGCTATTTTCCCGAATTTCCCACGTTTTCCCTAGGCAAATTGTTCAAGTTTTCAATGAATAATTGAAAAATTTCTTTAAAAAACCCGTTTCCCCAACCACGACACCCAAAAATAACTAAGAATAGCAGGAAATGTTATTTTTGATTCAATTTTCATTGAAAAGATGTTTTTAAACGATTGTAAACAGTTTTTAACGATTTTTAATGATTTTTAATGATTTTTAATGATTTTTAACGATTTTTAACGATTTTAAACGATTTTTAACGATTTTTAACAATTTTTAACGATTTTTAACGATTTCTAACGATTTTCAAAGATTTCTAACGATTTTTAATGATTTCTAACGATTTCTAGGGTTTTTTAACGATTTCTAACGATTTTTAACAATTTTTAACGATTTCTAACGTTTTTGTAACAACTCTTTTAACGATTTCTAACGATTTTCAAAGATTTCTAACGATTTTTAATGATTTCTAACGATTTCTAAGGGATTTTTAACGATTTCTAACGATTTTTAACAATTTTAACGATTTCTAACGTTTTTTCACAATTTTGCAACGATTTCTAACGATTTTCAAAGATTTCTAACGATTTTTAATGATTTCTAACGATTTCTAAGGATTTTTAACGATTTCTAACGATTTTTAACAATTTTTAACGATTTCTAACGTTTTTTAACAATTTTTAACGATTTCTAACGATTTTCAAAGATTTCTAACGATTTTTAATGATTTCTAACGATTTCTAAGGATTTTTTAACGATTTCTAACGATTTTTAACAATTTTTAACAATTTTTAACAATTTTTAACGATTTTTAACGATTTTTAACGATTTTTAACGATTTTTAACGATTTTTAATGATTTCTAACGATTTTTAACAATTTTTAAACGATTTCTAACGATTTTTAATGATTTTTAATGATTTTTAACGATTTTTAACGATTTTTAACGATTTTTAACGATTTTTAACGATTTTTAACGATTTTTAATGATTTCTAACGATTTTTAAACGATTTTTAACAATTTTTAAACGATTTTTCACGATTTTTAACGATTTCTAACGATTTTAAACAATTTTTAACAGTTCTTGAAGTATTTTAGACTACCTAGAGAATAGATTTTAAAGAAAAAGACATTTTGGTGTGTTTAGAGAGATGAAAAAGTGTTTAGAGAGATGAAAAAAGGGTGGGCGGAGCTGGGGAAATTCGAAAAAAGACACTTGAGATCTTATTTTAAATCGAAAATTTGAACAAAATCTCGATTTTAAATGAGAGATTCTTAGCTTTAAAAGCGTTAAAAGCAAGGTTTTGCTCTTGTTTTCAAGTTTTTACGATCGAATTTTGAACTTTTTAAACTCTAGTCTTTCTTTTGGAACTTTTTTGAAACTTTGAGAGATTTCTGGCAAGCTTTTTATGTCATTTTTCCTTTTCTTTAATAAATTAACGATGAAACGATGAAACGATTTGTACAAATGATGATTATTTTTTGAATTTTATCAATTTAGGACTCCAGGCTATGCTAGAACGAAGCTGAGCTAGGGACAAGATCGGTTCAGGATCAGATCTCTAGGTTTAAGACTAGGACTTGAACTGGAACTGGACCAGGGGCAGATTAGAGATAGAACTAAGCCCGGGTTGTGTCTCTAGGTCCAGAACCTGATTCAAGCTGAGCCAGGATCACATCTTAGGTCCAGAACCAGAATCTGAGTCAGGTTGAACCAGGGTCAAGACTAGGTTAGAACCAGGACCAGTTCAGGGTCAAGGATCTAGGTCTAGAACCAGAACCAGAACCAGAACCAATTCAAGGTCCTATTCATCCAAAACCAGACCAGAGCTAGGACTTGATCCAGGCTATGCTAGAACGAAGCTGAGTTAGGGACAGGATCGGTTCAGGATCAGATCTCTAGGTTTAAGACTAGGACTTGAACTGGACCAGGAGCAGACTAGAGATAGAACTAAGCCCGGGTTGTGTCTCTAGGTCTAGGTTAATTTAATACTCGAAAAAGAAATTTATCAGTATTTGATTATCAAATTTCACAAAAAAACCCATCAAATCTCAGAGATTCTTCTTTAAAGCATGAAAAACTCTTTACTATTTCACAGTTTTCGATTCGATTTCGATCTACTCGTCGTTCAAAATGTTAGAATCACTTTTCAGTTGTTGCGCCTTCAAGAAAGCTTAACGAGAGTTTGTGACAAACTCTTTCCTAGCTGAGGAAACGTACTTCGGTAAAAAAACCCGTCAAATCTCAGTCATTCCTCTTTAAAACATGAAAAACTCTTCACTATTTCACAGCATTAGAATTAGACAACCCAACACCGAGAAATTTGAGTTCAAAGTTGGTTTGGCAAAAGGGACGGGGAGCGTATAAAAGGCGTCCCGCCCCGTTTGGCAATCCTTAAGCTTTGGCAATTGGCAATCTAACTTTCAACTCGAATTTCTCGGTGTTCAGCTGTCCAATTCAAATGTTTTTGGTATCATTAGATTCGTCAAGTCTTTCTCTATCGATTGGTAGAAAAACTATTGAAATTGAACAATCCAGCGCTGAGATATTTGAATTCAAAGTTGGATTGGCAAAGGGGCGCGGCGCGGCGCGTATAAAAGGCGTCCCGTTCCGTTGGCAGTTCTTAAGCTTTGGCAATTATTGAAATGATTGAAATTGGACAGAAATGGACTCTGATTTGGTGATTCGATAGCGATAAGAGTATAAAAGGTCTTCTGGCTCCGCCCCTTTTGCCAATCTAACTTTCAACTCGAATTTCTCGGTGTTCAGCTGTCCAATTCAAATGTTTTGGTATCATTAGATTCGCCAAGTCTTTCTCTATCGATTGGTAGAAAAACTATTCAAATTGAAAAATCCAGCGCTGAGATATTTGAATTCAAAGTTGGATTGGCAAAGGGCGGGCCAGAATGAGCTTTTATACGCGCCCGGCCTCTTTGTCATTGGCAATCGATTGGTATAATTGGTATAACCGATTGGTCTAACCCAACACCGAGAAATTCAAGGTCAAAGCTAGATTGTCAATGGGAAAAGGGGCGGGGCGCGTATAAAAGGTCTTTCCGGCCGTGCCCCTTTTCCCAATCCAACTTTGAATTCAAATATCTCAGCGCTGGATTGTTCAATTTCAATAGTTTTTCTACCAATCGGCAGCTAAAGACTTGACGAATCGAATGATACCAAGAACATTTAAATTGGATAGTCCAGCACCGAGATATTTGAGTTCAAAGTTTGGCAATGGGAAAAAGGGGCGGAGCTTGTTCGATGCTTCTTTGAAGAAGAAAACTCATGTCTACTAATCGAAAAATAGAAGTTCTTCTGTGAAAATGGATTTCTATTGCTTTCTATCTGTTAGAATTTTGTTTGATTAATCTGTCTGATTGTGTGATTAAAGCTTCACACTTAGAAATTTCTATTCACTTTTTGCCGAGTTCTTTTGTCAAGTTCTTTTTGTCGAGTTCTTTTTGTCGAGTTCTTTTTATCGAGTTCTTTTGCCGGGTTCTTTTGTCGATCTCTTTTTGTCGATCTCTTTTTGTCGATCTCTTTTGCCAAGTTCTTTTTGTCGATCTCTTTTTGCCTACCTCATTTTGCCGTTCTCTTTTCCCTCTTTACCCAACCCTTTTCCCGGTCACGAGCCAGACATTAAATCAAAATTTCTAGAAAGTATTAGAAGATAGCTAAAGAATTTGAAGATAGGTAAAGAATTCGAAAATTTGGAAAACAATGAGGTGGAACTGAGGGAAAAGCCTGAGGGGAATGAGGAAAGGAAGGGAAGAAGGGAAGAAGGGAGGAAGAGAGGAAGAGAGGAAGGAGAGGAAGAGAGGAAGGGAAGAAGAGAGGAAGGAGAGGAAGAGAGGAAAGGAAGAAGGGAGGAAGGGAGGAAGGAGAGGAAGGGATTGTCCAGTGGAACGGAGGGAAAGGTTCACAGAGTTCTCTTATTTGAAAGAAATAGAAGAAAAGGTTCGTAAAAAGTGGGAAGCATAGTTTAGCATTATGGGAAAAGGGAATTATGAAAATAATCGAAAAAAAAACCGCTCTCATTGTCTTTGTGCTCATTTTTGGTGCTCAAGTCTCGCGAATTCTCGCAATTTGATCATTTGAATCATTTGCTTAGCTGATAATCTATTGTTTTTTCATTCTTGATGTTTATTAGAGGTTCATTTAGATATTCTTTTGGATATTCTTTTAAATAATCTTTTAATTATTGTTCTATTTCGTTGAAAACCTCTCTTAAACTTGAAATTAGACTTACAAACTTTTTTTGTTAAAAATCTCTATCAAAAACCGTCTCTATCTACTTATGCTTGAAACCCAGCCTTTCTAATGCACTGAATCCTTCACCAGATGACAAACGATCAAGCCCAGAGCGCACAGAGAACGCACAAAGCTCACTTTTCCCCAGCTTCCCTCATTTTGCTCATAAAATCGTCAATTTTCAACGAATTTCCCTAATTCTTTTTCTATAAGATTCTCCTTGAAAAATCCTATCAAATAAATATTAGGTTTATCAGGGGAAAATTGAGTTTAAGATGGTAAAATAAGGATTAAAGTTGGTTGGATATGTAAAGGAACCCTTGTGCGTTCTTTTCATGTCGCTCATTGGAAAAAGCGGCGTCTGGCACACGGTCTGGATAGGGGTTCGGGCCGACTCAGCCGGAAAGACCCCTCAGCCGGTTTAATTACCCAAGTTTATTCATTTCTTCTTCTCTTTTTCTTATCCATCTCAAGCTCGTAGTTTTTGCATTCCAAAAGTATCCTTGCTACCGTAATACGTCTAATAGCAGCGCCCCCTATAATGACGAACGGAGCGTCGCGTAGTCGAACTTTAAAAGCATTTTTCTCGCGACCCGTTTATGCTACCAGGTGCGCTTAGGTATCAAATGAAAGCTAAAGCTCAGGGCTATTTTTTTGCGACTACGCGACAGTACGGCGCTGCGATTAGAGGGATTACGGTATTACGGTTCACTACGCGACAGTACGGCGCTACTATTAGAGGGATTACGGTATTATGGTTCACGGTAGAACCAAATTTAACCAAAAAACCAAATCGCGACTACGCGACAGTACGGTGCTACTATTAGAGGGATTACGGTATCACGGTTCACGGAAGAACCAAATTTAAAGAGAAAAGGAACCAAATTTGTAGATAAAAAGGAACCAAATTTGTAGCTAGTTTTTGTAGCCAAAAACAAGTCATTTACTACCGTAATACGTCTAATAACAGCGCCCCCTATAATAACGATCAACGCGTCGCGTAGTCTAACCTTAAAACCCATTTTTCTCGCGAGCCGTTTATGCTACAGTGTGCGCTTAGGTATCAAATGAAAGCTGAAAGCTGACCGAATGCTCAGGGCTATTTTTTTGCGACTACGCGACAGTACGGCGCTACTATTAGAGGGATTACGGTAGTAAATGACTTGTTTTTGCAATATCTGAGCTTTTCTAAAGTTCAAATGTGGCCTTTGCTCTGCTAGGCTGAATTTTCATTTGATATTGTGATAGAAAAACTTTCTTTGACGTATTTCTGACCCTTTACAGTACTCGAGAACGTCTAAAACATGCACAAACTTTTATTTTACTCATTTTATTTTGCTCATTTAATCTTTAGATCTTTAGATTTACATTTTTAAACAAATTAGTCCTATATTAAACCAAACTTTCAGCGAAATGAGCCCCGGAAAAACCTGGCTCACCGGGTTTTTCCTTTTGGCGATCGGCGGAAGCATTGGCACAATGGGACAAAGTGATCAAGAGGTGAAGGAAAAGGGAAAAGCAAAGAAAGAGCTGAAGTGGGATTGGACCTGTGAGGTTTGGCTCTGGAAACGAGCGCTCTCGCTCTAGAAACGATCGCTTCACCACTTGGCCACGGGTGCATCGATTCCAGACCTATTCCAGACCTCAAGGAAGCCGTTAAGACCTAAACGGGACCGCAAAGACCACATTTTCCTAGCCTAGCAAAGCTTTAGACTAACAAAGCTAGACTAACAAAGCTAGACTAACAAAGCTAGACTAACAAAACTTTAGACGCTTATAACTCTTGACAGATTCTCCTCTAACAGAAACGGAAGATAGATTTGGAATCAGCGTAAAATTCTGCGTCGAATGGTATAGGTTGCATAGCATTTAACTGGCTCAGACCGGCTCAGTAGATGATTGAAAAAAATCACTTTAGTCAAAGATCACTTTACATTACAATAACCTCTCTAAACTAAACTCGAATTCAGGCTTATGACGTCATCGTGATTGGCGCTGGTTTAGCCGGACTTTCAGCCGCAAATCGAATCCTTGATGTAAGTTTTTGTTTAAGAAAAAACTGGAATACTTTTCAAGTTTCAAAGTAGAGCTCTGATAGAGTAGATCTGCTAATTAAGCTATTGAAGATCTGCTATTGAAGATCTGCTATTGTAGATCTGCTATTGTAGATCTGTTGTTGAAGATCTGCTATTGAAGATCTGCTATTGTAGATCTGTTGTTGAAGATCAGCTATTGAAGATCTGCTATTGTAGATCTGTTATTGTAGATCTGTTGTTGAAGATCTGTTGTTGAAGATCAGCTATTGAAGATCTGCTATTGTAGATCTGTTGTTGAAGATCTGTTGTTGAAGATCAGCTATTGAAGATCTGCTATTGAAGATCTGTTGTTGAAGATCTGTTGTTGAAGATCTGTTGTTGAAGATCTGCTATTGAAGATCTGCTATTGAATTTAGCCCTTTTTTTCAGCAAAACCCTTCCACAAGTCTTTTGGTGCTAGAGGCGAGGAATGTGAGCGGTGGCCGGGTGATGTCACATCGAATGAACACTCCCGAAGGGCCGAAATCGATCGATATTGGTCAGTTTGCTCGACAGTACTCCTACAGTACTCCGACAGTACTCCTACAGTACTCCGACAGTACTCCGACACTGCGGTACTATTTATCAACTTTAGGATCTCAATTCGTTTCCTTGAAGCACCGTGGGATCCTCGATTTGGCTTTACAGTTTGGATTGACCGTGGAGGAACAGGTGGGATTACTGTAGCTCTCATTGTAGCTGGAATGGATTACTGTAGCTCTCATTGTAGCTTAAATGGGTTACTGTAGCTCTCATTGTAGCTTAAATGGGTTACTGTAGCTCTAATGAGTTGCTGTAGCTCGAAGGGATTACTGTAGCTCGAAGGGATTAATGGCTCTAATAGATTACTGTAGCTCTAATGGATTACTGTAGCTGGAATGGATTCCTGTAGCTCTAATGGATTCCTGTAGCTCTAATGGGTTACTGTAGCTCTAATGGACTATTGTAGCTCCAGTGAATTACTCTAGCTCGTATGGATTACTGTAGCTGGAATGGATTACTGTAGCTCTCATTGTAGCTGGAATGGATTGCTGTAGCTCTAATAGACTACTGTAGCTCTAATAGATCACTCTAGCCGCACCAAACAGCTTTAAACAGCTTTAATTTAAGCATTGATCTAGATTTATCGCTAAAGATCTTAAATAAAAGACAATTTTGAGCTTTCTCTTGAAATTTAGCCACTCTGCGGCGAGAGAACAGTGATCCAAGGCACTCCACAGTCAACAGTCACTTCAGCGTTTCGCAGAAGGAAACGGTTGGTCTGAAAAGCTCATAGGAATCTTAGGAATTCAAGCCTACTGTAGCATAGCTAGCTAGCTTCGAGCATAGCTTCGAGCTGAGCTTCGAGCATAGCTTCGAGCATAGCTTCAAGCATAGCGTCGAGCTGAGCTTCGAGCATAGCTACGAGCATAGCTTCAAGCATCGCTTCGATTCAAATCGTTCCCACTCTTTCCACTCTTTTCCAGCTCCTACACATGGACATCAAACCTTGGTGGATCGCCGACAATCGA
Organism: Mesorhabditis belari; assembly: GCA_958450365.1. Taxonomy (NCBI): domain Eukaryota; kingdom Metazoa; phylum Nematoda; class Chromadorea; order Rhabditida; family Rhabditidae; genus Mesorhabditis; species Mesorhabditis belari. The sequence continues at coordinate 4,719 of CAUEEP010000407.1, read as the reverse complement.
CACCGTTCTCGCCTCAAGTGATCTTGATCTTTTGGCGTCTCAATCATGCGCGAAATTCATTCAATCAAATAATTTGGATAAATCTGATGGTGATGGAATGAAGAGATTGTTACAGGTTTGAAAGAAATGATTTTATTGAGCTGAAAGAGTCGCAGGACTGTTTCAAAATGATTTTATCGAGCTGAAAGAGTCGCAGGACTGTTTTAGCTCGTTGCAGAATGAGATATTGTTTAAGAATAAAGGAAAATCAAGCTTTTTTCAGCTTTCTAATGGAAAATCAAGCTTTTTTCAGTTTATAGAACATTGTATTAGAGCTTAGAAGTTTAGAAGGACAGCTTAGAAGTTTCTAAAAGTTAATTGAACCTAAAAGTTCAATATCTTGCGATTTCAGACTTTCTATGATGCACCTGACACCGCCGTTTCACCACTTCAACTTCTGCTCACTGCGAGTAGTGAAGATGGTGGGAATTGAAGCTTGAGAGCTTGAGGGCTTGAGAGCTTGAAGCTTGAAGCTTGAGAGCTTGAGAGCTTGAGAGCTTGAGAGCTTGAGAGCTTGAAAAGGAAAGCTTTTGAAGTTTTTGAAGTCTTTAGTTTTAATTTTAGGTAAATCTCAGCTCAACTTTGAGTCTTAGCTAGTATCTTTATTTAAAAGATGGAAATTCAGCAGTTTGTAGCTATTTTTATCAAAAGTACAACTAAATTTAAGGCAAGAATTGGTCTCAAGAGTCTGGGCATAGTGACGTTGAAAGCAGCGAAACTGGCTTAGGCTTAGGCTGGCCTAGGCTGGCTTAGGCTAGGTTTAGGCTGGCTTAGGCTTGCGCTGGCTTAGGCTGGCTCAGGCTGGCTTAGGCTGGCTTAGGCTAGGTTTAGGCTGGCTAGGCTGGCTTAGGCTGGCTTAGGCTGGCCTAGGCTGGCTTAGGCTGGCTTAGGCTTGCGCTGGCTGGCTCAGGCTGGCTCAGGCTGGCTCAGGCTGGCTCAGGCCTAGCCTTCACTAGGATAGTACTTCGTGAACTTTAAATGATTAAAATCATTAAAATAAAGCAAAATTAGTATCACAATTTGTGAAAAACGAAAATATTATTCTGAAAAAGGAAAAGCAACGGTTTGTCAACTCGTGGAATCGAATCCACCACCAGAAACTCGAGCCAGCTCCGTAGACAAGCACACTATCCCCTATACTACAACTGGGGCTTAAACTGGTTGAATTAAAACACATTGAACGTAGAGGGACGGAGCAGGACCCTTGGACAGGAGTTTTGGTAGTCGAAGCTGGTAGCTGGTAGTCGGTAGTGGCTGGTAGTCGAAAGCTTTGGCAATGCACGACCTCGCTAGTTGGTTGAGTTGCGAAAATGAGCTCGAGCTAGAGGACAAAAAAGAGACGTCTATTAAACAACATCTATCAGAACGGTGTGCCAGAAGACAAGCGATTGTGCTCAGCAACTCAGCGGATACTTTTTCGCTTACTTAAAAGAGATATTTCGCTTCGATTTGTACTCTAGGGTTTTCGAGGTCGGTGAATCGATTGGCGCTATTCATTTTATTGATTCTAGCTCGATTCTAGCTCAATTCTAGCTCGATTTGCAAGACTTTCATTTAAATCGATTGAAATGGTGTTGAGTGATTGAGTTATTTAATATTTAGGTACGGTTGACGATGTGCTGGCAGAGATGGGACACGGAGCTGGGCTAAGAGTCAAAGAAGGCTTAGCCGCTTTGATTGAGTGGGTTTCTTTTCAGATTTCCTTCCAAAAATTGATCAGAAAATTGATTTTTATGTCAAAAAAAGCTCGATTTTATCGATTTCTCCATAATAAACAAGATTTTCTTCAAATTTCAGTAAACTCTCCACACGAAATGGTCTACAGACTCTCTACAATAGTCCCGTGACAGCAATCACTCAAGGTCAGGGTTTCTTGAGCTGTCTAGGTGTTGCGCTGTGCTTCTATTTGCGATCATAACCTGCTTCCACATTTCTCTATCCCTATTGTCATCCAGTGTTTCCTATCTTGGTTGTTTCTGGTTCGAAGTCTTCGACTTACTTGTGCTGGTGGTTGCATTCTAACGGTCTCTAACGATCTCTGACGGTCTCTAACGATCTCTGACGGTCTCTAACGATCTCTGACGGTCTCTAACGATCTCTGACGGTCTCTAACGATCTCTGACGATCTCTAACGATCTCTGACGATCTCTAACGATCTCTGACGATCTCTAACGATCTCTGACGATCTCTAACGATCTCTGACGATCTCTAACGATCTCTGACGATCTCTAGCGATCTCTGACGCTCTCTAGCGATCTCTGACGCTCTCTAGCGATCTCTGACGCTCTCTAGCGATCTCTGACGCTCTCTAGCGATCTCTGACGCTCTCTAGCGATCTCTGACGCTCTCTAGCGATCTCTGACGCTCTCTAGCGATCTCTGACGCTCTCTAGCGATCTCTGACGCTCTCTAGCGATCTCTGACGCTCTCTAGCGATCTCTGACGCTCTCTAGCGATCTCTGACGCTCTCTAGCGATCTCTGACGCTCTCTGTCACTCTTGTGCCCCACTCTTGTGCTCCCTGTTGCTGGTCTTCCGATGGGCCTCTTCTGGTCTCGTGGTAGCCACTCTGATCTCCATATCGACTCCGTATCGTCCATCTGTCTGTTCTTCTGGCCGTGTTCTTCTTCTGTCAGCCCATCTGAGTCTTTTTCTCTCGACCACTGGATCTCTGAGTCTCAAGAGCTGGCGCATATCCGTACTTCTTAGGTCTTGCTGTGTCTTCCTATTGTCCCGAGAGCTGTGTCTTCCTATTCCTATTGTGTCTCCTCGCCCGAGGAGACACAAGAGGAAGAAAAATCATAAATTAGATCACAAATTAGATGCCAAATTTCATATTTTAGTCAATCAAATGAACAATTAACAAAAGTTCTTTGTGAAATCTCATTTCCAGTGAACCCTTCTCTTCAATCAGTGACAGTAAACGGGAAAGAATTGATGGCGAGACAGGTTTGAGATCTCATTTTAATAAATAGATAATAAAAGGTCAGGAATTAACGAGAAAAGGTAGATTTCCGTAGATGGGATTGAAAGATTGACCTTTTGCTCAAGCAATTCAGCTATTTGGTAGCTTGAATTGCTGTTGAAAGACGGGGAGATAAGAGGAAGAAGAAAGGAAGAGGGAAAGATAAGAGGAAGAAGATAGAAAGACGGGAAGATAAGAGGAAGAAGATAGAAAGAAAGAAAGAACACCAGGACCTCAAGCTAATACTCCTGACGTTGCTTGGATTGATTTGAACCTAGTCCAGGTCCAGACCTAGTCCAGGTCCAGACCTAGTCCAGGTCCAGACCTAGTCCAGGTCCAGACCTAGTCCAGGTCCAGACCTAGTCCAGGTCCAGACCTAGTCCAGGTCCAGACCTAGTCCAGGTCCAGACCTAGTCCAGGTCCAGACCTAGTCCAGGTCCAGACCTAGTCCAGGTCCAGACCTAGTCAGGTCCAGACCTAGTCCAGGTCAGACCTAGTCCAGGTCCAGACCTAGTCCAGGTCCAGACCTAGTCCAGGTCCAGACCTAGTCCAGGCCCAGACCTAGTCCAGGCCCAGACCTAGTCCAGGCCCAGACCTAGTCCAGGCCCAGACCTAGTCCAGGCCCAGACCTAGTCCAGGTCCAGGTAAAGCTAGGTCCAGGTAAAGCTAGGTCCAGGTAAAGCTAGGTCCAGATCAAGCCGGACAGGAGAAGACAGTCCAGAAACCAAGTCCAACTAAAGTTAGTCGAGCCAGATCCACATTTCCTAAAGCTAGGCAAGGCCGGTCTTTTAGAAAACCCTAAACTCAAGTCCAAACTTTCTCGAATCCTTTAGGTAATCATCGCCGTCCCTCCAGCAGTCGCCTCAAACATCGACTTGTCTCCAGTATTGCCTGAGAAGATGACCAATTTTTTGCGTTAGTTTAAATATTTTGACGTTAGATGAGATTTTCTAGGTAACTATCGACCCCGTGGATTCGCTACGTATTTCGCAATGACGTACGCAAAACCGTTTTGGCGCGAGAATGGGAACAGTGGACAGGTGGGTAGTTTCTGAGGCTGTCAGTGGTACTGTAAGTCGTGCTGTCAAACGTACGACAGTATTTTAGGTGTTGTAGGTGCCCTGAACGTTGTACTAAGTAGTGTCGGGTAGTGTAGGTGATACTGTAGTTTTGTGGACCGGTATTGTAAAAGTCGTGCTGTCAGAGGTACGGCAGAGGTGAGCGGCTGAGTATTGTAGTTACCGTATGCACGAATTTCTGTACTCACAGACAAGTACCGTACTCACAGACAAGTACTGTACTTACAGATAAGTACTGTACTTACAGATAAGTACTATACTTACAGATAAGTACTGTACTTACAGATAAGTACTATACTTACAGATAATTGTACTATGCTTACAGATAAGTACTGTACTTACGGATAAGTACTGTGCTGAATGATAATTACTGTACCTACAGATAAGTATTTGTACTTACAGATGGAAGGACTATACCTACAGATAGAGTACTGTACTTACAGACAAGTGCTGTACTTCACGGGCAGGGGTACTGTACTTACAGGCAAGTACTATACAGATGAGTACTGTAGGACAAATTAAGGACAAAGGTACTGTACTTGTAAGTAAGTACAGTAGCAAGTACAATAAGGAAGTGCTGTATGGAAGTGCTGTAAGGAAGTACAGTAAGTACAGTAAGTAAGTACTGTAAGGAAGTA
>CAUEEP010000406.1:0-25570 GCA_958450365.1 Mesorhabditis belari | reverse complement strand
CTTTTCCCTAAAATCTTTTTGCCTAATCGTGGTCGCCGGGGAGTTTGCGATGATTCGAAAAATTGACAAGAGCAATTTTATTTTAATTGCGTTTTTTCTTTGATCTGGATGTCACGCTAGAAGTTTTAGGATTCAGATTTTTGTTTTTCAGCAAAACATTTGTACTCGTTTTGCCTTATACCTTACCGCCACACTTTTTAGACATACACAGCTCTTAATTTTATTTTAATCGCGTTTTTTCTTTGATCTGGATTTCACACTAGAATTCCGAGGCTTTAGATTTTTGATGTTTGAGCAAAACATTTGTGCTCGATGCGCAGCCAGGGTCACAGTGCACCTGGGCCACAGTAAACCGATGCTACAGTACACTGACTCTACAGCAAACGAGTCTACAGTACCCCAGGTCTGTAGAGGCTACTAATCTGGTTACAGTACATCGGTAGGTTGATCCCTTGCTGTTCAAATTTTTAAAGCTCTATTCCATAGCTCTCTAAAGGTGAAGCAAAGATGAGTGTGACCCAAGAAAATCAAAGTTTTCCTCCAGAAAAAGATGCAGGCTTTTTGAGTGAGGTGTGAACTGTGTTGTCCTGAATGTCTATGAACACTTGAGAGCTCTCAGTCTGCAAGAACAAGAACAAGAACTTTTACAAACATGAACTTTTTATCTAGATTTGTAAAAATAGAGAAAATCTCGGGTTTTCCCATGATTTTTGATTACTTTGTGCTTAGAAACATATCCTTTCTGGCAGACTCAAGCTTTTCATTTATGTGCTAGATTCGGTGCGTTTACAGATGACGGTATCCCGCTTCTTGTCTCTATTCTTTGTGCTAACTTTAAAATAGTTACGCACTTTTCCCAGCTCACTTTTCTAGCGCACTTTTCTAGCGCACTTTTCTAGCTAACTTTTCTAGCGCACTTTTCTAGCGTACTTTTCTAGCGCACTTTTCTAGCGTACTTTTCTAGCTCACTTTTCTAGCGCACTCTTTCTAGCGCACTCTTTCTAGCTCACTTTTCTAGCGCATTCCCTTTTATGTGAAATCATTGCACTAGAAAGGGTAGGTTTTAAGCACAAAGCACACTTTAAAGGTATTGCTTAGAGGTTCAAAGATGAGGTTTTTCCAAGTTTTTCTTTCCAACTTTAACTCTTTCCAAGTGTTCCACTTGATTTGACTCAAAAAGTGAGAAAAGGCAGAGAAAAGTGAGAAAAGACAGAAAAAGTCAGTTGTTTGATCGTGCCGAAATGTGCAAAGTGGAAAGAAGTGAAAGCAAACAAAAATCGAAAGATCTTGTACAGACATGCACTCATAAAACAATTTTGAAGAAAAATCGAACCTTGTGGTTACTAAAAATAGATGGCTGAATGAAGAAAGAGTTGTAGTTGTTTGAAAATGAGTATTTTTGGAGATAGAGTTGTTTTAGCACTTGTTTTAACACACTCACGACAATCCGATTGTACAAATGTGCAAATGACGATCACGACAACGATCCGATTGTACAATGACGATCCGGTTTGTACAATGACGATCCGATTGTTCAAATGACGATCCGATTGTACAAATGATGATCACGACGACGATCCGGTTGTATAAATGACGATCCGGTTGTACAAATGACGATCCGATTGTACAAATGACGATCCGGTTGTACAAATGACGATTATTTTTAGTGTTAACTCGTTTTTAAGGACTTTTATTGTTTATTTTGCTGGAAGTTGGAAGTTCTACATTCTCTAAGTCTTCTAATTCCACGTTCTCTAAGTCTTCTAATTCTACACTCTCTAGGTCTTCTAATTCTAAGTTCTCTAAGTCTTCTAGTTCTAAGTTCTCTAAGTCTTCTAATTCTACGTTCTCTAGGTCTTCTAATTCTAAGTTCTCTAAGTCTTCTAGTTCTAAGTTCTCTAAGTCTTCTAATTCTACGTTCTCTAGGTCTTCTAATTCTAAGTTCTCTAAGTCTTCTAGTTCTAAGTTCTCTAAGTCTTCTAATTCTACACTCTCTAAGTCTTCTAATTCTAAGTTCTCTAGGTCTTCTAATTCTAAGTTCTCTAAGTCTTCTAGTTCTAAGTTCTCTAAGTCTTCTAATTCTACGTTCTCTAACTTTTCAAGACGAGATTCAGGGCTATAGAATGACTATAATAGTCTCGTTTATCTTTGAATTTACATAAAATTATCGGAAATAGTTAGCGATAAAAGTACCGTAGCCATGTTACAACTGGATCCTATGGTATGTAAGCCAGGACAGGCTTGAGCAGAAGCCATATCAACCACGTTCTATTAAACTAGGCCAAGCCAGAGCAGGATCTGGCTTCTGGCCTGGCTTCATCTGAACTGGCTTCTGAGCTGGCTTCTTCTAGCCTGGCTTCTGACCTGGCTTCTAACCTGGCTTCTGAGCTGGCTTCTAGCCTGGCTTCTGACCTGGCTTTATCTGGCCTATAAACAGCACTAAACCAATTGCTTTCATCGATTCATATCCAAGCCAAACTTGGCCCAAGTTTGCTGCCCAAGCCAGGCTTGACCAGAAGCCATTTCAACCAAGATCCAGGTCCAGATCCAGGTCAAGACCCAGGTCCAGGCCAAAGCCCAGGCCCAGGTCAAAGCCCAGGTCCAGGTCAAGCGAATCAAACTAGACCAGGCCAGAGCCAGATCCAGGTCAAGATTCAGGTTCAGGTCAAGGTCCAGATCCAGGTCAAGGTCCAGGCCCAGGCCAAGGCCCAGATCCAGGTCCAGGTCCAGGCCAAGGTCCAGGTCAAGGTTCAGGCCCAGGTCAAAGCCCAGGTTCAGGTCAAGCGAATCAAACTAGACCAGGCCAGAGCAAGACCTAACTGTCTCTGACTTTGCCTGGTCTTGCCAATACTTTGCCTGGTCTTGCCAAGCCTGACTAGGCAAGCCCGACTACAGTAACCTTATTCAGTGGCCACAGTATCAATAATGTGTGGGCCTTGACCTGACCTGAACTTGAACCTTGGCCTGGATCTGGACCTTGACCTGGATCTGGATCTGGACCTTGACCTGGATCTGGACCTTGACCTGAACCTGAATCTTCACAAAATCAATAATATAGTCAGGGTCATAGCCAAGATTTGGGTGTTTTTGAAGAGAATCGTTAGAGCTTGGTCCAGAAGCGGCCAATCAAAAGAAGGCCAAAACCAAAAGAAGAAAAGTAAGCAAAATCATCAGGCTAAATGAAGGCTACAATGAAAATTGGGCTCCATCGTCTAAATTTTCATTATTTCATGATGTAGGCAGAAGATTTTGTTGAATTTCTTTCTTTTATTGTAAATTGATCGATTCTGGGCGAAGCTCTAGAGATTCTTCCAAAAAAAAAAAAGAAAAACAAGCATTGAAATCCAGGCAACGAGTCAGCGATCGACTCTCAATCGACTCTAGTTGATAAACTCGTTGATTTTTCGTTTCTAATACTTGAAACTCCCAATAATTTCTACAATTTCTACACGTTTTTCGAAAATATTTGTGAAAACTGATTGAGTGAAGAGAAAAGAGAACACTGACGGATCGAATTTCAAAAAGTTTTCACTAAAGTTTTGAGAGATTTGAATACGAATGAGATTTCGTTATTTTAGATTATTTAAATTATTTACTTTATTATTTAATATTTACTTTACTTTAAAGAAGATTAATTTAAGGAATTAGTCCATTAGAAGTCCATTCTTTTCGCTTTTCTTTTCGCTTCTACAAAATTTCAATGTAATAAAGCTCTCTGGTGGATTCTGTTGACAGATGGATGGATTCTGTCCTCGAGCAGACGTCAACGAGCTCGAGCAGACGTCAACGAGCTCGAGCAGACGTCAACGAGCTCGAGCAGACGTCAACGAGCTCGAGCAGACGTCAACGAGCTCGAGCAGACGTCAACGAGCTCGAGCAGACGTCAACGAGCTCGAGAAGATTCACGGGAAACGCAAGAGACTTGATGGAGCTTGATGACTTGATGGAGCTTGATGACTTGATAGAGCTTGATGACTTGATGGAGCTTGATGACATGATGGAGCTTGATGACTTGATGGAGCTTGATGACTTGATGGAGCTTGATGACATGATGGAGCTTGATGACTTGATGGAGCTTGAAGACTTGATGGAGCTTGAAGACTTGATGGAGCTTGATGACTTGATGGAGCTTGATGACTTGATGGAGCTTGATGACATGATGGAGCTTGATGACTTGATGGAGCTTGAAGACTTGATGGAGCTTGAAGACTTGATGGAGCTTGATGACTTGAAGATCTTGAAGAGCTTGAAGATCTTGAAGAGCTTCAAGATCTCGATCTTCAAGCAGTCCTAAGCCTGTAGATCTTCTAAGCCTGTAGATCTCCTAAGCCTGTAGATCTCCTAAGCCTGTAGATCTCGATCTTCAAGCAAATGTATCAATGCAGTTAGATTCAAAGAAGTTGGATTGAAAGAAGTTCAACAACCGTTCAAAAACCGATCATTATGTCAATAACAATTATGCTGATCACTTGGATGGAAAAAACTGTTTGTTTTGATGGAAAGGATCATGATTGTTAAGAAATTGAGATGAAAGATCAAATCGTTTGTTGCTTTGCTAGAAAATTGCTTTGCTAGAAAGATTCAATGATTAAATAACAAGGAAATACTTAAAGATATTGTTCAAAGGCTTTCAAAGGCTTTCAAAGGCTTTTTTCAAAAACTGATTGTTCTTTGATTATTTGGGAAGGTTTTGCGTCTAATCAAAGACGAAAAAAAAGCTTAATCAGCTTTAAATGGATTGTTTTGTTTCTGGAAGCACTACAAAGCTTGTTCAATGTTTAAATGTGGCTTGGAATGGTTTGGACTTGATGGAGACTTGATGGAGCTTGATGACTTGATGGAGCTTGACGACTTGATGGAGCTTGATGAAGCTTGATGGCTTGATGACTTGCTGGAACTTGATGATTTGATGGAGCGCCACTTGAGCTGAGGGGATTGATGTCGGTTTTGATGAATGGATCCGAGAACGCCAAGCCAAAAAGAGAACCAAAAAGCTTCGGCTTTTTGTGGTGATGCCGCGGAAATCGATGGATAAAAAGGTCGAGATATCGAGATAATCCTAATTGAACTCTCGAAAACTTTGTCTAATCGTTAAAATATGGAAAAAACAAAAAAATTTTCAAAAAATTCTTTGAAAACTCAACTGTTTTAGCTTAATTTTATGTAATTCATTTCATTTTTTCGACCTTTTTCAATTCTTTCCTTGAGCAAATTGCTTTTTTGGTCAAGTGGTTGGCTGTGTTTGCTTTTTCGCGAACGGCTTGGGTTCCTTTTTTCGAAAAAAGAAACGATCTTGGCAATTCTAGGGAATTTTTAGCGAAGATTTTTATCGAATTTGGTTTATTCTCTGGTTTATCATCAATCTTTCATTATTTTGGTAATAAATAAACTACAGTATTTCTACAGTGACTTAAGCCTGTATAGTAATCCCCAGAGCTTCTACAGTAATCCTCTAGCCTTCTACAGTAATTTCTCATCCTTCTACAAATCCTATTACAAATGAAATCAAAATACAAATGAAATTAGTGATTTTTCGATCGATTCTTTAACCTATTACCGATTGGGAGCCCGTAAATCTGCCAGATCAAAAGAGAAGAGCAATCCCTTGGCAGCGGGATCGAACCAGGGCCCCTAGTCGGCGGCTTCGGGCCTGTAGGCGGGAGCTTTGGCAATGAACCACGTCGCCAGTCGTTGACCACGCTAAAAATGAGCCCAAAGGATCTCCAAAGCGTCTCCAAAACGGAAGGAGACCCTCAAGATGTATTGGCAGCATGTGCCAGAAAGCGAGCGATTGTGGACGCGCACAAAGAACATCTGATCGGATTTCTCTCTTGCTTTGAAGGTCACTTAAAAAGAAGATATTCAGCTTAAATTCATATCCTAGGGTTTTCGAGGTCGGTGAATCGATTGGTAGAGCTGATTTTCTTGTCCAAGAGCCAGAGCAGAAGCTATTCTAGCTCTCAATGAGCTTGAATAGCGTTCACTTTCAAAATGTTCATCACTTTTCCTTTTTCAATCATCCAATCCCCAATTTTTCTCTTTTTTCGCTCGATTTCACCTTCTTTTTTTTCAGCTGATCTCTTAAAAAAGTAAAGAAAAGTAAAAGAAAAGGTTTTTCAATTCGAAAAGGCTAGTGAAAGTTCTTTTTAGACAACAAATTGGATTTTTGTTGGCTGGCGATCGAGATTCTTGATAAATATTTCTCTATTTCATTTTTCGGTGTTCTCTTTTTTTGGTTTTCTTTTTTTTTAAAGGATTTAAACGTTTAAAAAAGTCTTCCTAGTGCACTGAGTTCAATTTAAAACTCTTTTCTTTGAATTTATCCTTTTTATAGCTTCCTATTGGATTGATGAATTGAAAACTGTGGGCTTTTGTCATCTGTGACAGTTTGAGCACTTTCTTCAAAAGAAACCCATTTTGGTGTGAATGGAAAAGTTGTAGAGAATCAAAAATCAAGCTTATATCCAAATTTTCAGAACGATTCAAAAACTGGTTTTCAAGAAATGTCAAATTTACGAATTTTCACAAATGAAATGGGGGAAAGGGAGGGGGAGGGGGGGAGGGGGTTACGGTATCTGTCTGTCTTTCTGTCTGTCTTTCTGTCTGCCTTACTGTATGGGCATTTTTTCAGCCGTATTTTGACTTTTTTTTTCCAAAAGGATACACTTAGTAGTTTCGCTTAAAATTTGTGTGTTCTGAGTATTCTTTGCGAGGCCGCGTAATCGCTCGTCGTCTGGCGCAGGGCTTTTACATAACCCCCTTGCCTCTCCCTCTGCCAAACTAATCTGGCCGGCTCCGAATTCTCAAATTGAACATTGACTTCTCCTCAAATCAAGGCTAATCTCAATCAATTGGTTTGGTGAATTGAAAACTGCCGGTTATTGTCATTTGCGGATTCCTCTTTCGTAGTAGGATTTTGGTTTGTCTTTGAGACAAGTGTGAGACTCAAAAATGGAGGAGTGGAGATCTGGAGATGGAGATCATTTTTGAAATGCTCACAAAATTCTGCGTTGAATGGTTTATAAAAGAAAAGATTTTGATGAAAAATGTGATTTATTAGAAGGAATTCCATTAAAAGAACCCATTTTTTGCCTTATTTTTTTGCCTTTTTGCCGTTTATTGACTTTTTATGAATTATTTCTGATGGGAAGTCGTCTTTTTTTATAGAAAAGTCGTCTTTTTTTTCAGAGAAAATGATCTCAAATTTGAACTTTGACTCTAAAATTTTATTCTTTTCTCTATTTTTAACAATAAGTAATCAAAAATCGCTTGAAATTCTCAGAAAAAGCTTTTTTTTTTGATCTCGAACTTTTTCATGTACTTTGTAGCTAGAGAAACGATCACTTTCTGCCCCACAAAGCTCTTCATATTCTTTAAAACCTTTTCTGCAAAGCTCAGAAAGCTATAAAGCTTAGAAAAGCTCAGAAAAGCTCAGAAAACGAATTTAGTCCACTAGAAAATGTGGGTTTTGACTTTCTTGAGCGTTCTCTTGTTTAAGTTCTCTTGAGCTTAAGTTCTCTTGCTTGAGTTCTCTTGCTTAAGTTCTCTTCCTTAAGTCCTCTTGCTTAAGTTCTCTTGCTTAAGTTCTCTTCCTTAAGTCCTCTTCCTTCAGTCCCCTTGCTTCAGTCCTCTTCCTTAAGTCCTCTTGCTTAAGTCCTCTTGCTTCAGTCCTCTTGCTTAAGTTCTCTTCCTTAAGTCCTCTTGCTTCAGTCCTCTTCCTTAAGTCCTCTTGCTTCAGTCCTCTTGCTTAAGCTTAAGTTTTCTACAAGCTCTCTCTTGTAAGGGCTTTCTTTTCCCTCCTACAATTTCCCTATTCATTTCCCCTCACCACCCACCAAGCACATTTTAAAGTAGAAAATTTTCCAAACAAATTTTCCCATCGTTGAGATACGAATCTCCGCCCATCTTTGCTTCTTTTACCCCTTTTTTTCACTAACGCTGAGGATTTGAACATACTTTAGTCTTATTTTTCATGTAATTCTATTTATTTACAAGAATAAGGTGATACAAAACAATATACATTATCTTTATCTCAATATAGTCAAGAAAAAAACCTAGATATTAAGAAAAAAAGAAAAAGAAAGGCAACCAGCGGGATTGAACCCTCGACCTCTCGGCTAAGAGACCGGAATCTTAGCCAGTCGGCCACGACCGCCATTGGATCCGGGCTAGGAATTTGGGTTTTCTACCTGGTTAAGAAAAAATTCTTGAGAAAACCACAAAAATGCTTTGGCAGGTCTTTTAACGCGTCCACACACGGCCCGCCCATCTCCCCTTGTGGTCTAGTGGATAAGAGGTTTGTTTCCGAAACGATCGTTGCTCTTTGCTCTTTGCTCGGGTTCGATCCCTTTCTTTTCCTTTTCATCTTATTTTGATGTCTAATCGCTCGAATTCGATCACAAAACTTTACAATAAGTATTCTGATATCTTTTTATGATATTCTTATGGTATAAGGCGTTTATGAGCTCTTAATTTGAGCTTGAATTTCTCTATTCGAGATGGGGCACTCAGAGGACGCGATGACATGGGAAAAATAATAATACTTTATTCAAACGATAAAGTGAAAGAAATCATAGAGAAATGCACAGTGATACTTAATCATACAATACATACAGAAATCAATAAGCCAATTAATTACGGCAAAGAGCCACTAGATCTAAAGCATCGATACGTTTCTTGAATATGAAAAGCGACTGAATTTCTCGTATGTCGTTTGGGAGCAAGTTCCATAATCTAGCGGCTCTAACGGGAAATGAATTTGATAAAGAGGCATTGGAAGCAAAGGGAATTTGCAAAAGGAATGAGCCACTTCTGGGCCCTGACCGCGGTTTAAATTTGAAAAAGTCTATAAACAAAGGGCTAATCTGTTTACAACGGAGGATTTTGAAAGTTTCGACTAAATCAATGACAAAGCGACGATGCTGTAAAGTTTTTAGTTCAAAAAAAGCAAGTCTCTCCTCATAAGTAAAGCTAGAATATTTAGAATAGTCAATTTTCCATAAAGCGACTTTTGTGAGCCTCCTCTGAATTTTCTCCAAGCGTTCAATAAAGACTTGTGCGCGGGGAGACCAAACAATAGAAGCATATTCTAAGATGGGCCGGATATAAGTCGTCAAGCATTTGCGGCAAGAGTTTAGGTTAGGATGAACAATTGATTTGAGAATACGGCTAGAAACAAAAGAAGCTTTTCGACAAATGATTTCAATATGTTTAGTGAAATTAAAAGGGGGAGAGATGTGGACACCTAAATCTCTAACAAAATCTAATTTACTAATGTAATTGATAGGAATATTGTTAATTACCAAAGAGAAACTAAATTTACCAGTGGAAAAATGTTGAGATTTTGAAGGGGATAGGGAAAGCTTCCACGTTTTGGCCCACAAATTAATAAGTTCTAAGTCATGGTTTGCATCTTTTACAGCCGCAAGCGAAGCTACTTGAGTTCCGATGGGAATTTTGAACGTAAGCTTAACATCATCGGCATACAGTAGGGTCCAAAAGTTTGGAACAATCACCTTCCGGCAACTTTAACTCGATGTAACTTGCGTTTTAATTTGATTTTATTTGATATTTGATCTTTTTTTTTGTCTTGCTCTTTTTCTTGGAACACCCATTTTTTAGGGGTCCAAAAGTTTGGAACAATTTCAAAAATATCAATACATTTTTAATTTTAAGATGCCAAATCGTTCGAATTTGACGGAGTATGATAAAGTTCCACACGGCAGAAAAATTCCACACGGCAGAAACAACTTGGCCAACGACTTCATTTTCATGCACGATAATGATCCGAAGCATACGGCCCAGCGTGTTAAGCAATGGCTTCAACAAAAAAACGTCGATGTGCTTCAATGGCCGGCTCAAAGCCCTGATCTGAATCCAATAGAGCATCTTTGGGAGCATTTGGACCGACAAATCCGAACCAGAAACTTCACAAAAACATCAGAACTCATGAAAGCGCTTGAGGAGGAATGGACTAAGATCCCAAGGCAAATAATTGACAATTTGATTGATTCGATGCCAAATCGTTGCGCAGCTGTTATTAAAGCAAAGGGATACGCCACAAAATACTGAATTTTGCCGGTTAACCGTTAAATGAATTGTTATTTTTGAAATTGTTCCAAACTTTTGGACCCCTAAAAAATGGGCGTTCCAAGAAATAGAGCAAGGCAAAAAAAAAGATCAAATATCAAATAAAATCAAATAGACATTCAGAAAGTTCACAAAAAATGCAACAAAAATAGTTTTTAAAGTAACAAAATTGAATGTATTTAACGCAAGTTACATCGAGTTAAAGTTGCCGGAAGGTGATTGTTCCAAACTTTTGGACCCTACTGTAGAGCCAGATGGAGGAATTTTTTGATTTGAGAGGACAGTTAGGCAGGTCATTAATATAGATAGTAAACAAAAGAGGGCCAAGAATACTACCCTGAGGAACCCCGCTAGGACAATCAAAAGACGGGGAAAGAACATTATTTAGAATTACTTTGAAAGTCCGCTGAGAAAGAAAATTTTTGACGACCGAAATTACAAGTGGGCTGAGCCGGTAAGCATGCAGTTTGTGAATTAGAAGATCAATGGGAAAAGAATCAAAAGCTTTTGCAAAATCTAAGAAGACGGGCTTCTAGTTGGGAAATCGATTTTTCTTTTTGATCTAAAGCTTTGAAAAAGGACTTATAGGCTAAAATACCGTATTTACTCTATTAGTGGGGTCCTCTCTAATAGTGGGGTCGTCTGGAGGGGGGTTGAAAAAATAGTGGGGTCCTCTCTAATATTGGTAACGAAAGTGATACATCAATTGTTGATCTCTTGGATTAGTTCTTTTACTGTTTGTTAATGTTTTGTTACGGTTAAAGCTAAATAAAATATGAAGCCAAACTTGTTTTTTCAAGAATTTCGGAGAAAAATTGATATCTTTTCAATTTAAAACCTTGGTTTTATGTTCTTTTAAATTTCTCTAATAGTGGGGTCCTCTCTAATATTGGTGGCGTCTGGAAGGGGATTGAAAAAATAGTGGGGGACCCCACTAATAGAGTAAATACGGTAAGTTGAGAAGTTGTGGATTTATTTTTAAGGAAGCCAAACTGCTGGTCAGAAAAAAGATTGTACTTATAAAGATTAAAAGATCTGTTAGAAAGCTATTTTCCCGAATTTCTCCGGTTTTCCTATGCAAATTGTTAAAGTTTTCAGGGAATAGTTGAAAAATTTCTTTAAAAAAACCCGTTTCCCAAGCACCACACCCAAAAAATAAATAAGAATAGCAGGAAATGTTATTTTTTTGATTTGTTTTTTATTGAAAACATGTTTTTAAACAGTTTTCGATGATTTTTAATGGTTTTTGATGATTTTTAACGATTTTAACGATTTTAACGATTTTTAAACCATTTTTTGATGGTTTTTAACGATTTTTAAACGATTTTAAACGATTTTAACGATTTTAAACGATTTTTAAACGATTTTTGACGGTTTTTTAAACGATTTCTAACGATTTTTAACGATTTTTAACAATTTCTAACGATTTCAAACGATTTTAAACGATTTTTAACGATTTTAAACAGTTTTTAAACGATTTTTAACGATTTCTAACGATTTCAAACGATTTCTAACGATTTTTAACGATTTTAAACAGTTTTTAACGATTTTAGACGATTTCTAACGATTTCCAACGATTTTTAACCATTTTAAACGATTTTTAAACGATTTTTGACGGTTTTTAACGATTTTTAAACGATTTTTAACGATTTTTAAATGATTTTTAACGATTTCAAACGATTTTAAACGATTTTAACGATTTTAAACGGTTTTTAGCGGTTTTTAAACGATTTTTAACGATTTTTAACCTTCTTTAAACGATTTTTAACCTTCTTTAAACGATTTTTAAACGATTTTTAACGATTTTAAACAGTTTTTAACGATTTTAGACGATTTCTAACGATTTCCAACGATTTTTAACCATTTTAAACGATTTTAAACGATTTTTAACGATTTTTAGCGATTTTTAACCTTTTTTAAACGATTTTTAAACGATTTTTAACGATTTCTAACGATTTTTAACGATTTTTAACGATTTTAAACAGTTTTTAACGATTTTAGACGATTTCTAACGATTTCCAACGATTTTTAACCATTTTAAACGATTTTTAACGATTTTTAACGGTTTTTAGCGATTTTTAAACGATTTTTAACGATTTTTAACCTTTTTTAAACGATTTTTAAACGATTTTTAACGATTTCTAACGATTTTTAACCTTTTTTAAACGATTTTTAACGATTTCAAACGATTTCTAACGATTTTAACGATTTTAAACGATTTCTAACGATTTTTAGACGGTTTGTAACGATTTTAACGATTTTAAAACGATTTCTAACGATTTTTAAACGGTTTGCAACGATTTTAACGATTTTAAACAGTTTTTGACGATTTTTAAACGATTTTTAACGATTTTTAAACGATTTTTAACCTTTTTTAAACGATTTTTAACGGTTTTAACGGTTTTTAACGATTTTTAACAATTCTTGAAGTATTTTAGACTACTTAGAGAATAGATTTTAAAGAAAAAGAGATTTCGGTGTGTTGAGAGAGATGAAAAAAAGGTGGGCGGAGCTGGGGAAATTCGAAAAAAGACACTCGAGAGCTTATTTTAAATCGAAAATTCAACAAAATCTCGACTTTAAATGAGAGATTCTTAGCGTTAAAAGTGTTAAAAGCGAGGTTTTTCTCTTGTTTTCAAGTTTGCACGATCGAATTTCGAACTATTTAAACTCTAGACTTTCTTTTGGAACTTTTTTGAAAGTCTTTTGAAACTTTGAGCGATTTTTGAAACTTTCAGATTTCTGGCAAGCTTTTTATGCCATTTTTCCTTTTCTTTAACAAATTAACGATGAAATGATGATTATTTTAAAGCTTTTATTTGGTTTTCTCGTCGAAATGAGACCAAAATTGGGTTAATTGCCCCTTTTTTCCATTGACAAACTTTGAGCTCGAATTTCTCGGTGCTGGACTATCCAATTTAAATGTTCTTGGTATCATTAGATTCGCCTAGTCTTTCTCTATCGATTGGTAGAAAAACTATTCAAATTGAACAATCCAGCGCTGGGATATTTTAATTCAAAGTTGGATTGGCAAAAGGGGCGGGGCGCGGCGCGTATAAAAGGCGTCCCGTTCCGTTGGCAGTTCTTAAGCTTTGGCAATTATTGAAATGATTGAAATTGGACAGAAATGGACTCTGATTTGGTGATTCGATAGCGATAAGAGTATAAAAGGTCTTCTGGCTCCGCCCCTTTTGCCAATCTAACTTTCAACTCGAATTTCTCGGTGTTCAGCTGTCCAATTCAAATGTTTTTGGTATCATTAGATTCGCCAAGTCTTTCTCTATCGATTGGTAGAAAAACTATTCAAATTGAACAATCCAGCGTTGAGATATTTGAGTTGAAAGTTGGATTGGCAAAAGGGGCGGAGCCAGAAAGACCTTTTATACGCGCGCCCTTTGCTATTGCTATTTTATAAAAGGAAATTGCACAGCTCAACACCAAGATATTTGAGTTAAAAGTTAGATTGCCACAAGCCAAAAGACAAGCCCCGCCCCTTTTTTTCATTGACAAACTTTGAGCTCGAATTTCTCGGTGTTGAGCTGTCGAATTCAAATCTTTTTGGTATCATTAGATTCGTTAAGTCTTTCTCTATCGACTGTTATACAAACTATTCAAATTGAACAACCCAACACCGAGAAATTTAAGCTCAAAGTTAGATTGCCAATGGGAAACGTGGCGGGGCGAGTATAAAGGGTCTTTCTGGCCACGCTCATTTTGCCAATCCAACTTTGACCTTAAATATCTCATCACTGGATTGTTCAATTTCAATAGTTTTTCTACCAATGGATAGAGAAAGACTTGGCGAATCTAATGATATTAAGAATGTTTAAATTGGATAGTCCAGCACCGAGAAATTCGAGTTCAAAGTTGCCAATGGGAAAAAGGGGCGGGACTTGTCTTACAATCGAAAAATAGCTCAATAAAAGGCTAAACTACAGCCATACGATCGTTTTTCCACGGTTTAGACTCCAGAAAACGCTGACAACAGAAAGATTGGTTCTATTTGATTCTAGATTTTTATGCCAACTCATTCCATCAGATTTTTCCGTCAAATCTTTCCATCAGCTCTTTCCTCTACTGTACTTTGGATTGTTGTGTGCTTGAATGGTAAAACATTTGAATTGGACAGCCCAACACCGAGAAATTCGAGCTCAAAGTTAGATTGCCAATGGGAAACGTGGCGGGGCGAGTATAAAGGGTCTTTCTGGCCACGCTCCTTTTGCCAATCCAACTTTGACCTTAAATATCTCATCACTGGATTGTTCAATTTCAATAGTTTTTCTACCAAACGATAGAGAAAGACTAGGCGAATCTAATGATATCAAAAACATTTGAATTGGACAGCCCAACACCGAGAAATTCGAGCTCAAAGTTAGATAGTCAAAAGGCAAAAGGGCTGAGCTCCTTATATACGCGGCTGCCTTTGCGCCCAAGAAAATTCATGTCTACTAATCGAAAAATCGAAGTTCTTCTGTAAAATTCTTTCTATAGCTTAAAATCTGTTAGAATTTGTTTGATTGATCGGGAGGATTAGCTGATTAAAGCTTTATTTCACACTTAGAAATTTCTATTCACTTTTTGTCGAGCTGTTTTTGTCGAGCTCTTTTTGTCTAGTTCTTATTGTCGAGCTGTTTTTGTCAAGCTCTTTTTGTCTAGTTCTTTTTGTCGAGCTGTTTTTGCCATGCTCTTTTTGTCTAGTTCTTTTTGCTGAGTTCTTTTTGTCGAGTTCTTTTTGCTGATCTCTTTTACCTTTCCCAACCCTTTTCCCGGTCACGAGCCAGTCATTAAATCAAAATTTCTAAAAAGAATTTGAAGATATTTAGCTAAAGAATTCGAAAATTTAGAAAACAATGAAGTGGAACTGAGGGAAAAGCCTGAGGGAAAAGCCTGAGGGGAATGAGAAAAGGAGGAGAGGAAGGGAAGAAGGGAAGGGAAGAAGGAAAGAAGGGAGGAAGGGATGAAGGGAAGAAGGGAAGAAGGGATTGTCCAGTGGAACGGAGGGAAAGGTTCAGAGAGTTCTCTTATTTGAAAGAAATTGACAAAAAGTTTTTCATAAAAAGTGGGAAGCATAGTTTAGCATTAGGGAAAAGAGAATTATTAGAAAATAATCGTAAAAAAATTGTCTCATTGTCTTTGTGCTCATTTTTGTCTCAGCAAAGTCTCGCATTTGGTCATTCGAATCATTTGTTTAACTGATAATCTCTTGTTTTTTAATTCTTAATGTTTTCTGGAGATTCTTTTAGATATTCTTTTAGATTTTGTTCGATTTTAAGTTCTAAAACAAACTTAAACTTGAACTTAAAATTATTGGTGAACTGCTGGACTTTAAACTAAAATTTATTCAACATAAAACCATCAATTCATTCCAAATAATCTCCATTATTATTGACGACTTCTTCCCCATTTTATAGGCAATTTGCGGATTCCTCTTTCGTGGTAGGATTTTGGTTTTGAATCGAAAAACTTTCAAAGGCGATTTTTGACTGCTTCTTCCGAATCGATGTGTTCTCCCGCAAACTCCCACAAGCTCCCACAAGCTCCCACAAGCTCCCACAAGCTCCCACAAGCTCCCACAAGCTCCCACAAGCTCCCGCAAGCTCCCACAAGCTCCCACAAGCTCCCACAAGCTCCCGCAAGCTCCCACAAGCTCCCACAAGCTCCCGAAGTGTTCTCCCGCATTACTCATGATCCGAAATAAATAGTAATCAAAAGGGGCGAGGTCCGGACTGTATGAAGAATGCGACAAAAGTTCCCCAAACAAGGCTATTTATTTTAGAGCGAGTCAGTTTTGCAACATGAGAGTGAGAACGTTCTCATCCACGAACGCGTTGTCGTGAGAACGATCTTTGACTTGGAGGGCCTATTCTTCTTCAGGCATTCATTCACCTTTCCCAACTGTTCACTGTATTTGATTGCATTAACGGTCTGCCCATTTTACAGGCAATTTTCGGATTCCTCTTTCGTAGTAGGGCTTTGGTTTGTGTGTGAGACAATTGTGAGACTCGAAAATGGAGGACTGGAGACTTAAAAAAGGACTTTGTGAAATGATCCTGGTAAACCATCAAAAACTTGAATTCTCCATCGGAAACGGATTGAAGAATGAAAATAAGAATTCATTTGAAGGGAATCTTTTGTATTGGATTGGTGAATTGAAAACTGCGGGCTATTGTCATATGTGACAGTTTGAGCACTTTCTTCAAAAGAAACCTATTCTGGTGTCAATGGAAAAGTTGTAGAGAATCAAAAATCAAGCTTATATCCAAATTTTCAGAACGATTCAAAAACTGGTTTTCAAGAAATGTCAAATTTACGAATTTTCACAAATGAAATGGGGGAAAGGGAGGGGGAGGGGGGGAGGGGGTTACGGTATCTGTCTGTCTTTCTGTCTGTCTTTCTGTCTGCCTTACTGTACGGGCATTTTTTCAGCCGTACCAATATTTCATTTTGCATGAATATTATATTTGAAGTTGTTTTTGGTGTCATTCGATGCGTAATTTGATTCTGCATCAAATGATCGTTTAAATAGTCAATATATTGGGTTGGTGAATTGAAAACTGCCGGCTATTGTCATATGTCCCTTTTTGAGCACTTTCTTCAAAAGAAACCTATTCTGGTGTCAATGGAAAAGTTGTAGAGAATCAAAAATCAAGCTTATATCCAAATTTTCAGAGCGCTTCAAAAGCTGGTTTTCAAGAAATGCCAAATTTTAGGAATTTTCACAAAACTTGCATTTTAAGCGAATCTACTAAGTGTATCTTTTTGGAAATTTGGCTATAAGCCTAATTTTTGATTCTCTACAACTTTTCTATTGATACCAAAATGGGTTTCTTTTGAAGGAAGTGCTCAAACTGGACATCTCCAGATCTCCAGTCCTCCATTTTTGAGTCTCACACTTGTCTCAGACACAAACCAAAGCCCTTCTACGAAAGAGGAGTCCGCAAATTGCCTGTAAATGGGGAAGAAGTCGTCAATCATAATGGAGATTATTTGGAATGAATTGATGGTTTTATGTTCAATAAATTTTAGTTCAAAGTCCGGCGGTTCACCAACCAAATATCAAAAACCGTCTCTATCTACTTTCTGTACTTTGTGCTTGGAACCCAGCCTTTCTAGTCCATTGAATCCTTCACTTTTCTGCACCAGAAGGCAAACGATCAAGCACAGAACGCACAGAGAACGCACAAAGCTCACTTTTGCATAGCTTCCCTCATTTTGCTCATAAAATCGCCATTTTTAACGAATTTCCCTAATTCTTTTTCCAGCAGATTCTCCTTGAAAAATCCTATCAAATAAATATTAGGTTTATCAGGGGAAAATTGAGTTTAAGATGATAAAATAAGGATTAAAGTTGGTTGGATATGTAAAGGAACCCTTGTGCGTTCTTTTCATGTCGCTCGTTGGAAAAAGCGGCGTCTGGCACACGGTCTGGATAGGGGTTCGGGCCGACTCAGCCGGAAAGACCCCTCAGCCGGTTTAATTACCCAAGTTTATTCATTTCTTCTTCTCTTTTTCTTATCCATCTCAAGCTCGTAGTTTTTGCATTCCAAAAGTATCCTTGCTACCGTAATACGTCTAATAGCAGCGCCCCCTATAATGACGAACGGAGCGTCGCGTAGTCTAACTTTAAAAGCATTTTTCTCGCGACCCGTTTATGCTACCAGGTGCGCTTAGGTATCAAATGAAAGCTAAAGCTCAGGGCTATTTTTTTGCGACTACGCGACAGTACGGCGCTACGATTAGAGGGATTACGGTATTACGGTTCACTACGCGACAGTACGGCGCTACTATTAGAGGGATTACGGTATTATGGTTCACGGTAGAACCAAATTTAACCAAAAAACCAAATCGCGACTACCCGACAGTACGGTGCTACTATTAGAGGGATTACGGTATCACGGTTCACGGAAGAACCAAATTTAAAGAGAAAAGGAACCAAATTTGTAGATAAAAAGGAACCAAATTTGTAGCTAGTTTTTGTAGCCAAAAACAAGTCATTTACTACCGTAATACGTCTAATAACAGCGCCCCCTATAATAACGATCAACGCGTCGCGTAGTCTAACCTTAAAACCCATTTTTCTCGCGAGCCGTTTATGCTACAGTGTGCGCTTAGGTATCAAATGAAAGCTGAAAGCTGACCGAATGCTCAGGGCTATTTTTTGCGACTACGCTACAGTACGGCGCTACTATTAGAGGGATTACGGTAGTAAATGACTTGTTTTTGCAATATCTGAGCTTTTCTAAAGTTCAAATGTGGCCTTTGCTCTGCTAGGCTGAATTTTCATTTGATATTGTGATAGAACAACTTTCTTTGACGTATTTCTGACCCTTTACAGTACTCGAGAACGTCTAAAACATGCACAAACTTTTATTTTACTCATTTTATTTTGCTCATTTAATCTTTAGATCTTTAGATTTACATTTTTAAACAAATTAGTCCTATATTAAACCAAACTTTCAGCGAAATGAGCCCCGGAAAAACCTGGCTCACCGGGTTTTTCCTTTTGGCGATCGGCGGAAGTATTGGCACAATGGGACAAAGTGATCAAGAGGTGAAGGAAAAGGGAAAAGCAAAAGAAAGAGCTGAAGTGGGATTGGACCTGTGAGGTTTGGCTCTGGAAACGAGCGCTCTCGCTCTAGAAACGATCGCTTTACCACTTGGCCACGGGTGCATCGATTCCAGACCTATTCCAGACCTCAAGGAAGCCGTTAAGACCTAAACGGGACCGCAAAGACCACATTTTCCTAGCCTAGCAAAGCTTTAGATTAACAAAGCTAGACTAACAAAGCTTTAAACTAACAAAGCTAGACTAACAAAACTTTAGACGCTTATAACTCTTGACAGATTCTCCTCTAACAAAAACGGAAGATAGATTTGGAATCAGCGTAAAATTCTGCGTCGAATGGTATAGGTTGCATAGCATTTAACTGGCTCAGACCGGCTCAGTAGATGATTGAAAAAAATCACTTTAGTCAAAGATCACTTTACATTACAATAACCTCTCTAAACTAAACTCGAATTCAGGTTTATGACGTCATCGTGATTGGCGCTGGTTTAGCCGGACTTTCAGCCGCAAATCGAATCCTTGATGTAAGTTTTTGTTTAAGAAAAAACTGGAATACTTTTCAAGTTTCAAAGTAGAGCTCTGATAGAGTAGATCTGCTAATTAAGCTATTGAAGATCAGCTATTGAAGATCTGCTATTGTAGATCTGTTGTTGAAGATCTGTTGTTGAAGATCTGTTGTTGAAGATCTGTTGTTGAAGATCAGCTATTGAAGATCTGCTATTGTAGATCTGTTGTTGAAGATCTGTTGTTGAAGATCTGTTGTTGAAGATCTGTTGTTGAAGATCAGCTATTGAAGATCTGCTATTGTAGATCTGTTGTTGAAGATCTGTTGTTGAAGATCTGTTGTTGAAGATCAGCTATTGAAGATCAGCTATTGAAGATCTGCTATTGTAGATCTGCTATTGTAGATCTGTTGTTGAAGATCTGCTATTGTAGATCTGCTATTGTAGATCTGTTGTTGAAGATCTGTTGTTGAAGATCTGCTATTGAAGATCTGCTATTGTAGATCTGTTGTTGAAGATCTGCTATTGAAGATCTGCTATTGTAGATCTGTTGTTGAAGATCTGTTGTTGAAGATCAGCTATTGAAGATCTGCTATTGTAGATCTGCTATTGAAGATCTGTTGTTGAAGATCTGTTGTTGAAGATCTGCTATTGAAGATCTGCTATTGAATTTAGCCCTTTTTTTCAGCAAAACCCTTCCACAAGTCTTTTGGTGCTAGAGGCGAGGAATGTGAGCGGTGGCCGGGTGATGTCACATCGAATGAACACTCCCGAAGGGCCGAAATCGATCGATATTGGTCAGTTTGCTCGACAGTACTCCTACAGTACTCCGACAGTAGTCCGACACTGCGGTACTATTTATCAACTTTAGGATCTCAATTCGTTTCCTTGAAGCACCGTGGGATCCTCGATTTGGCTTTACAGTTTGGATTGACCGTGGAGGAACAGGTGGGATTACTGTAGCTCTCATTGTAGCTGGAATGGATTACTGTAGCTGGAATGGATTACTGTAGCTCTCATTGTAGCTTAAATGGATTACTGTAGCTCTAATGAGTTGCTGTAGCTCGAAGGGATTACTGTAGCTCGAAGGGATTAATGGCTCTAATAGATTACTGTAGCTCTAATGGATTACTGTAGCTGGAATGGATTCCTGTAGCTCTAATGGATTCCTGTAGCTCTAATGGGTTACTGTAGCTCTAATGGACTATTGTAGCTCCAGTGAATTACTCTAGCTCGTATGGATTACTGTAGCTGGAATGGATTACTGTAGCTCTCATTGTAGCTGGAATGGATTGCTGTAGCTCTAATAGACTACTGTAGCTCTAATAGATCACTCTAGCCGCACCAAACAGCTTTAAACAGCTTTAATTTAAGCATTGATCTAGATTTATCGCTAAAGATCTTAAATAAAAGACAATTTTGAGCTTTCTCTTGAAATTTAGCCACTCTGCGGCGAGAGAACAGTGATCCAAGGCACTCCACAGTCAACAGTCACTTCAGCGTTTCGCAGAAGGAAACGGTTGGTCTGAAAAGCTCATAGGAATCTTAGGAATTCAAGCCTACTGTAGCATAGCTAGCTAGCTTCGAGCATAGCTTCGAGCTGAGCTTCGAGCATAGCTTCGAGCATAGCTTCAAGCATAGCGTCGAGCTGAGCTTCGAGCATAGCTACGAGCATAGCTTCAAGCATCGCTTCGATTCAAATCGTTCCCACTCTTTCCACTCTTTCCACTCTTTTCCAGCTCCTACACATGGACATCAAACCTCGGTGGATCGCCGACAATCGACACCGTTCTCGCCTCAAGTGATCTTGATCTTTTGGCGTCTCAATCATGCGCGAAATTCATTCAAACAAATAATTTGGATAAATCTGATGGTGATGGAATGAAGAGATTGTTACAGGTTTGAAAGAAATGATTTTATTGAGCTGAAAGAGTCGCAGGACTGTTTCAAAATGATTTTATCGAGCTGAAAGAGTCGCAGGACTGTTTTAGCTCGTTGCAGAATGAGATATTGTTTAAGAATAAAGGAAAATCAAGCTTTTTTCAGCTTTCTAAAGCAAAATCAAGCTTTTTTTCAAAGAAAATCAAGCTTTTTTCAGCTTTCTAAATGAAAATCAAGCTTTTTTCAGTTTATAGAACATTGTATTAGAGCTTAGAAGTTTAGAAGGACAGCTTAGAAGTTTCTAAAAGTTAATTGAACCTAAAAGTTCAATATCTTGCGATTTCAGACTTTCTATGATGCACCTGACACCGCCGTTTCACCACTTCAACTTCTGCTCACTGCGAGTAGTGAAGATGGTGGGAATTGAAGCTTGAGAGCTTGAGAGCTTGAGGGCTTGAGAGCTTGAGAGCTTGAAGCTTGAAGCTTGAGAGCTTGAGAGCTTGAGGGCTTGAGAGCTTGAGAGCTTGAAGCTTGAAGCTTGAGAGCTTGAGAGCTTGAGGGCTTGAGAGCTTGAGAGCTTGAAGCTTGAAGCTTGAGAGCTTGAGAGCTTGAGAGCTTGAGAGCTTGAGAGCTTGAAAAGGAAAGCTTTTGAAGTTTTTGAAGTCTTTAGTTTTAATTTTAGGTAAATCTCAGCTCAACTTTGAGTCTTAGCTAGTATCTTTGTTTAAAAAGATGGAAATTCAGCAGTTTGTAGCTATTTTTATCAAAAGTACAACTAAATTTAAGGCAAGAATTGGTCTCAAGAGTCTGGGCATAGTGACGTTGAAAGCAGCGAAACTGGCTTAGGCTTAGGCTGGCCTAGGCTGGCTTAGGCTAGGTTTAGGCTGGCTTAGGCTTGCGCTGGCTTAGGCTGGCTCAGGCTGGCTTAGGCTGGCTTAGGCTGGCTTAGGCTAGGTTTAGGCTGGCTAGGCTGGCTTAGGCTAGGCTTAGGCTGGCTTAGGCTGGCTTAGGCTGGCTTAGGCCGGCCTAGGCTGGCTTAGGCTGGCTTAGGCTAGGTTTAGGCTGGCTTAGGCTTGCGCTGGCTTAGGCTGGCTCAGGCTGGCTTAGGCTGGCTTAGGCTAGGTTTAGGCTGGCTAGGCTGGCTTAGGCTGGCTTAGGCTGGCCTAGGCTGGCTTAGGCTGGCTTAGGCTTGCGCTGGCTGGCTCAGGCTGGCTCAGGCTGGCTCAGGCTGGCTCAGGCCTAGCCTTCACTAGGATAGTACTTCGTGAACTTTAAATGATTAAAATCATTAAAATAAAGCAAAATTAGTATCACAATTTGTGAAAAACGAAAATATTATTCTGAAAAAGGAAAAGCAACGGTTTGTCAACTCGTGGAATCGAATCCACCACCAGAAACTCGAGCCAGCTCCGTAGACAAGCACACTATCCCCTATACTACAACTGGGGCTTAAACTGGTTGAATTAAAACACATTGAACGTAGAGGGACGGAGCAGGACCCTTGGACAGGAGTTTTGGTAGTCGAAGCTGGTAGCTGGTAGTCGGTAGTGGCTGGTAGTCGAAAGCTTTGGCAATGCACGACCTCGCTAGTTGGTTGAGTTGCGAAAATGAGCTCGAGCTAGAGGACAAAAAGAGACGTCTATTAAACAACATCTATCAGAACGGTGTGCCAGAAGACAAGCGATTGTGCTCAGCAACTCAGCGGATACTTTTTCGCTTACTTAAAAAAAGAAATTTCACTTCAATTTGTACTCTAGGGTTTTCGAGGTCGGTGAATCGATTGGCGCTATTCATTTTATTGATTCTAGCTCGATTCTAGCTCAATTCTAGCTCGATTTGCAAGACTTTCATTTAAATCGATTGAAATGGTGTTGAGTGATTGAGTTATTTAATATTTAGGTACGGTTGACGATGTGCTGGCAGAGATGGGACACGGAGCTGGGCTAAGAGTCAAAGAAGGCTTAGCCGCTTTGATTGAGTGGGTTTCTTTTCAGATTTCCTTCCAAAAATTGATCAGAAAATTGATTTTTATGTCAAAAAAAGCTCGATTTTATCGATTTCTCCATAATAAACAATATTTTCTTCAAATTTCAGTAAACTCTCCACACGAAATGGTCTACAGACTCTCTACAATAGTCCCGTGACAGCAATCACTCAAGGTCAGGGTTTTTCGAGCTGTCTAGGTGTTGCGCTGTGCTTCTATTTGCGATCACAACCCTCTATCCCTATTGTCATCCAGTGTTTCCTATCTTGGTTGTTTCTGGTTCGAAGTCTTCGACTTACTTGTGCTGGTGGTTGCATTCTAACGATCTCTGACGGTCTCTAACGATCTCTGACGATCTCTAGCGATCTCTAACGATCTCTGACGATCTCCGACGATCTCTAACGATCTCTGACGATCTCTAACGATCTCTGACGATCTCTAGCGATCTCTGACGATCTCTAGCGATCTCTGACGATCTCTAGCGATCTCTGACGCTCTCTGCCACTTTCTCTGACCATCTCTGTCACTCTTGTGCCCCACTCTTGTGCTCCCTGTTGCTGGTCTTCCGATGGGCCTCTTCTGATCTCGTGGTAGCCACTCTGATCTCCATATCGACTCCGTATCGTCCATGTGTCTGTTCTTCTGGCCGTGTTCTTCTTCTGTCAGCCCATCTGAGTCTTTTTCTCTCGACCACTGGATCTCTGAGTCTCAAGAGTTGGCGCATATCCGTACTTCTTAGGTCTTGCTGTGTCTTCCTATTGTCCCGAGAGCTGTGTCTTCCTATTCCTATTGTGTCTCCTCGCCCGAGGAGACACAATAGGAAGAAAAATCATAAATTAGATCACAAATTAGATGCCAAATTTCATATTTTAGTCAATCAAATGAACAATTAACAAAAGTTCTTTGTGAAATCTCATTTCCAGTGAACCCTTCTCTTCAATCAGTGACAGTAAACGGGAAAGAATTGATGGCGAGACAGGTTTGAGATCTCATTTTAATAAATAGATAATAAAAGGTCAGGAATTAACGAGAAAAGGTAGATTTCCGTAGATGGGATTGAAAGATTGACCTTTTGCTCAAGCAATTCAGCTATTTGGTAGCTTGAATTGCTGTTGAAAGACGGGGAGATAAGAGGAAGAAGAAAGAAAGACGGGAAGAGAAGAGGAAGAAGAAAGAAAGACGGGAAGAAAGAAAGAAAGAAAGAAAGAAAGGTCAGGTCCAGACCTAGTCCAGGTCCAGACCTAGTCCAGGTCCAGACCTAGTCCAGGTCCAGACCTAGTCCAGGTCCAGACCTAGTCCAGGTCCAGACCTAGTCCAGGTCCAGGTAAAGCTAGGTCCAGATCAAGCCGGACAGGAGAAGACAGTCCAGAAACCAAGTCCAACTAAAGTTAGTCGAGCCAGATCCACATTTCCTAAAGCTAGGCAAGGCCGGTCTTTTAGAAAACCCTAAACTCAAGTCCAAACTTTCTCGAATCCTTTAGGTAATCATCGCCGTCCCTCCAGCAGTCGCCTCAAACATCGACTTGTCTCCAGTATTGCCTGAGAAGATGACCAATTTTTTGCGTTAGTTTAAATATTTTGACGTTAGATGAGATTTTCTAGGTAACTATCGACCCCGTGGATTCGCTACGTATTTCGCAATGACGTACGCAAAACCGTTTTGGCGCGAGAATGGGAACAGTGGACAGGTGGGTAGTTTCTGAGGCTGTCAGTGGTACTGTAAGTCGTGCTTTCAAACGTACGACAGTATTTTAGGTGTTGTAGGTGCCTGAACGTTGTACTAAGTAGTGTCGGGTAGTGTAGGTGATGCTGTAGTTTTGTGGGCCGGTATTGTAAAAGTCGTGCTGTCAGAGGTACGACAGAGGTGAGCGGCTGAGTATTGTAGTTAACGTATGCACGAATTTCTGTACTCACAGACAAGTACCGTACTCACAGACAAGTACCGTACTCACAGACAAGTACCGTACTCACAGACAAGTACCGTACTCACAGACAAGTACCGTACTCACAGACAAGTACCGTACTTGCAGACAAGTACCGTACTCACAGACAAGTACCGTACTCACAGACAAGTACCGTACTCACAGACAAGTACCGTACTTGCAGATAAGTACTATACTTACAGATAAGTACTATACTTACAGATAAGTAATATACTTACAGACAAGTACTGTACTTACAGACAAGTACTGTACTTACAGACAAGTACTATACAGATGAGTACTGTAGGACAAATTAAGGACAAAGGTACTGTACTTGTAAGTAATTGCGGTAAGCAGTAAGGAAGTACTTCTAAGTAGCAAGTACAATAAGGAAGTGCTGTATGGAAGTGCTGTAAGGAAGTACAGTAAGTACAGTAAGTAAGTACTTCTAAGTACAGTAAAGAAGTACTTCTAAGTACAGTAAGTAGTACTTCTAAGTACAGTAAGGAAGTAGAGTAAGGAAGTGTTGCAAGGAAGTACAGTAAGTACAGTAAAGAAGTACTTCTAAGTACAGTAAGGAAGTAGAGTAAGGAAGTGTTGCAAGGAAGTACAGTAAGTACAGTAA
>CAUEEP010000404.1:0-25503 GCA_958450365.1 Mesorhabditis belari | reverse complement strand
GCTAGAAATTATAGACCAGATTTGAAAAGTTTTAAAAAAAATCAAGGAGATCTTGAAAGTTCTAAAAAAACTTTTTTTAATTCTGGATTTCACAAAATCTATTAAACTTTTTAGATACAGTGACATCCAGATTGAAGTTATTCCTTAGAAATTACAGACTTTATTTGGAGGATTTTCAGAAAATCAAGGAGATCTTGAAAGTTCTAAAAAAACTTTTTTTAATTCTGGATTTCACAAAATCTATTAAACTTTTAGATATAGTGACATCCAGATTGAAGTTATTCCTTAGAAATTACAGACTTTATTTGGAAAATTTTCAAGAAATCGAGCAGTACTTGAAAATTCTTCAAAAACTCAGAAGTTCTTCGAATTCTAGCTCAATTCTAGCTATTTCAACTCTGTGACATCCAGATTGAACATATTTGCTATTACATTGAGTTAAAAGGCTAAATATCTATATTAAAATGCTCAATGCTCTGCTAAGATATCAGTTTTCCATCAGGAATGAGATTTTCAGATCTCTAAAACTAAAAGAGTTAACGCAAATGATTCAGATTTTGATTTAGCATCGTTAAAGTACGAAAAAACCCATAAAGAGGCTGAAAAAAGGCTAAAAACGAAAAGATAGAAATATTTTTTTTTGATTTTTGATTATTTTGGTCTATAGAATAGGTAAAATATGAGAATTCACCAATTTCATCGTTTTGTTTTGTTTTGTTATTTGCTATTTGCTAGAATTCTATAGATATTTCTTTTAGTTTTCAATTGCTAAAAACAAATTTCCTTTCCTTTTATAAACACAACGAAAAAAAATCACAGAAAAGACGAAAAACCCGTTTTTTTTTGGTATCCGTACTCTTTTAATAAACAAAATCTTGAAAAAATAGCTAAAACCAGCTAAAAAACGAAATAGAATTGAAAATATCCATCATTCATGCAGTTTAAAACAGTTTAAATCACAGTTTTTAATGGCAATTCACTGCCGAATCCACGTTGAACGTTTGCGAGAGCTTTGCTTGCCGATCTCGTTCTTTTTTCGTGTTTTTTATCCAAGTATCCAACGATCTGGAAGTCACAGTACAGTTTTTTCGCTTTTCTAGAGCTCACTTTCGATTTTCGGCGACGGTCACTCGGAAGCCGGGCTTGTAACGCCAAAGCTGGTAGGCTTCCTCGCCCGATGTGCAGAGACTGAAAAAAAGAACTCAAGAACGAAGCCAAGCAGCCAGCCAGCTAGCCAGCCAGCCAGCTAGCCAGCCAGCCAGCTAGCCAGCCAGCCAGCTAGCCAGCCAGCCAGCTAGCCAGCCAGCCAGCTAGCCAGCCAGCCAGCTAGCCAGCCAGCCAGCTAGCCAGCCAGCCAGCTAGCCAGCCAGCCAGCTAGCCAGCCAGCCAGCTAGCCAGGCAAATATAAACCTTAAATTATTGAAAGCATCCTCGGTGAATTGGTAATCCCACCAACCAAATGCGGCTCGATTGTTTTTTACTCTGAAATTTCATGATAAAGAGAGCTTTTTAGGAAATGGGGATACGCAGATTTTCATGCTGATTTCAAATATCTCTTCCGTTTTCTCTAAATGACAATCTGCGAAGAGTTAGAAGTGTTTAAAGTTTTGTTAGGACTGTGGTCATTTGAGTCTCCTTGCGCCCTCTTAACGGTCTCCTTGCCCCCTCTTAATAGCTTCCTTGGGGACCTGTTTCCCTGCAGCTGTGGCCGAGTGGTAAAGCCCTCGTTTCCAAAGCCAGACCTGGCAGGTTCGATCCCAACCTCGACTTTTTTAAAAAAAAAGATGGTTCATTTGGGTATTAAGGGCCTCCTTGAGAGCTTAATTGCTTGCAGCCGTGGCCGAGTGGTAAAGCCCTCGTTTCTAGAGCGAGAGCTCACGGGTTCGATTCCCACTTCGGTTTATCTAGCTTTTTTTACAAAAAGGTGGTTTATTTGGGTGTTAACGGTCTCCTTGGGGGCCTGTTTTCCTGCAGGTGTAGCCGAGTGGTAAAGCTCTCGTTTCTAGAGCGAGACATTGCAGGTTCGATCCCGACCTCGACTTTTAAAAAAAAAAGATGGTTCATTTGGGTCTTAATGGCCTCCTTGCGAGCTTAATTCGTTGCAACTGTGGCCTAGTGATAAATCCCTCGTTTCTAGAGCGAGGCCTCACGGGTTCGATCCCCACATCAACATCTTTTTACAAAAAGGCATTATTTGGGTCTTAAGGGCCTCCTTGCCCCCTCTTAACAGCTTGATTCGTTGCAACTGTGGCCTAGTGGTAAATCCCTCGTTTCTAGCGCGAGAGCTCATCAGTTCGATTCCCACTTCAGTCTATTCTTTGCTTTTTTTCTCGGTCAGATTAAATTGTTAAAGCCCACTTCTCTTTCCAATTGTGAAAGATGAAATCATGTTGACTGAATTTCCCTCCAGTCAGCCATCCATCCCGCACATAGGAATAGGTTTTCTCCAGGAACTGAAAGATTCGATAAACTAGTGTCGAGAAAAAAAAGGCGTTTAAAGTTAGACGACGCGACTGTACGACTGTACATTCTGGCTATTTACGACATTCTGTAGCCATTTTCGAGCTTACAGCTTTCAAATGTGGGAAATTTTCGATGAACCTGAACGCCTGGAATGTCAAAGTTGTCGAGGAGATTTCGAACACAGACTTCATAAAGAAAAAGACGACAATATTGTCTGTAAAATGGCTTTGGTTGATAGAATTGCTTGTTGAGTTTATAAAGAGCTTATAAAGAGCTTATAAAGGCTTGTAAAGGCTTCTAAAGGCTTGTAATGGCTTGTAAAGGCTTCTAGAGGCTTGTAAAGGCTTGTAAAGGCTTCTAGAGGCTTGTAAAGGCTTGTAAAGGCTTGTGAAGGCTTGTGAAGGCTTGTAAAGGCTTATCAAGAGCTTGTAAAGGCTTGTAAAGGCTTCTAAAGTCTTCTAAAGGCTTGTAAAGGCTTGTAAAGGCCTCCAAAGGCCCCCAAAGGCTTCTAAAGGCTTCTAAAGTCTTCTAAAGGCTTGTAAAGGCTTATCAAGAGCTTGTAAAGGCTTGTAAAGGCTTCTAAAGTCTTCTAAAGGCTTGTAAAGGCTTGTAAAGGCCTCCAAAGGCCCCCAAAGGCTTCTAAAGGCTTCTAAAGTCTTCTAAAGGCTTGTAAAGGCTTATCAAGAGCTTGTAAAGGCTTGTAAAGGCTTCTAAAGTCTTCTAAAGGCTTGTAAAGGCTTGTAAAAGGCCTCCAAAGGCCCCCAAAGGCTTCTAAAGGCTTCTAAAGTCTTCTAAAGGCTTGTAAAGGCTTATCAAGAGCTTGTAAAGGCTTGTAAAGGCTTCTAAAGTCTTCTAAAGGCTTGTAAAGGCTTGTAAAGGCCTCCAAAGGCCTCCAAAGGCTTGTAAAGGCTTGTAAAGGCTTATAAAGGCTTCTCAAGGCTTCTAAAGGCTTGTAAGGGCTTCTAGAGGCTTGTAAAGGCTTGTGAAGGCTTGTACAAGCTTGTAAAGAACAAAAATCGACTTTACTCGGTCAATTTCCACCAATATTCACATTTAGCCAGACTCGATTCCAATTTTGGGAGATAGCGTCGAACGATTGCACTCTAAAATCAAAGCTATTAATGTAAAACAAGTCAAAAACTCAAATCTAAGACCTAATCTTGGAATTGAGAGGTTTTAAGAAAAATCTGGAAGCCAGAAGTGGCTAGAGACTTCTCAAAACTACACCAAAGCAACACGAAAACTCGAACTGACTAAAGCTCAAATATTATGAATCTAAGTAATCGAGAAGTCTCTGTGCGTGCCAGGATTCGATTTAAGCCGCCAGTGAAAATGATTCAATATTGTGGGGGCTGAGAAAAAGTGTCAAACTGCTCAAACGAACATGCACAGCAGCATTGTCGCTCCCGAAACGGTCTCGATAAACCTCGAAACTCTTCGCCCACATCATTAGAAAGTCGCGGCCACGAGGATCATTTCTATCGATGACATTGAAACAAAGTGCAGCCTCACAATCCCCAACCTCACAATATAGGATCCAGTCATGATCTCCGAGTTCATCACTCGATTCGTTAGCACCAGAAAGATCGACTCATTGTTGGGGATGAATTTGTCGATTGAAGTGTCCGGGTTGATCACTCCTGAATTGTGGGACATTAGATTGCCCGCTTTTGCCATTGGCAAAGTTTGAGCACAAATATCTTGGCTTTGGGTTGTCCAAACTCAATATTCTTGGCATCATTAGATGCGCCTAGTCTTCCTCTATCGATTGGTATAAAAAGTATTAAAGTTGGACCAACCAAAGCCGAGATATTCGAGCTCAAAGTTAAGGTGCCAAAAGGGGCGGAGCTAGAAAGACCTTATATACGCGCTTCATATAATTAGATGCGCCTAGTCTTCCTCTATTGATTGGTATAAAAACTATTGAAATTGGACCACCCAAAGCCGAGATATTCAAGCTTAAAGTTAGTGGCAAAAGGGGCGGAGCTAGAAAGACCTTATATACGCGCTTTGTATCACTAGACTCGCCAAGTCTTCCTCTATCGATTGCTATAAAAAGTATCTAAATTGGACAATCCAAAGCCGAGATATTTGAGCTTAAAGTTAGATTGGAAAAAGGGGCGGAGCTAGAAAGACCTTATATACATGCCTCGTCCCTTTTGCCATTGGCAAACTTTGAGCTCAAATATCTCGGCTTTGAGCTGTCCAATATAGATAGTTTTTATATCTATCGATAGAGAAAGACTTGGCGAATCTAGTGATACAAAGCGCGTATATAAGGTCTTTCTAGCTCCGCCCCTTTTGCCACTAACTTTAAGCTCAAATATCTCGGGTTTGGGTGGTCCAATTTAGATACTTTTTATACCAATCGATAGAGAAAGACTTGGCGCATCTAATGATACAAATAAGATCGGAATTCGATAGCCCAACGCCGAGATATTTGAGCTCAAAGTTGAGCTAGCTGATTATAGTCTAACCTGGTCTATTTCAGCCTAAATAAAACCAAATTACTTTCTCAAATCGAGGTAGATCTAGCCTTCCTGGAGGTAGATCGTGCTAGATCTAGTCTTCCTTCTGACCTACTCATAGACCAGAGCCAAATCTAGGTCCGACTCTGGTCCAAGTCTTTCCTAAACCGAAAGCAAGCCTTGATGGCAAGATGGGAATCAGAAAAATGGCAAATTAGAAACAAATTTCTGCGATCTGGAGTACACGAAAGGATTTGGTTAATTGATTTGAGCGGAATTTGCGAGTTTTGAATTCTGAGCCGGGATGGGCTAGCCTAGTCAGCCGGCTGTCAAATGGAGTGTCAAATTGGTGATTTGTGCAGCTCAGAGCTGATCAACTGGGCTCTGGGTGTTGGCAAAACCCTAAGCAGAGTCTCTAGCCCGATAACTAACCCATATCCGCATCCAGCATCACAAACCATTCGTGTTCTGTCGTGTTCATGAAGTTTGCAAGGATACAATGTCGTTGATACATATACTGAATCGCTTTTTTATTCAAATTGGAGGTCAGGAAAGGTTTTGGGACTGGAAAGGGACTGGAAAAGGACTTTCCGGACGACCAGATTTGTTAGTTTCGAGTTCAAGTCCAGAAATCTGTTCAAAACTGTTTACTAGCCAATTCAAACGATTTTTTGGTTTTTCTGGAGGTCACCTGAAACTCGAAAAGATTAAAATCGTTGATTTTGAATGATTTTTCAATTTCCATTTCCTCAAACTCACATCTTCCATTGCACATCCTTTCACATTCTCTTCATCGTTCACAAGCAAATAATAAGGGATTTTCCTCGATTCACAATAGCATTTCACTGTTTTTTGAGCAAATTCGTACTCAGCAATGTTATCTCGATTTTTCAACAACGCCACAAAAGCATACGAAACATCCTAAAGCTATGAAAGTTCAATTTTTTCAATCTTGACCTTCACGAAATCTATTAAACTTTTTAGATACAGTGACATCCAGATTGATGGTATTTCTTAGAAATTACAGAGTTTATTTGGAAAATTTTTAAAAAATCGATGAGAACTTGAAAATCCATAAAAAATTTTTTAAATCAACGGTTTAAGTCTCAAATTTCAAATCTTTCAACTCTGTGACATCCAGGTTGAGCATATTTGCTGGAAATTATAAACCAGACTTGCAAAATTTTCAAAAAATCAAGGAGAACTTGAAAGTTCTAAAAAAATTTTTTTAATTCTGGATTTCACAAAATCTATTAAACTTTTTAGATACAGTGACATCCAGATTGATGGTATTTCTTAGAAATTAGAGAGTCTATATGGAAAATTTTCAAGAAATCGAGCAGAACTTGAACAGTTAAAAAAAATTTTTTTTAATCCTGGATTTCACAAAATCTATTAAACTTTTTAGATACAGTGACATCCAGATTGAGCATATTTGTTAGAAATTACAGACTTTATTTGGAAAATTTTCAAGAAATCGACGAGAACTTGAAAATCCATCAAAAATTTTTAAAATCAACGACTTGAGTTTAAAATTTCAAATCTTTCAACTCTGTGACATCCAGATTGAACATATTTGCTGGAAATTATAGACCAGACTTGGGAAGTTTTTAAAGAATCAAGGAGATCTTAAAAGTTAAAAAAAAAATTTTTTAAATCCTGGATTTCACAAAATCCATTAAACTTTTTAGGTATCGTGACATCCAGATTGAAGTTATTTCTTAGAAATTACAGACTTTGTTTGGGAAATTTTCCAAAAATCGAGCAGTACTTTAAAATCAATGGTTTAAGTTTAAAGTTTCAAATCTTTCAACTCTGTGACATCCAGATTGAACATATTTACTAGAAATTATAGACCAGACCTAGAAAGTTTTCAAAAAATCGAGGAGAACTTGAAAGTTCTAAAAAAACTTTTTTTAATTCTGGATTTCACAAAATCTATTGAATTTTTTAGATATAGTGACATCCAGATTGAAGTTATTCCTTAGAAATTACAGACTTTATTTGGAAAATTTTCAAGAAATCGAGCAGTACTTGAAAATTCTTCAAAAACTCAGAAGTTCTTTCGAATTCTAGCTCAATTCTAGCTATTTTCCTAGAATTCTAGCTCAATTCTAGCTATTTCAACTCTGTGACATCCAGATTAAACAAATTTGCCAGAAAATTTGCCCAGAAAATCGTACCCTCTTCAGCGTAGGTTGGATAAAAGTCGAGCTATTCAAGAAATCGAAGAGTAAATTGTGGGATGAGATCGGCGACGAAAGATCATCTGAAATTCGGACGCTGTGCATGCCAGCTTAGCCGAAAATCTCAAAAACAAACCTCTTTTAAAGTATTGTACAAGTAAAAAGAGGCTCGACACGACGGAGAAGAGTAAAACGAAAAAGAAACGTTTTCTTTTGATCATTACATCTGAAAATGAAGGGAATTCGTTTTTAAAATGATTCGATTTATTTTTTGAATTAAAAAAGCTCGTTTGTAAGATAAAAAAAGCTGAAATTCATTGAAAACACGCGAAATTGGTTGTTTTTTAAATCTTAAACGATTCCTAAGCCTAAGCCTGAGCCTGAGCTCTAGCCTGAGCCCTAGCCTGAGCCCTAGCCTGAGCCTAAGCATGAGCCTGAGCCTGAGCCTGAGCCTGAGCCTAAGCCTAAGCCTAAGCCCCTGAACGAGTCGTCCAACTTTGAAAGCCCATATCTTTGTCCAGAGATTATCTTATGCCAAACCTTTTATATCATTGAATAGAGGAGATTTTAGGCTTTCGATTGACACTAAATAAAGCTTGATTGGCGTTTTGCATTCCTATAAAAACCAGGTTACACTGGAGCTGAGTTGGATCAACCTCCCTTCCCTCATTTCCTTTGATTTTTCTAGACTGGATTACCCAATCAAGCTTTATTTAGTGTCAATCAAAAGCCTGAAATCTCCTCTACTCAAACATCTAAAGAGTCAGCTCTAATCTTATCACTAGACAAAGTTATAAACCTTTCAAGTCTGACACCTCATCGGATCGGCCTCCCTTCCCACATTTCCTTTGATTTTTCTAGACTGGGTTACCCAATCAAGCTTTATTTAGTGTCAATCGAAAGCCTAAAATCTCCTCTATTCAATGATATAAAAGGTTTGGCATAAGATAATCTCTGGACAAAGATATGGGCTTTCAAAGTTGGACGACTCGCTCCGGAAAGTCGACTAGCCCAACAATTGACTAAATTTGACTTTTCTAAACTTTTAAAAAGCTTTTTTGCTATCAGATTTCCTAAAATAAAGAGTATTTAGTTGAAAAATAAGAATAAAATCAAAAAATAAAGGCAAAATAAAGAAAAAAGAACAGAATTTGTGATGACTTTTCGAAAATCGATGAAAAAAAACGAATTTTGAATGAAATTGATGATTTCTATAAGGAATTTGATAAAATGCTCAACAAATGCCAAAAGATTTTCCCCAAATTCCCTCTCTCCTGTTCCCCTTTTCTATTCAAAAATTGTCGGGGATGTGCTGAGTAAACAAAAGGAGAGAAAGCGATGGTTTTTGGGGGTTTTCAGCGGTTTTCAGCGATTTTCAGCGCTTTTCAACGGCCCCCTCACTTTTTTGAGGACTCTCATCAGAGAAAATGGCAAAACAAGCCCGAATTTCTTCGATCTGGAGTACACGAGCGCGCTTGCTAAATCGATTTTCGCGAGATTTTCGATTTTGGGTTTTGAGACTCGGCTCGGCTTCTAGTTGAATAAAAATCGTTTTTTTCTGGCGTAGAAGGGTCAAATTCGCTTTCAGATTAACCCTTTTAGGCTTAGAATGACTGAAAATGACTGAATGACTCTTAAATCAATAGAATTTGACATGAAAAATAGAAACTCAAATTTCCCCCAACCACCAACAAACAACCGGCTAATCCTCTAAATCAAAATCGATTTGAAAAGTGTTTGTGAGCTGAAACTAGCGTCAAAAAGCGGTAAAAAGCTTTCCTGATATGGAAAAAAGCCTTCCGGATGTTATTCTGTTTGTTTAAGAATTGGAAAAAGCTAAGCGCTCGAGGTGGACTCGAACCAAAGCTGAGAGCTTCGACTTTTAGGAGAGCTGGTTCCGTTTGACAGCTACAGCGTTTGACAGCTACAGCGTTTGACAGCAACAGCTAGCCATTGTGCCACAGAGGCTGGACCGCTAGTTAGAGGTAAAAAACTTTCTTGATCTGGAAAAAAGTTATTGCGTTTTTTGAGGCTTGGGAACTTTTGGCCATGATAAAGAAGCTGTCAATCTCTCAGAAATTCGTCTCCAAAGCTCTAGTGACTTCCAGAACTACATTTTATCCAATCAACGATCCAGTTTAGTTACCCAAACGGCTCTTTTCGATCCGGTTCAGTTACGCAACTTTTGACTATCATCCAGAAGCTGTCAATCTCTCAGAAATTTGTCTCCAAAGCTCTAGTGACTTCCAGAACTACATTTTATCCAATCAGTGATCCGATTTAATTACCCAAACGTCTCTTTTGGATCCGGTTCAATTACGCGACTTTTGATCGAAGTTCGAACCAGCCGGTGGGTTTCGCTGGACAGCCGAACGCGTTAACTATTGCGCCACAGAGGATGTCGTCTGGATAGCTAGCTAGAGGTAGAAAGCTTTCCTGACATGGGAAAAAGTTTTTTGAGAATTAAGAGCTTGGGGCTGACTCGAACCAGCCAGTAGGGGCGGCTTTGCTTGACAGCCGAACGCGCTAACCATTGCGCCACGGAAGTCGGTCGTCTCAGCGGCTAGAAAGAGCTGTTAAACAATCGAAGTTTCTAAAAAATGAAAAGTTCGACGCCAGGCGGACTCGAACCACCACCACCCCAACAGCCGATAGTTTGACAGCCAAGCGCGCTAACCATTACACCACGGAGGCTTGCCAGTTCGTCGGCTAGAAAGCGCTCTTAAACAATCGGCTTCTTGATTTAGGCCTTATAAAAGACCAAAAAAAGATCCAAATTTCAAGAAAATCACTTGTTTTTTGTTTAGAAACCCAATTTTTTGCCTCTATTTCTTTTCCAAGCTTTCCAAAATTTCAACTAAAACGCAGCAATGGTTTTTGGGAGATTCTTGAGCTTTCTAGGCATTTTGGAGCTTTCTAGGCTATTCTTGAGCTTTGTAGGCTATTCTGGAGCTTTCTAGGCTATTCTGAAGCTTTGTAGGCTATTCTTGAGCTTTGTAGGCTATTCTGGAGCTTTGTAGGCTATTCTTGAGCTTTCTAGGCTATTCTGGAGCTTTCTAGGCTATTCTGGAGCTTTCTAGGCTATTCTTGAGCTTTCTAGGCTATTCTTGAGCTTTCTAGGCTATTCTGGAGCTTTCTAGGCTATTCTTGAGCTTTCTAGGCTATTCTGAAGCTTTCTAGGCTTTTCTTGAGCTTTGTAGGCTATTCTTGAGCTTTCTAGGCTATTCTTGAGCTTTCTAGGCTTTCTAGGCCAAAATCTAGTCCATTTTCACTCAATTTTCCACGTAATTTGATGCGATTTAAGCTTTAAAAACAGGGAAAATTGATGAAAATTGATGAAAAACGCTGAAAAACGCTAAAAGAACGAAATTTTCGTTGTTTAGACTTTTAAAATTGAAAAAATTAAGAAGAAAATAGGAAAACTGACAAGGAAATCGATTTCTTTTCGTTTCTTTTCGTTTCTTTTTGTTTCTGGTTCGTTTCTTTTTGTTTCATTCCTTTGTTTTTGCATTATTCACAAATTTTGCCATAAAAAAATCAAGAATTTAGAAAATATTAAAGAAAAAAATACGCTTAATTCGAGAATCGAAAAAAATCGAAAAAAAACGGACAACAAGAGAACGAAAGAAAGATTCTAATGAAAGAATTGCTTGTAGAAGATCGTAGGAAGATCTTCAGATGAAGATTTCCCCTCCGAGAAGGCTTTGGTTTTGATTTT
This sequence comes from Mesorhabditis belari, assembly GCA_958450365.1. NCBI lineage: Eukaryota > Metazoa > Nematoda > Chromadorea > Rhabditida > Rhabditidae > Mesorhabditis > Mesorhabditis belari. The sequence continues at coordinate 14,668 of CAUEEP010000404.1, read as the reverse complement.
CATTGCAATTTTCATTAATTGTAATACTAGAATTGAAAAATTCGCGATTTAGAGATTTTTAACAGCTTAATTGCCTTAAAAAAAGAGAAAAATAGCTATTTTTAACAGCTTAACCCAGAGAAAACTATCAATTTCCCCGAAAAGGAATTAGGATTGAGGGGAAAATGAAGGGATTTTAAAGCAAGAATGAATCGGTGCCTAGCAACACTCGATAGACACTCGACTGATGACAAAAAAGCCAAATTCTTCTGGTCAACTATTGCTTTTTTAGAGAGAAATGTGAAATCTGGAAGTCACTGGAGTTTTGGACACGAATTTCTGAGAGATTGACAGCTTCTGGATGATAGTCAAAAGTTGCGTAATTGAACCGGATCGAAAAGAGCCGTTTGGGTAGCTAAACCGGATCGTTGATTGGATAAAATGTAGTTCTGGAAGTCACTAGAGCTTTGGAGACAAATTTCTGAGAGATTGACAGCTTCTAGATCATAGGCAAAAGTTGCGTAATTGAACCGGACCGAAAAGAGCCGTTTGCGTAACTAAACTGGAACGCTGATTGGATAAAATGTGAAATCTGGAAGTCACTGGAGCTTTGGAGACGAATTTCTGTAAGATTGACAGCTTCTAGATCATAGTCAAAAGTTGCGTAATTGAACCGGACCCAAAAGAGCGGTTTGGGTAATTAAATCGGATCGCTGATTGGATAAAATGTGTATTCTGGAAGTCACTGGAGAGGAATCTCTCGAAAAAGTTGCAAATTCTAAACAAAGAGAAAAAGTTGATTTTTTTATGGTATTGCGTAATTGAACCGGCTTAAAACATCGGTGATTGAACGAAATTTGACGAAAAAAACTTTATTTATTCAATCGATGGATAGCATTTTGCATTTTTAGAGAAGCCTCTGCCCCATAAATGTGTTATCAGTCGCCTTCACTCTGTGCTTGTTTGCGCTTTGTCTTTCGTTTTGTCGTTCTGTATCATTTAACATTTTAAAGCTTTGAAACTGATTGTGTAGCTTTGTCAAAATTTCAGAAAATCGAATCAAAGGCTTGACCTAACCAAACGATTTCTCTGTGCCAAAATAGTGACAGCACAAAGGAGTTCTCTGTGCGGCCCTGCAATCGCTCTCCATCTGGCACACGGCTCTAGCATTAGGCCTTCCCTTTCGGACCATAGCCGTCTCTCTTTTTTTAGGTGTCACTATTCGTCTCGTCCTGCCGATACCTCTCGCCTCAAACTCTTTTAGGTTTTTAGGAGAAAGATCAATTTGGATTGTGTGTAGCTGGCCGGAGGAACGATAAAATTCTCGGGATTTGACAAGAGTGATGATGACATGAAAAGAAATCGATGGCATTTCAAAGCCTCCTACAATAAAACTGCAATGGAGCTAGTTGAGCTGCATTTTGAATGCTTTGAATAATCAGGAAACCATTCTAAAATCTTTTAAAACTGGAATCGCTTTAAATAAAGATGAGGACCATTTGATTCACCGTTTCAACTGTTTATTCGATCTTTATAGGAATTTTGAAAGATTCTTGTATGGAAAAAGAAATCGACAACCTTCTAGAACCCTTCAGAATTTCAAAATTCCATTTGAAACTATTGCTTTGTTGGAAAGAAAAGAAAAAAAAATGCTTTAACTTGCTGAAGGCTTAGGCTTGTTGCTTTGAATACACTTTAATTACAGTATTTACAGAAAATCGGATCATAGGCTTGACCTAACCAATCGACGCTTGTGCCAAGCCATATACAATCTTGACTAAACCTGGAGATTCCTCATTGTTGCTTGTTGCTTAAACCTCTGCAATCCTCTGCAATCCCATAGCCAACATTTCCCCTCTAGGCATCATCAACCCAAACCAAACAATCGACGAATTCATCCCAACAAACCCTTCAACCTTTCTGGTGTTAACGAATCGGGTGATTCGATGATTCGATGTGAAAAAAGTGCCGGATTGCCACTGGACCAAGACTGGGCTTGTATTTGACGAGGATACTGGACTGATACGAATTAGAGATCTAGAATAAACATTCGTAATTTGCAGTATTTTTAAATGATGTTGATGCAAGATGGCCGAGTGGTTAGTGAGCTTGGCTAGCGCTCTGAGGGTCAAATTACCAGTCAAACCAGTAACAGTCGAATTACCACCATCTTGCAAGCTTGTAGGCGTTTCAGGAGCTTGTAGGCGTTTCAGGAGCTTGTAGGCGTTTCAGGAGCTTGGTAGGCGTTTCAGGAGCTTGTAGGCGTTTCAGGAGCTTGTAGGCGTTTCAGGAGCTTGTAGGCGTTTCAGGAGCTTGTAGGCGTTTCAGGAGCTTGTAGGCGTTTCAGGAGCTTGTAGGCGTTTCAGGAGCTTGGTAGGCGTTTCAGGAGCTTGGTAGGCGTTTCAGGAGCTTCTAGGTTTGTAGGCGTCTCTATGGTGGCAAATAAAATGGCCTTTAAAGGATGTCAAATGTTTGCCAGGTTTGTCAAGCTCTTTCTTCAAGGAGTTGACTCTTTCTATAGGGTTTTTGAACAAGCTCCATATAGAGCAAGTCCTTAAGAACGCTTCATATAGAATAATCCATTGGATTGAGGTCCAGAGAGTTGAATTCAATAAAATCAAGAAAGTTGTTCAAGTACCAACTCTCAACAACCATCGCTTTGTGTTCCTTCTTGCTGATAATCGTTTTGCTGATCCAAGTCCGTCTTCTGAAGTGGTTCTGTGAACAGCTGATTGACTGAAAGGCTCAGGAAAACAGCTGATTCTTGAGAAGAAGCGGGTTATTCTTATTCTAGGTCTAATTCTAGGTCTCTTCTTATTCTAATCTTAACTATTGACTTTAACGCCTTGTGGTACAAGCCAAAGAGCTGTTTTTCCATCCGCTGTCACTCAACTGAATTGGAAAGAGAAAATAAACATGTGAATGAAGAAACAGAAACAGAAAGAAATGTGGATAAAAAGCAGCATTTAATTAATCATTTGGCTTATTAAGAACTTGGTAAACAGTTTTTTTTATGAGTAAAGCCGATGAGCAATGAGTTTGTCCAAGAAAACGATCCAGAAAGTCTTGGCTTCGGTCTGCTGATAAGCTGGGCTGGGCTGAGCTAGGCTGAGCTGAGCTAGGCTGAGCTGAGCTGAGCTAGGCTGAGCTGAGCTGATCTGAGCTGGGCTTTAAGCTCTCCTATAAGTTCTCCTATAAGCTCTCCTATAAGCTCTCCTATAAGCTCTCCTTTAAGCTCTCCTTTAAGCTCTCCTTTAAGCTTTTTTTTCAGCTACTGAACTTGAAAATAAAATTGAACAATAAACGAAGAGACAAAACAGTTTTCGTCTTCCTATTGACAAGCAAGCTGAAAAGGTGTAGACACGCGACAAGTTGGGGCGTTTGTTTATCTGTTTGAGTGTTGTACCCTTCTTTTCTTTGTGAAGAGGCTTCAATTTCACTCACAGTTTGAGCAAACGATCGATCGAGCAAACGATTGTCTACCGTTGCTCAAAACCTCAATTTTTTTGCTTTATCTCATTCATTTCTATGTTTTTCTGTCTTTTCTTTGTAAATAAACAATTTCTGAATGATATTTAGCTAAATGTCTAAATCGACATTGTTAATTCTTCTCTTTGCAACAATTCTATTCGTTTTGATGGGGAAAAGGATCGGGAATTATCAAGAAATCATTGAGAGAATTGAAGCTAGACAAAGTGGATTGGTAAGGTAGAATATCGACAAACAAAGATAGTCAAATTTGATCTTTTAGCAATCAATCGATCCAGTAATTCTGACGCTTTCAAACGAAACTCAGCCACAGGAAAATGATTCAATGAATGAAACAATGCATCGGGTAGACTTTTAGAGTTTAGAATCGTCTTTGAACGTCTTTGAACGTCTTTGAAGGGCTTTAAAGGTCTTTGAACGTCTTTGTAGGTCTTTGAATCGTCTTTAAATCGTCTTTGAACCTCTTTGAACCTCTTTGAATCATTTGATTTCAGTTCTATCGCCCTTTCCGCTTCTCAATCACTCCCAAAGAGCCATGCCCGTCAGGAATCGATGTGAGTCAAATAGTTGTCAAATAGTTGTCAAATAGTTATCAAATAGTCAATTAGTTGTCATCATTAGACTCTGTGCGCTCCAGAATGAGTAAACGTACCCTTTCTGGTGGGCTTTTTCACTGGGGAATTGTCTAAAGGCGTCAGAATTGATCGACGATCGTTGTCGATCGTTGATCTCGGACTCTAAGGACCCTATGACAAGGAGTCTAAGGACCCTAGGACCCTAGGACGCAAGGACGCAAAGATAAACCGCAAAGATAAGAACTGGGTAACCGAAATTGGTTTTGCTGATATCCAGATCAGACAAACAGCTTTGGATTAGCTGCTCAACTTATACTAGTAATGAGAAAATTCGTTGTTAAGCTAATTTCAGTCTTCTTTGTCGTTTTTCAGACTTTCAAACGATCTTTATCGCTTTTCAGACTCTCTTTATCGTTCACACCTCAATCGCGAATCATAAGCGACGAGCAGCGATACGAGAAACGTATGCCAATGATTATTGGGAGAAAAAGGTTAAAAAAATTGCTTTTATTCCTATTCTACTAAGAAAATTGGTTGCTTCTTTTCTTTCAATCTTCTCTTCCACTTGTATTCCCTCTTTTCTCTCTCGTCCAGGATGGCTCAGTGATCCAGGATGTCAGTGGTTAGAGCACATGTCCCGGAAGCTTGACCCTGACCTTCCTGCCCCAAAAGGAAAGAAGGTCAAGGGTTCAATCCATCAGACATTTGACTTTTCCATTCCATTCCTTACTTTTTCATTCCTTTCTTTACTTTGCCATTCCTTTCTTTCTTACCATTAAATTCACAAAAATCTATGTCTAATTTGAATAGAAATAAGCTTTGATTGATTCGAATATCGAGCTTTGATTTTAGTACGAATATCGAACGATTTTTGTAGTTGGTCGGAGTAAAGATGAGGAAAAGGAAAGATGGATAAAAGGAGAAGCGAGACAATATCGAGATATTCTACAAATCGATTACATTGATGCCTATCGAAATATGACAATAAAGGTTAGTAAAAGGATTCAATTAAGATCAATTGACTGACTGACTCAATTGCGTAAATGAGCCAAACGCCAAATGAACGTACATGAACCAAACGCCGAAGAACCAAACGTCAAATGAACGTAAATGAACCAAAGGAACGTAAACGAACCAAAGGAACGTAGATGAAGCAAATGAACGTAAATGAACCAAACCAAACTTGGGGCTGAATGGTTGCAGAATTTTCCTTGATGACGTCATCACCAAGGCCTTCGTTTTCTAGATCTGAATCAATAGAAGAAATACTAGAATAGAAATAATCTCCAGGATTTCCTCTAGACGTCACTTCTCTGACTCCAATGAGCATCCATTTGTCATCGTATTCTTGAAGCTGCTCTTGAATCTCTTGAATCTCTTGAATCTCTTGAATGAGCCGAAGGGCCGAGTGAGACGTCAGCAGGCTAAACCATTTCCATTGTGAACAATAGCTGTATAAAGTTTCCTGGAACAATTGCTGTTTGGACAATTGCTGTTTCAACAATTGCTTTTTTAACAATCGCTGAAGTTTGAGCTGTTTCAAGGCGCGTTTTTTCTTTCGTCATTTATGGAGTCTCCATTGCAAGAAGGCATTTTTGAGTTTGCACGATTGTAACCGACGTCCATCAGACAATCACCAGAAAAGACTTCTTGACTTTGACTTCTTGTTTACAAGGCTTTTGTTTCTTGTGGTTTCAAGGTTTCTCCTTGCATTTAGCACTCATCCTGCTTCTCAATTGTACGAATTTGGCCCTCACTGACGTGACGTAGACGCCATAAATTTTGCTTAACAATCAATGACAATGCTATCAATTGCAGCGGATCAACAAAAGACTACTTTCCACAGAATAACATGGATGTCTTGGACTGACCCGCATGCTCGCGTGATTTGAGCCCGATAGAAAGAAGCATTGGGGCTACAATTGCTGTATTTACTGTAATTATTAGAGTTATTAGAGTTGATATTAGAGTCTTATATTAAATACTGAATTGAGTAATTAAACCGGATTTGTGGCTAATTGCAGAAACTGTTTGAATAGCTTTTTTCCGAAATTTCCTATCGTTTCGAATCCGGTTTAGTTATCAAATTGTGAACAAAAGAAAGCTGATAATGAATAAGATAAAGCAAAGACAGCAAAGACAGCAAAGACAAGCTGTTAGCAAAGACAAATTAAATGAACCGAACTATTCAGCCAAATTCAGCCGCTTAATTGGTTCATTCGGTTCATTCGGTTCATTCAGTTCATTCGGTTCATTCGGTTGATTCGGTTGATTCGGTTCATTCGATTCATTCGCTTCCTCCGGTTCCTCCGGCTACTCCGGTTCCTCCGGTTCATTCAGTTCATTCGGTTCATTCGATTCATTCGGTTCATTCAGTTCAATCGGTTCATTCAGTTCATTCGGTTCATTTGGTCCATTCGGTTCATTCGGTTCATTCGATTCATTTGATTCATTCAGTTCATTCAGTTCATTCGGTTCCTCCGATTCCTCCGATTCCTCCAGCTTCTCCAGTAACCCAAATCAAATCAATTCCCCCCATTTAGTTTCTCAATTGGATGCGTTTCGTTCGTGATGATTGCCCGCGAGTGAAAATGATTGTCAAAATGGATGGTTGGCTAAAGAAATTCCTTGATTTGAAAGGAATTTGAAAAGAAATTTCGAAATTTTGAAGAAAATTCCATTTTCAGACGACATTCTCCCAAATATTCACTGGATTTTCGACGATTTTCACAATGGGACAATGATTTCGGAAGAAAACACGTTCACCTGCTTAGAATATCACAGTCCAGTCGTTAGGGAAAAAGGATCGCCTTGGTGAGTGAGGAAAAGGAAGTGAGGAAGTGGATTAGTTACCCAAGTGGTCAAGTACCCTTTCTAAAATGCATCAAACGTTTACAAACCTCATTTTTTTAAACGTAATCTATATTGTGACATCCAATTTGAAGAAATGTAAGATTTCAAGGGAAACGGCTTTTAAATAATAGTGAAAATTTAGAGCCAAGATTACCGTCAGATAAATTTCTGAAAAGCTTTAATAGAGCTTCAGAAAGCTTTAGAAAGTGTTTGTGCGTTCCAGATCACTGAAAAGTTATGTCAAAAAAGTGATACACGCTTTAGAAAATGAGTTATTCAAGTCTAGCCGAGTCCAGTTGATTTCCAAAGTTTTGACAAGACTTTTCAAGTCACTGACAAGTTTTTCATAAGTTCTGGAAGGCACTTGAGAAATCTAGAAAAAGAAAATATTGATTTAGAGATTTTGGAGAAAATCGGATTCCGGTTCGGTTCATTTACGCGATTTCACTTAAGATTTCGCGATTTCCACTAAGCCGGCCTTTTATGCTCAATCTGTGCGCTAGAAAGGGTGTGTTTACGCTGGATTACTGCTTTTTTAGGTACGTTTCAAAAGAGGCTCATCCGGGCGATGATTGGGAAGCTTTCTGTTGTGGACCGGCTTTTATCATGGTTGGCTTTTCCAAACTTTTCCAAATCCATTCAATCTCAAATCCATTCTTTCAGTCAGCCGACCTGATATCCAGATTGGTGAAAAATATTGAAAACAAGCGATTTTACACATCGGTTTGTTTCCAAATTTGCCCAAACTCGTTTCGAGCTATCATAGAGAAAAATTTTAAGACGACACCCGGATTTTTCTAGTCATTTCCATGTCGTGCGCTCCAGATTGCCGATTGACTCAAATTCAGGTCGATGACGCCTTTGTAACGGGTCAAATCGCGAAGGAGATCGCAGCGAACCACGATTTTCGGCTATACGAGCACAAGTTTGTTTAAAAAGCGGGAAATCTCGTTGCATTTCTGGCTAATCTTGGATCAATTCCAATCCTGAATCCAATTCCCATCCATTTTTAGCTTTCTGTGGCCCGGCTGGCCTGGGTGGGAGAAAATCGTCGAGAGGAAGATGCTGGCGTGGAAAGTGATTTTTGGTGAGTGGGGAAAATCAGTTAATTTCTCTAAGCAGGGGACCCTGTGCATTCCAGGATTCACGAATTCAAAAGATTACGCTAGAAAAATCAGCTAACTTTTGAGATATTCAGCCATTCTTATACCTTAGATGCACTTTGTAGCAAAGTGGAAACGTTCGGGTTTTTTTGAAACCAGGGGACCCTGTGCCTTCCAGGATTTATGAATTCAAAAGATTACTCTAGAAAAAACAGCTAACTTTTGAGATATTCAGCCATTCTTATACCTTATATGCACTTTGTAGCAAAGTGGAAATGCTCGCGTTTTTTTGGAACCAGGGTACCCAGTGCCTTCCAGGATTTACGAAATAATTAAAATTTCCATCAAAAGCCACCTAATTCACGAGAAATCGCTGTCATCTAGATTTAGCTCGTATCTTCTCTGTGCTCACAGTAAACGCACCGTCTCTGGCGCGCTCTATGTCGGTTTAATTGTAGTTTTCAGGTGCTTACACAACGACGACAGCGATGAAGCGAATTTTCGATGAGCTGTCCCATTTGAGTGGAGCTGTTACCGATCCACCCGATGATCTCCCCTGGTCGAATAAAGTTGGACCGAAAAATTTTGAATAGAATTCTTTGTTTTGTCGTTTAAATGTTTCAGATCTCGGAGATACGGATTTTCAAATAAATAGGCTGTGGTTTGGTTTTGAAATAGGTTATAAAGTGGTTATAAAGCCTTTCATTATCTATTTATTGGATTATCGACACACTGTGGAACATGATTTTAGGTTCAATGGAGAAACAATATCAAAAACAATAACATCAAAAAAGCAACAAATCAGCAATCAGCTCCTGAGCAATTACTTGAAATAGACTTGGAATAGACTTGGAATAGACTTGGAATAGAGCTTGAAATAGAGCTTGGAATAGAGCTTGGAATAGAGCTTGGAATAGAGCTTGGAATAGATCTTGAAATAGACTTGGAATAGACTTGAAATAGAGTTGAAATAGAGTTGAAATAGACTTGGAATAGACTTGAAATAGATCTAAAACTCAAAAACGAGGTTATCAATATCAACGATATCCACAGTGTGCCAAGTATCGACAATCGCTTTTCTTGACTGAATTCACGTCTTTATATTGCTTGTTGTTTGCTGTTGTTGATTGCTTGTTGTTGGCGTTTTTATATTGCTTGTTTCTATGTAAATTGTTGTTATTTTGTATTATTTTGCAAACCACGTATCCCCATCTGTTTTCTTGTGGTTAAAGTAACCACTTCAAAGCTGCTTACACTTGAAAATGAAATAAAAACGGCAATATGAAGCTTGAAACATGTTGTAAATGCTCTAAAGTATAAGCATATTTGATTACCATCTGAAATCGAGATTTTCGGGGATAAGGCCAGGTTTTTCTTGGTTTCTCCTCGATTCTGGAGATCAGTATGGAAAATCAACCTGTGAGTTCAAATCGATGAGATCCTGGTGAGCAATGGGTGGTCCGACGCGGAATGTCTCGCGCACCACTGGACGCATTTCTTTCGACGACTCGGACTGAATGTTCGATTTTTGGATGATCTGGATGTCACAAAGAAAGATGCTGTAGAGTTTGATAGGGTTTTCTTATAATCTATCCGACCCGACTTTCGTGGCTCTAGACCCAGAGCTCTAGTGTGACCTTGCCCTGCTCTGGAGCCTAGACCTTGCCTGTTCTGGCTCTGCCTTGGTAGCCTGGCCTGGCCTGGCAGACTGATTGGCCAATTGATCCTAGCCCTGATTTTGGTCTGTTCAACCCAAAGGTTTGCCAGAGATGCCAAAGATTCAAGATTTGCCTCTAGATCTCTAAAATGACTTGATCTGACTGATTCCATTTCTTGATTCAACTCTGACCCACCAGATCAGCCAATCAGCTTGTCCCAAAGCTCAGATCCAGCCCAGTTTTGCCTAACTATTGAAATTGGACATCCCAACCAAGATAATTGAGCTCAAAGTCGGATTGTCAATGGCAAAAGGAGCGAGCTTTCCTTTTATACGCGCCCCGCTCCTTTTTGGCAATTCAACTTTGAGCTCAAATATCTCGGCTTTGAGCTGTCCAATTTAGGTTTTAAAAACGTGGCTTTCTGGGTTTGTTGAAAAAGTTGGCTAGATTTTTGCATATTCACACTGCTTTAGCGTTGCCAATCGATGTGCTAACTAAAAATAAGTTAGATTCCAATTGACGTGCGGTTTGGCGCGAAAGTGGCACGGGCGCGCTTTCTAATGCGTGGATGCGCTACCGTACCCCGCACAAAATTCCCCGTTTTGCCATTCTTTTCATTTTCCTTCATTCCATGATGGAATCGAAAAGTTTTTCCGGCTTTTATGCCGAGGTTTTTAAGTTTTAAGTTTTGAAGCTTTAAGTTTTAAGTTTCTAAGTTTTAAGTTTTCTTCTCCCCCGCATAAAATCTATTATGTTTTTGTAGCGCGTTTTTAAATTACTCCCCTCCCTCCCCTCGTTCGTTTCCTCCTTTTTATATTGTTTGCCCATAGTTTATTGTTTAAAATACTAATACGGTGTTATTTCGTTTTTTTTCGGCTCCTTTCACTCCATTGTTTTGAATTCGTTCATACATGCCGTTCATACATGCCGTATAAACTCAACTTAACCAATTCCTTTTAACTAAAACGCAAATCGAAATAATCTGCGGTACTTTGGTGATTGGGAGAGGCGATTTTTATCCTGGCTTAGTTGGATCTAAGGCTTTGAATGGTTGTATTGATGCCTTTTATCTATTCTAAGGTAATCAAGTATGCTTATACTTTTAGAGCATGTTTCAAGTAATTAAATAAGCTTATACAACATGTTGCAAGTTTCATATTACCGTTTTTCTTTTTTGATTTTCAAGTGTAAGCAGCTTTAAGGTAGCGTTTAGTGGTTAAAGTACATGAGATTTGGCTAGAATTGCTGCCAAAAACTGCCAAAAACTTGCTAAAATAGTCACCAATCTATTAAGCATATTTGATTACCTTAGAATAGATAAAAGGTATCAATACAACCACTTTGGTTGTAGATAGAACCAGCCTTAGATTCAACTAAGCCAGGATAAAAGTGGCCTCTTCCAACCACCAAAGTACCAAATTATGTATTAGGTACCTAACTTTAATATTTTTTCAAATCAAGGCGACAGTTAGATTTCACGGTGTTTCAACGACAAAAATTTCTTTAAAAATATGAGCTGCTTGCTCTGAATCCATTGACAATAATGCTCTAATAGCGATAACTACTTTGTTAACCTATGTTAACAAAGTAGTTATCGCTATTAGAGCATCATTGTCATTTATTTCATTTTCTTTTTTGTGCATCATCATTAATTTATATTAATTTAGCTGGCGAGAAAGGCTGGAGAGAAAGGCAGAGTCGAATAAAACGAGGTTCTATTTATAATTTTACAAAAACTTTTTACAAATTTAGATGGACTTCTGGAGCTTCGCTGAAGAGAGGCTCGATTGGCTCGAGATTGGAGCGTCATGCCTTGGAGGCTTCAAAAAGAGTTCTGAACGAGAAAAGCTCGAAAGCAAGGTGTGTTATTCGTTATTAAACAACTATGATAATTATTATTAGTAGAATTATTACGGGTGCTATAGTAATTGGGTGGACCAGTGTGCATTCATCTCTATTGAGCCAGAACGCACTAATTTTTGCTTCAAAGGAGCTTCTTAAGTGCCATTGTTTTTGATGGCGCAGATTCTTAATTTGGTATTTATTTAAGCTTTAGCAAATGTTTTCTAGCAGTTACCTAGGTTTTAAGCCTCTTAATTCGATCCCGCACCCAGTGGAAATAAAGCCACTCTTGAAGGCGCGAAATTGTTACTCAAACTGGCATAAAAGTTGTTCAGAATTGTTTATAAATGCTTAAATACCTGCAATGGATTCAGTGCAATTAATTACCCTAGAAAGAGCTTTTAAAACTAGTGGCAAGTTCGAAAAAATCGGTTTTTACAAATTGTTTTTTAGATTACAGGCTGTTTTGAACGTCTTGTGGACGGCATTGAAGCAGTAAATGATTCTGTGAGTTTTCTGCTGCAATTAAGTGCTAACTATATATTTTTGCAAAGCTAAGATTCCAGAAAAAAAATTATTAAATTCCCTTTGGTCATAACTTGTTTTCCGTAATTAATTTTTATTGTGATTCAATCTTTTTAGTCGAAGCGTTCTACAAAGGATGACATCAAGTTCTGTGTAAAAGCTGCTGTCGCGGTGGTACCTGTGTCTGACTTATTAAGTTCCTGTATTAAGTTCGTAAGTTTCATGATGGATTTGAGCTGTTTCTACTTAACAAATTTCAAAGCATTCATTTTAGTCACCAGAAACAGTCGAGGTTTTGGAAGAGGTTGGAAAAGTTGCTGATTCCGCTGGCCCTTGGATTGCAGGTGCAAAGAAGTTTTGTGCCAATATGAAGGAGTTTAAAGATGTGAGTTTTCTTTAGCTTGTAGCTTTAAATTTATGCATGTTCAGGATGATGCCGTATGTCGTGTCGTAAAGGCGGGCATTAAAACTGCTTGCCAAACTGGAGGAGCATGGGCAGGTACTTTTTCAAATCAATGCTTGGCGTAGTTGAAAAGTGAAACTTATAAATTTGAAAGTGTTTAGGTAAACGGATTGGAACCCAGTATGGACCACAGATTGGAACAAAGATTGGAACATGGATTGGAACAGCTGTCCTGCCTGGTGTCGGAAGCGTTGCGGGCGCAATGATCGGCGCAACCATCGGCGCAACCATGGGCCCAATCATCGGCGAATTCATCGGCGAAAAAATTGGTGGTTTTGTGGGTGACTTGATCACGAAGCCAGAGGAAACGATCAAGAAAGTCGATGATGCGGTGAATAACTTTGTCAGGAAGGCAGAGGAAACGATCAAGAAAGTCGATGATGCGGTGAATAACTTTGTCAGGAAGGCAGAGGAAACGATCAAGAAAGTCTCGGGATGGTTCAAGTCTTGGTGGTAAACGATATGGCATCTCTAAAGTTCCGTATGGCATCTCCTAGAGTCCACGTTTCTAAAGTTCAATCTCTAAAGTTTTATTCTCAAATTTGTTACGTCTTTTTACCTCAAAATTGATCTTACACGTGCACATATTACCTATTTCTAATTTTTATATCGTCGATCTCTTGGAAACAGCTTTCACACGTACCCACATTGCACTTCTCTTTTCCCTATTGCTGCTTTGTACGTTTTTTTTGAGCTTGCTATTTTGCATTCGACATGCATTATTTTGTTAAGTTGTCTATGTTGACATGTAATTAATTTCTTCTTTATAAACCCCCTCTTGTTATACCCCAATTTGTTACTGTTCTCATATTTTTACAATTTTAATATTCAATTTTGTTACAATTTTAATATTTGTTTTAGAATAAATCATCAAAATTCTTTGAAAAATGAAGTTACTTCAATCCACAGGCAACATCTAGAATCGATACATTTTGTCGGGCTTTCTATCTATCTATTTAATAGCTTGTCCCATAAAAAATTGCCGCTTTTCAAAAATTTTTATTTTCAACACAATAAAAAAGTAACAACCAAGATCATAGAATATATTTTTATAGACATTTAACCAACGTTTTGGTAACTTTTCAAGTCCCCGCTTGTAAAAATCAGGTTGTCGTGAAAGAGAGTAGTCCTTCAATTCGTCCTTGAGGTCACCTTGGTTGTTGAATTGCTTGCCTCGAAGGAAATCCTTTAGCGACAAAAATAAGTAATAATCAGAAGGAGCAATATCCGGGCTATAAGCGGGATGTGAAAGTACATTCCAGTACAAATTGTTTTCCACAAAATTCTTCGATTTGTGAGAAGGAGCGTTGTCTTCAAGCACAAAAACGGAAGCATTCCATTCATTCTGATAGAGCAATCCGGAGAATTTTTCTGCTCAACTTGTTCCATACGGCGTATATAAACATCACTGTTAAAGTTTGACCCTTCTGGAGGAGCTCCCAAAAAAGTATGCCAGAGCAACACCAATAGACACACCAGAAGTAGCTTATTCCCATGAATATTTCGTTTGGCACCACTTTTTCCCAATCGACCTTTCCTCAACCATTGCCGTTTCAACACTCGACCATCATAGAAGATCCACGATTGATCATGAGTCACTATATTGGAAGAAGGAAGCTGGCCGCATCAGTATTCGTTCAGTAGTTGACGGCAGCCGCGCTCTTTGGTCCTTAATCCAGATTGTTCAGTTGATAGGGAATTTGCCGCTGTTTCAACCACTTTCTTCCGGTTTTTTGAGCCAACGCCATACTGTCATTCTTCCGCAATAATCTTTTGCCAAAATCCGAGTCGATCCTTCGGGATTTTGCCGGAGTCGGCGCCTCAACGTCTGTCGATTCACTTTTCTGGGATGACCACTTCCTCGCTTTCGTGTGAGCCGGATGTCACCTTTTCGGAATTTCTGAAACCACCATCGTGCAGTCCTTTCCTTGACGATTGTTAATCCATAAAAAAAATTGATTTTCTCTCGTTGCTTTGGCCGCTGAAATCCTCTTCAAATATCGTTGATACAGGTGTTGATTGATTTCTTCACGAGACGGCGCCATTTGATCGATCACAACTTTTCTGTTTTGGTTTCTAAAAAGAAAATTTAGCACATAAAACTAGAATTGTAAAGCAGTATAATAAAAAAAACAGAAAGAGAAAGTGTTAATTTGTCGCTGAATACGAATCAAATGAAAA
>CAUEEP010000403.1:0-48447 GCA_958450365.1 Mesorhabditis belari | reverse complement strand
ATGCTTCAGCATCCAGATGCCAAAATTCGGCAAGATAATCACAAACTTTTATAGAAAAACTTTGAAAAGCAACTTTTCTAACAAATTTTGACGTTTTTGAGGGAAATTCGGCTTAAAACATGCAAACATGGGATGAAAATTTGATAATTTTGCACATGTGCTGAAGGAGATATTCAGTCAATTAGAAAAATATTACAGAAAAGGCAAATTTTTCTCAATGAAAGTATAAAGAACATCGGCGAATTTTCATTTTTCATTTTTTTCATTTTAGAAGAATTCGCTTAAAATTTAGTGCTTATCTTGTTGAAAGTGCTCTCAGTGCGAGTGCAATTTTATCGAATTTGGCATGTTTTTCCCTCAAGAACGTCAAATAATCACAAATTTGTTAGAAAAGTTGCTTTTCAAAGTTTTTCTATAAAAGTTTGTGATTATCTTGCCGAAAACCTTCCGCGCATGTGCAAAATTATCAAATTTTCATCCCATGTTTGCATGTTTTAAGCAGAATTTCCTCAAAAACGTCAAAATTTGTTAGAAAAGTTGCATTTCAAAGTTTTTCTATAAAAGTTTGTGATTATCTTGCCAAAAACCTTCAGCGCATGTGCAAATTTATCAAATTTTCATCCCATGTTTGCATGTTTTAAGCCGAATTTCCCTCAAAAACGTCAAAATTTGTTAGAAAAGTTGCTTTTCAAAGTTTTTCTATAAAAGTTTGTGATTATCTTGCCGAAAACCTTCCGCACATGTGCAAATTTATCAAGGTTTATCGATTCTCACCTATTTAGAGTATAATTTCTACCTAGGCAGTCAAAAATTTTGCCCAATTTCTCCCCAAAGCGTGTCCCTTTTGCGTTTTTCTCTCAAGTTTCTTATTTTTACAAGATTTCATGCGAATTCTATTCTTTCCAGGGCCTACAACGGACTCAATTTGATCAAGAGCCGGCAAGAAATGGAAGCACCATTCGAATTGCATAAATGCACGGTGGGTGGTTAGAATTTGCACTTCACCAGCAGTTAGAGCATGATTTTATGTTTTACTCAATTCAGCATGTTAGATTAGTTTAATTTTGCCCAAAGCAAGCAATTCGTTGAAAATTTTGTCATTTCTCCGTAAAACGCTTCAAAATCGAATGTTTGTGCCAAATTTTTGGTTGATTGATGCTGAACTGAGAATGGTCTTTTTGATACTTTTATCTTGCTTTTAACAGTCTAAATAAATTGCTGAATTTCATTTCTTTTAAAAGCTCACTAATTCAGCATGTTCTTTTCCTAGAAAATGCAAAATTCCAGAGAGAAGTGTTAAAGTTGTGCTCTCTAAATGCGTTTATATCCCTGGCCGCTATTTTATAGCATTTCCTGTCTCATGGGCGCCCACTGGCCATTGTCTTGTTCGAGGTGCGCGAAAAACACGCCAATGCACATGACGTAGAGTTTTTGGTGCTTTTAACCGGCTTGAACTTTGAAGGCAGTATGAGATTTTACATAAAGATATTCGGACCAAAAATGAGCGAAAGCAGTTAAAACTTGCTCAGGAACTGGGTCAGAACCAAGCTGACGACTGTTTTTGCCAATAGCCAAATTTTTAGCTTAATAGTCGCTTAAATAAGACATTTTGATCGACCTTGTGCTAAAATTTGAGCTACAGCTTAAAAAAATCTGATTCAATTATCACTGGGAATTTTGATTTCATGTTTAATTTTTTATGCTCAACTCCCTTTCATTTAGCGATTGCACATTATGCTGTGATGTAAAAGATTCTCATGAGCGATTCCCAATTGAAGATCAATCAACACATCAACACTCATGACCCGCAAGCGAAGATGACATAATTGCCTGATGTGAGGATTTTTTAAAAACAGCTTAAACAAGTGCTAAAGCAAAATCTTGAGTGGAAATTCAAGATGCTGAAAAACAAATTGTTGAGCAAGGATACAAATTGGTTGCCGTCAAAAGTTTGAGCGAACACGCCGGGCCGTCTACGGGATGTACCAAAGCTAATAATTTAAAGCCTTGGATTAAAAAGAAGACAATGTTATCGTTGTAAAACGTGCATCAAGCTTCTTTTTGTAGCAAACTCCCTGACCTGGACAACGCGGAGCGCACGCTCTGACCGAGCGCTTCCCGGATATGCATGTCGATTTGCATCAATTTTCAATAAATATCGAGAACGCGCGGTATCCGCTTAGGCATCGATTATTAGATCGTGTTAAAGGATTACCGGTAATGCGTATTAGGATGTGATGTCATTCTTTTTTCAACCCCTCAAAATCGACTCGATCCAAAAAGTAGGTATGGGGGATCACATGAATCAAAATTTGAGAATTCGTTCAAACTCATTTAAACGATGGTCCTTTGTCCAAAACGCACAAAAACACGCTAGCAAGTGAAGTTATTTTCTCGTGGTGTCAGTTTATCACAGCATTTATGTTATATGGTCAGCTTGATGATCATTTTATGTACTTTAGGAATCGCGAGTCATGCCAACAAAAAAGGCACTGGATTAAAAGAACTCCTCGTTTTGACGCTGATCAACAATGGAGGAAGCTAAATGTGAAGAAAAATGCTGTGGCAAAGATGAATGAGGAAGGAATGGTGAGTGAAAGTAGTTTGAAAATTGGTATCTTGATATTTGGACCTGCACTTGGGTGTAAGCAATGAGCTGGTTTGGCTAGAATCTTCAGGCTTTTGCCACCCCGGCGCTTTTTATGGGCTTTGTCCAGCCCCTTCTGGTTTGCCTCAGCCTTTGGGCTCAGGGAACTCAAGCTGGAAAAGTTAAATGATACTTTTGGTATCTGGATGCTGAAGCATCCGCTGCAATGCTCCAAGAGGGGGCCAGTACGAGAGACATTGAGATGTATTCAAGTTTGAACCTCAACAAGAGAATGTGGTGAAAACCGGGCGAGAATGGCCAATTGAAAGCGGTTGGAAAAGGAGGATCCGGTAAAAGATTTGCACCAAAGTTTCAACGATCTCTCATATTTTAGTCTGCTAGCCTCATCTACGATCCTCGCGCGGTGCCACAATTGAGATCAGTGATGAGAGTATGGTGGTGGGTTTTGGTTTTGATAGTTCGTGGTAAGTCCAAGTCTCTAGGTGAACTAGCCCCTCCTCGCCTCACCCTTTTGTAGTCTCCACCAAAACAGTCCACTTTGGATCCACAAGCCGTTGCATTCACTCTCCAACAGTCAGCACCGCTGCCGTTGAGCGTTCGCGAGTTGAGGTTTGTTGGGGGGCAAGCGTTTTGACTCTGACCTGCCCAACAAATATTTATCCTTTTAGCAATCGTCACCGATTGAGTTGATCCGCCAGCCGCCGCTTGGATCCCGCCAGCCGCCTCCTTCACTCCATCAACATTGCCTGTGGCTCTGACACCGCTTCTTCTTCTTTGGGTCAACGTGCTGAGGTTCGTCAGTTGAAGAGATCGACTCCAAATCGGCCGTCTGGCTTCTGTACTGCTGGTTTCTACTAGCCGGATTGGTTCACAAATGCTAAAGCTACATTGAAAATTTTCCCATTTAGCTTCAAGTTCAACGTGAGATTTCACGCGAGGCGCCCACCGACGCCCTTCTTCACTGACGCATGGTCAAAGCCGTGGAAAAATTTTGACTTCTGAGTCGTTGGTGGGTTTTCGAAAGGTCGACTTGTAACAAAAGAAAGCAGAAAGTAAATTTGTAACTCTATGTACCTGCCAGCTGTAAAACCGACTGTAAAAGGTCGTTGTGTGGTACAAAGTGCTATTTTGGAGCTTTAGTTCGGCCGATTTTCACTAGAATCGACCGTTACAAGTAGAGTGTGCTCCTTGTTGACAGACAATTTGTCAGATACTTTCATTGACAACTTTTTTGTCAGACAATTGATCCGACAAACTTCCGACAACGTTTTGAAAAAGGTGCGCTTTTTAAGCAAAACTATAAAGGTCGCGTGAAAAAATTGCAAACTGCTCTTAAAATATAGTAATGGATAGTTTTATTTAAGGATTTAGGTTTTTAGGGCGTGGATTTTTTCTTTGAATGGTTCTAGTTCAAATGTAGAATAATAGGCCTGGTAAATTCGTAAATAATATCATTTTTAATAGTGTTTCTTAACTTTTCCCCGTTTTAAATGTTTTCTTTATTTTTTATATACATTAAAATTTTAAGTACAAGCGAAAGAGTAATAGAAAAAAAGAGCGCAAGATTTTAATGTACATTTGTATTTGGAAAATTTGCTGATGCAAAGCATAGGGTTGATGGCAGCTTATCCTTGGCGCGCGCTTTCAGAAAACGCGTTGTCTGCAAGGAACACACTCTAGTTACAAGGATCATCATGCAACTCTGCCACTTCGATAATTCCAACGCTTTCTATTTTGGGAGCAGGTCTTGGTTTGGTCAACGATCCGGAAACAGATGGTTGGTCTTAGATATTTGAAATAGTAACGATAGTAGCTTTTTCTTTTATTAGATTTTTGTCAATTTCTGTCTTTTAGAGGATAAAATCACCGACGATGAAGCGCAAGCTATTCGAGAAGCTTGCACGCGTTTAAAGGCAACCTTGGGCGAAAAGGAAAGGAGGAGGAGATGGTGAGAGTTATGATTATTTGGAATTCTATGTTGTCCACTACAAAGCTTGTTTTACGGCTTATCTCTTATTTTAGATGTACACGAAGCTCGGCGAGCAGCAGATGCAAATGGAAGAATTACACAAATTGGTGAGTTTTAATTTGTTTTTGATGCCTTGTGTCGAGCTGCCCGCGCTCCAGCTTGCACGATTTCGAATTTATAGCGCCCTAGTGAGATTCGAACTCCTTTTTGCTATAACCGTGGTCAGCTGAAACTACTATGACAACCGGGCGCTATAGTAACTGGGTCAACCCCTTTAATGCTGAAGAAACGTTGAAGCCTTTCAGATAGCCCTATTTCTCCAAATAATTCTTTATCGGTTTTCTTTTAGATTGCAATGGAGAAAGCGAAACGCCGAGTGATCAAACGGAACTGACTAAATGGAGTTGTTGGTACTTTCTCTCAATCTTTTTATTATACGTTCCTATTTTATTTGTTTTGATCTTATAAGTACTTAATGTTGTTCTTTTCAGTTGGTCGTTTAACTTTGATCTAACGTTTACAGGTACATACGGCTGAATTCTGGAGTGAATTTTTCACGAATAAAAGCGTTGTAGACTTTTTTGAGTTGGGGATTTAGCTAATGATTTGAATTCGAAACGATTACGGTGAAGTTTGTTGTGAAACAACCAGAAATTGGCCATTATTAGGCATGATTAGCTTTACCTGGCCTAATGTTGCCAAATTGTAGCATGCAAGTCGAGGAAATGGACTGCAGTAGAAAAGACCAAGGAGTACTGGTTATTCAGTTGATTTGAGACTTCTATTTGACACCAACTTATTCGCAGAGAGTCCCCCTCGCCAAAAATTACCCGAAACTTTGAACATGTTTTTCTCGAGCCAGGGTCCATGGGGGGGAAATACGTGTTTCTTAGAATTCTACGGGGGCATTTTCTAATACGGTTCCAATACGGCTCTTTCTTTGATCTAATACGGTTCCAATCAGGCCCGGTTTCGAAATCGGTGGTTAGTTGAAACAGTTCCCTAGTAAAGTTCGATTCAAGTTTTCAATTGGTTCCTCGTAGCTTTTCTCTCCGTTCTTCTAAAATCGCGTAAGTCCGAAATCTTCCGAAACTACAACAAACATGCTGTTTTTGTTTTTGATTTTTGTACAATTTCAAGTTGAATTGTGCTTTTCGGACCACCACACCCATTTGTTTCGTCTTTTTCGCTGACAATCTGATCGAATATAAGCACTCTTTTAAAAGTCACAGAAGATAAAAGAAGCGAAACGAGAGAGAGAGAGATTCACCCCGTTATCGGCCTTTGATCCGTTCAAAATGTTTCTTTTTCTTCTCCCAATTTTTCCACTTTCTTCGAGCTGAGTCAACTTGCCTCAAAATTACGATTACAACAGTGGTTTGGAGGCTTGCTTGTATGTTCCGGGGATACAAGGTGAGCAAAGCTTTGGAAATCAATTACACATTTTCCAGTCAGTTTTCCAAAAGTTATTGCTTTAATTCGCGGTCATCCTGTAGGATCGTTAAGATAGTCTAAATGATAAATAAAATTGGCTATAATATTGAACTTCGACTTGAAAATACTTTTCAATGATAAACCAATCATTTTCTTGAATTTTTCGGACTTGCTAGTCATTGTGCATACCGTAAATCTATTATACAGTAGCGGACAAAAGACTTAGCATAATTTAGTGTTTTTGTAATAAAACTCGCTGTTTGTGCAATATTTACCTAAAACTTCGAAATATAATAATAAACTTGATGTTTTAACAAAACAATTGGTATTTAGCCAAATAGAGTTTCAGAAAAAATTTTGAAGATTTTTATACAAAACTGGTGCGACAAAGACTTAGCATATTTTAATAACATATTAACTAAAGCTGGTAACAAATGTTTTTGAAATCAAAACAACAAAATTCGTTTTTAACAATTAATACTTCGTAGGAAAACCATTCGAGGCGATGACAGCATTACATCTGCGAGGCATGGACTCGATAAGTTCATCGATCGTCTTTTTTGGAATCTCCGACCACTTCTTGGCTAAGAGATCAAATTTATCCTGAGCATTTTGAGTTCTAATCCTTTTGCAGATTCTTCCCAGTTGCCCACAAATGCTCAATAGGATTCAGGTCGGGGCTTTGGCTTGGCCACTCCATAACGGCAAGGTTTTGTTGCGACAGCCAGTTTTGAACGAGTCGAGCCTTGTGTTTTGGATCGTTATCATGCTGAAAAGTGAAATTTGGAGGCATAGTTTGAACTGCATTTGGAAGCATATGGTTTGTCAAAATGTCCAAATAAACTCGTTGATCTATAATCCCAGTGATTCGCTTGAGTGGTAGAGTTCCATAAGAAGAGAAGCCACCCCATACGAGAACGTTCCGCCGCCATGTTTGACTGTAGGGAGAATGTAGTTTTATTGTATCTTTGGTTAACTGGACGTCGAATATACTGAATTCCATCAGAACCAAGTAGGAAAACTTTGCTTTCATCAGTGAACAAGCTTAATCTTTTCCACTGCTGAAGAGTCCACCCTTGATGCTCCTTAGCAAACTTCACTCGGGCTTTCCGATTTTTTGCTGAAATCAATGGTTTCTTGGCAGGACGTCTCCCCGAATAGTCCTTTAGCGTTTAGACGACATTGCACCGTTCGCGGAGTGATCTTGTCTTTCAAAGAGTTGGTAAAATCTTTGTAGATCTCAGTTGCAGGCTTCTGAGGATTGCTTTTGATAAGGTTTGAATCCTGTTATCATCTCAGTAGTTGTTTTCCGTGAGAAACCAACATTCTTTTTGCAATTGTGCTTCCTTTTGTCTTGAAAAGCTTCAGAAATTCTCAGAAACGGTCGACTGGTGCACCCTCAGAATGAGTAGCAATTCGATCCTGTCTCTCACCGGCTTGATGAAGAGCCACAATCGTATCCCGAATAGCAGGCTGGAGTTGTTTCTTGCGACCCATTGACTGAAATTAATAAAATAATAAATTTCAATCCAAATTATAGATCAAATTAAGAAAAACACAGAAAAATAATTAAAATTACTGGGAAATGCAAAATTATGCTAAGTCTTTGTCGCACCAGTTTTGCATAAAAATCTTCAAAATTTTTTTCTGAAAGTCTATTTGGCTAAATACCAATTGTTTTTGTTAAAACATCAAGTTTTATCATTATATTTCGAAGTTTTAGGTAAATATTGCACAAACAGCGAGTTTTATTATAAAAAAACTAAATTATGCTAAGTCTTTGTCCGCTACTGTATATAGAGTTGTGTATGTCTGTCTGGCTGTCTGTGCGCACTATTCCTCCGCTTCAGGTGGGCCGTTTCAAATGACTTATAATTAGTTTGGCTTAGAATTCCATGTAGTTGTGCAACATGGTTTTAAATTCCTAAAACCAAAAGTGCCGATGCGGATGGGAGTCGAACCCGGGTTGTGTGGGCTAGAGACAAGCCGCATTAGAGTTAACGTCTGGCCGAGTTAACGTCTCTCGAGCATGACCGAGCGGCTCTCAAACAAACGGAAGAGAGGTCGCCGCTTCGACTCCTCTCGCCGCCAAGTCTTTTCCTTTTTGCTGTGAAGCTGCTGGTACTCTAATCCATTCTCATAATGAAGAGCGTACAATCGCGTAGTCCTCAACTTTGGCGTGGTGGTGGCGTTCTATTAGAGTATCGGTAAATTTCAGGGAAATTCGATGATGCTCTCGTTTTGTCGACAATCTGGCGGAGATCTTCTCGCAATTCACAACGCTTTTCAAAATGCATACATCGCGTCATTGAACAAAAGTCGATAGCATTTATTCAATTAGAAAATAGCAGAAATTTTAGACTTATTCCCTGATGGAAAGGGTTGGATCGGAGCTAACGATCAGGGAAATGGCAACTGGACATGGAGTGATGGGAAAAATGGGATTATGATCGTTTATATCTTACAAGTGGGTGATTAGAGCCGATAACAACATCAGTGACTGTGTTTTTTTAGTATTTGGGTCAAATGTTGGGGTGATTTATTGAGATTGAGGCTTTTGAGAAGTATATTCGGATTTTAATGTTTTTCCCTTGAAGAGGTACAATGGGAAAGTACCGAACTTTTTTTACAAAGTTCTTTAAACCATTTGATAGCATTTCTCAACAGCTAGAAGTCGGAACTGAATCGGAACTGAATCACAACTGAATGGGAATCGAATGGGAACCAAACGGGAACCAAATCTGAACCGAATCTACCCAACGGTGCCAAGGAATTTTTGGAAACCCCCATTGACGACAAATTTCCAAATCCAGTGTTTTAACGTCTAAAAAATGCTCATGTTGCAATGTATTCAAAGTTATCGACTATAAACCTCTCGATTTTCTAGATCATTTCGGCCCCGTCGCCTTATATGGATGCTAGTGAGCAAGTGTGTGGTGGAAAAGAGGCTCGCAACGTCTCCTACTCCGTTTCTTTGTGCTTCACCGGTGACCGGCTTGACAGAACTCACATCGACACCATCACCAATCACCATCAATCCCACCAATTATCCAGAACCGCTCAACTGCTTGCCATGTAAGTGTTTTGATGAAAGCTTGTTAAAGAAGTGGAGGAATTGGCGATTCAAGCTAGATAATTTAAGTATTCTAAACTCATTTCACGTCACCCAAAGACAGGCCGAGTTTCACAGAACTCAAACTTTTCTAATAGTTGTTCTAGTTGCATTTGCTATCACGAAAAGCCTGCTAAAGATAAAACATTACCAAAGGTTTCAATAAGCTTTTTAAAGAGCTTTTTAAGAAACTTTCTGTATAGAAAAGGATGAGTATTTAATATTAAGGCGTAGCTTAAAGACGTGGCTATTAAATGAGTAAACACATTTAAAACTCAAATGGAATTCTTGATGTAATATAGTTCGTTTTCCGAGCGTCTCTAATCTATTGTTAGCCCTATCTACGTCTGTTTGTCTGTCCTGTTTGTCATGTCCGTCTGTCTCTCTGTCTGTCTGTCTATCTGTCTATCTGCCTGTCTGTCTGTCCGTCTGTCCGTCTGTCTGTCCATCTGCTGTATGTCTGTCTATTCGTCTTCCCGTCTGTCCGTCCATCTGTCTGCATCCCATCTGCTGTGTCTGTCTATCCATCCTGTCTATCTGTCGGTCTGTCCGTCTGTCCCATCCTGTCTGTCCGTCATCTGTCTGTCCAGTCTATCTGTCTGTCTGTCGGTCTGTCCGTCTGTCCACCTGTCTGTCCGTCTGTCTGTCTATCCTATCTATCTATCTGTCTGTCCGTCTGCCTCTCTGTCTGTCTGTCAGTCTGGCCTGTCACTGCCTGTCTGTCTGTCTGTCTATCCGTCTGTCAGTCTGTCTGTCTGATCTATCTGTCTGTCTATCAGTTCATCCGTCTGTCCAAATCCCATCTATCTGTCCATCTGTAGCGTCCTGTCTATCCGATCTGTCCGTCTGTCAGTCCATCCTGTCTGTCCATCTGTATGTCTGTCACATCCGTCTGTCCGTCTGTCCGTCCATCCTCTGTCTGTCCATCTGTATGTCCTGTCTATCCGTCCTGTCTGTCCATCTGCTCTATCTGTCAGTCTGTCAAAAATGCAGTCCATCTGTGTGTCCGTCTGTCTGTCCTATCTATCTGTCTGTCTGTCTGTCTGTCTGTCTATCTATCTATCTGTCTGCTCACTGTCAAATCGTCTGTCTGTCTATCTATCTATCCTATCTGTCACAAATCACTTGTCTGTCTGTCTGTCTGCGTGGTTTTCCTCGTAAACATCTACCTATCTGGTGCGTTTGAAGACAATATTTCGCTTTTAATGTCTTTAAAAATTTGTGTATCAAAAATTCCACTTTTGAAGCAAACACACATTATCTGGCATACAAAAACAAAACAAAGCTGGGTTTTTCAATACGCAAACTCGCATGCTTAGAAAGGCTTTCATGCTCACGGCTTTCAGGCTTTCATTCAGAAATATATCGTTTCTGGTGCACTGATTGCATAAAAGGCAACGACTACAAGGCACTACTTGAAACGATCAAACAATAGCTCGAAGGGACAAAAGAAAAGGACGAAAAAGCGTTTCATTTGTTGCAACTTTGATTGTAACACAACTTTTGTGTTTTTCTTCTTTCTGAACGTTAAAACCGTAAAAACAATAGACTTTTAGATGAGGAATCGTTTGCTGAGACTGAGCACATCACTGGCTGTGATGCCCATTCAGCGATTTTGCTCACGAGAGGTACTTTAAAAGAGGTTTTGTTTTATAAAAGTACCTGGAAAGATAAAAAATCACCAGTTGCAACAGTAAAAAATCTTTATTCAAAGTCACAAACTTGCTAAGTTAGCAAAAATTTGACTAGAGGCTATTTTAGTAGCGATTTTTTTATTTTAGAGTACATGGTGTCGCTTTGAAGTAAATAGTAGCAAATAAAAGCCATTTTTTGAAAGGTTTTAATTAATTTTCGACTTGTTTAGAACTTTGTTAGTGTAATTTTGCCAATTCTACCTTTGTAAATGCTGGATTGAGCGCTCCTCAAATATTGGGTTACTGGATAAGTCCTGTTCTTCTTTTTTGACAGCAGACGGTCTCAAACTCAATCAATTCCAACGTATATTAGCTCATTAGAAAGCTGAATTCAAGATGAATAAAATGATCAAAACCGTTTTTGAATTCATTTAATTTTGAACTTTACAGGCGTTTTAGTGAGCTCAGCCCAAAAAGTGCCGAAATCGCTTTCGATAGTTTTTTTGTTTGACAACATAGGCTAAAAAACGTAAAAAGCGCCTAAACCTTTTTCCGAGAACTTTCTTTCCAACCTTTCCAACCTTTCCAACCAACCTTTCCAACCAACCTTTCCAACCAACCATTCCAACCAACCATTCCAACCATTCCAACCAACCATTCCAACCAACCATTCCAACCATTCCAACCAACCATTCCAACCAACCTTTCCAACCAACCTTTCCAACCATTCCAACCAACCATTCCAACCAACCATTCCAACCAACCTTTCCAACCAACCATTCCAACCATTCCAACCAACCATTCCAACCATTCCAACCAACCATTCCAACCAACCTTTCCAACCAACCTTTCCAACCATTCCAACCAACCATTCCAACCAACCATTCCAACCAACCTTTCCAACCAACCATTTCCAACCAACCTTTCCAACCAACCATTCCAACCATTCCAACCAACCATTCCAACCAACCTTTCCAACCAACCTTTCTAACCATTTCAACCATTTCAACCAACCATTCCAACCAACCATTCCAACCAACCATTCCAACCAGCCTTTCTAACCATTCCAACCATTTCAACCAACCTTTCCAACCAACCTTTCCTAACCATTCCAACCATTCCAACCAACCTTTCCAACCAACCTTTCCAACCAACCATTCCAACCAACCTTTCTAACCATTCCAACCAATTTCCAACCAACCTTTCCAACCAACCTTTCCAACCAACCATTCCAACCAACCTTTCTAACCATTCCAACCATTCCAACCAACCTTTCAACCAACCGTTCCAACCAACCTTTCCAACCAACCTTTCCAACCAACCTTTCTAACCTTTCCAACCATTCCAACCAACCATTCCAACCATTCCAACCTCTCCAACCAACCTTTCCAACCTTTCCAACCAACCTTCTAAAGACACGTCTTTTAATATGAACCGAACTTTTCAGCCACCTTCTAAATCTTACCGGTTTTTATAGACTTATACAAAATCTGAAAGATTTGAGGGATAAAAAAAGGTCTGTCGCTCCTCAACAGACAGGTGCTTTCCCCCCTCCTCAGTTGACCGGGAAACCCGAGTCAAAATTTTCGATCACAGAAATTTCTTTCAATTTTCTTTTTCTCACAAATGGACAATCAGCAAAATATTCATCTATCTGAAAAAGTGAATTTCTAATAAAATTCCTGATTTACAATCAATTTTAGGCATCAGCGAGTCGTTTACGGTCGATCTACGAGTTCGCGAAGAAATCGCTGAGTAATGTGGACGAATTCTCGAGGTAAACCTTCGAAAATTCGGCTTAAAAATATTTTAAAGAGGTTTTTTGAACTTTTTTGAAATTTTGATTTTTCAGGGTCGATCCTCGAGCCGTTTTCGTCAATAATGACTTGAATTTGAAGAGGATTGAGGTGATTGATGGATTTGTGTGACTTGAAGTCGATCGTGTATTTGATCGTCAATGTATTTGATCGTCAATGTAAACTAAAATGCAATTCAAGGCTTGCATCGAATCCCTTTTTTGCGATTTCACGAAAACTATTTTACCGAGCGTTCTGTTTTCTTTATCAGAACGCTGCTTTCGACTACGCTCTTTAATAGAAAGAGCGTAGTCGAAAACCCTAAAAAATACTTTGGAAGATCTACGGTCACTTTCAAAAAAAAGTTTCAGAATAAAACGAATAGATTTTAGTCGTTTGAAGTCTTTCAAGTCTTTCAAGCCTACAAGTTCAAGAAGTTTAACCAGTTACTTCTAGGAACAAGTAACTTCTAGAAATAAGTTGCTTCTTTCTAGTAACAAGCAACTTCTTCTAGTAACAAGTCACTTCTAGTAACAAGTAACTTCTAGTAACAAGCCACTTCTAGTAACAAGTCACTTCTAGTAACAGGTCACTTCTAGTAACAAGTCACTTCTAGTAACAGGTCACTTCTAGTAACAAGTCACTTCTAGTAACAAGTAACTTCTAGGAACAAGCCACTTCTAGGAACAAGTCACTTCTAGTAACAAGTAACTTCTAGGAACAAGTCACTTCTAGTAACAAGTAACTTCTAGGAACAAGTAACTTCTAGTAACAAGTAACTTCTAGGAACAAGTCACTTCTAGTAACAAGTAACTTCTAGTAACAAGCTACTTCTTTCTAGTAACAAGCAACTTCTTCTAGTAACAGGTCACTTCTAGAAACAAGTAACTTCTTCTAGTAACAAGTTACTTCTTCTAATAGGTTGATCCATAAGTCTTTTCGTTTTTTTCGTACTTCTGTTAAAAAGTAACAAATTCACCAATTAATCTATAGTTTGCTCTATAAAAAAGTGTTTTTTTGTTCAATTTGCATCTTTTAAATGAATTTCGGTTCACTTTCAAGCAAATTCGAGAGTGAAAAACGCGTTTTTCGTAAAAATCTATAAAAAAACTCTACGGAAAAATTGGCTGAATGAATTTCTCTGAAATTTTGGCGAAATATCAAACGTTTTTTTTTTCTCTATCTTTTATCTATTGACACGAAGATAGGTTTTCTTTAGCTAAGGTGTCTAAACCGCATCATCGAGTTAGCCCTTTTTGACTACCCGACTTCATACTCTCAAGAAAATCGAGGCATTAAAGATTTTTAAACCCGTTTTAATGTTATTTTGCAGAAAAATAATTGCTTTTTCTAATGAAATCAACCGTAGTTTAATTGGTGCATTTGTTGGCTTGAAACGGCAGACGAAAAGGAACAAAAAGACTTATGCATCAACCTAATAGTAACAATTAACTTCTTCTATTGGGTTGGGGACTATGACTCGACGGACAAAAGAAAGGCAAATTTATTGAACATAAAACCATGAATTCATTCCAAATAATTTCCATTATTATTGACGACTTCTGCCCATTTTACAGGCAATTTGCGGATTCCTCCTTCGTAGTAGGATTTTGGTTTGTGTGTGAGACAAGTGTGAGACTCAAAAATGGAGGACTGGAGATGTCCCAGTTTGAGCACTTTCTTCAAAAGAAACCCATTTTGGTGTCAATAGAAAAGTTGTAGAGAATCAAAAATGAGGCCTATAGCCAAATTTGCAAAAAGATACACTTAGTAGTTTCGCTTAAAATGCAAGTTTTGTGAAAATTCGTAAATTTCGCATTTCTTGAAAACCAGTGTTTGAATCGTTCTGAAAATTTGGATATAAGCTTGATTTTTGATCCTCTACAACTTTTCCATTGACACCAAAATGGGTTTCTTTTGAAGAAAGTGCTCAAACTGTCACATATGACATTTTGTCCGCCGAGTCATTGTCCCCAACCCAATAGTAACAAGTTACTTCTTTCTAGTAACAAGCAACTTCTTCTAGTAACAGGTTACTTCTAGAAACAAGTAACTTCTTTCTAGTAACAAGTAACTTCTTTCTAGTAACAAGTAACTTCTATTGGGTTGATGCATAATTATCCGGACTTCTTTTATAAATGATTTTATTTAACAAAAAATAACATAAATAGTTAGAAAAATATGTTTAATTGATTATTCTGGAGCATATTCACCGCCTACATCAAT
Source organism: Mesorhabditis belari (assembly GCA_958450365.1). Lineage (NCBI taxonomy): Eukaryota > Metazoa > Nematoda > Chromadorea > Rhabditida > Rhabditidae > Mesorhabditis > Mesorhabditis belari. Next base: position 33,668 of record CAUEEP010000403.1, on the reverse strand, counting down.
AACTGATTGCCATTTGCTTGGAAGACGATCGATTCCACGAGCGAAGAATAAACGATCTTTGGAGGCAATCCACGCTTTAACATCGTCTATCAAGTCATCCAAATCGTTGTAGATCTTATTTGTTTGCCAATTTTTGAGCGATCGATTGACGTGGTAGTCCGTTGGGGCTTCAGTAGGAGAATATGGCGGGTGTGGAAGAAGATCCCAGCCCTTACTAGCGATGGATTCGACGACATGGCGCTCAACGTGCGGACGTGCGTTATCGTGGTGAAAGACGATGTTGTTCTTTTTGCGCGGTCTTCGTGCCTGAATCGTGTGGGACCCATCCAGCCAATTTCCATACTTTGCCAAGCTTTTTGAGATGGCGCACGATCGTTGACTGGTCAACATTGAATTCATCTGCCAGCATTCTGGTTGTCAGGCTTTCGTCTTCTTCAACGGCTTCCAGAAGTGCCTTGTCATCGAATTCTGATGGCCGTCCTCTTCCTGGTTCATCATCAACACTTGTGTTACCGGACTTGAAACGATCGAACCATTCATAAACTGTTGCACGTCCAATTGTTCCTTGACCAAAAAGTTCTTTGAGATCGCGAAACGACTCTGCGGCAGACCATCCCTTTTCGAAGTGGTAGAGCATGATATGGCGAAGATGGATATGATTGTCGACACGCATTTTGTTCACTAAAGAATAACGAATATTTAAAAAAAAAGAAATAGACAAAAAGCTTTCAAAACAAAAAAGATACAAGCACGCAAAAAGAAGTCCGGATAATTATGCATCAACCCAATAGTAACAAGCCACTTCTAGTAACAAGTCTTTAATTTCCAGTGGTACGGCTTTGACTACGACTACACGTTGGCCGTTTACACCAGAGATCTGAACGAGTTGATTTACAATTTGGCGATCAAGAGATTGATAAAGGATTTTCATGTGGGTTTTTGTGAGATGCACTCTGCACTTTTGAGATGCATCGTTTGCACTCATTTGCACTTTATCTAATGCTTTAACTTCAGAATCACCTATAGAATTTTAGCAAATACTCAGTGCCAAGAAGGGTACTCAATTCGTTCCTCAATTCATTCCTCAATTCATTCATTTTCCAGTATCCAACGATTCTCCAAACGATTCCATACGATAAAGAATTCGCGATTCGAGGTCTTCACTATGACATTCAAAATTGTGTTCTTCTAAAAGTCGACGCTTTCTCGCAAATACAAAAAGGTTCATTTTACAATAATTTTGCAAAACAACTGTCTTCGCACTTAGATTTTCCTATTTACACAGATCACAACCTGCTTCCATATTTCTCTCTCTCTCTCTCTTACTATTGTCATCTAGTGATATTGTCATCCAGTGTTTCCTATCTTGATTGTTCCTGGTTCGAAGTTTTCGACTTGCTTGTGCTGGTGGTGGTTGTTCGACTTGCTTGTGTTCTAGCCATCCTTTCTCTGACCGTCGCTGCCACTCTTGTGCTCCACCTTGATTCTGGTCTTCCGATGGGCCTCTTCTCGTGGTAGCCACTATGATCCGTATCGTTCATCTGTCGTCTGTTCTTCTGGCTACGTGGCCGGCCCATCTGAGTCTTTTTCTCTCGATCACTTCCACTGGATCTCTGAGTCCCGAGAGGCGCATATTCTCTGATGGGCTTGGTCGAGCTGCGGCTTGGTCGAGCTGCGGCTTGGTCGAGCTGCGGCTTGGTCGAGCTGCGGCTTGGTCGAGCTGCGGCTTGGTCGAGCTGCGGCTTGGTCGAGCTGCGGCTTGGTCGAGCTGCGGCTTGGTCGAGCTGCGGCTTGGTCGAGCTGCGGCTTGGTCGAGCTGCGGCTTGGTCGAGCTGCGGCTTGGTCGAGCTGCGGCTTGGTCGAGCTGCGGCTTGGTCGAGCTGCGGCTTGGTCGAGCTGCGGCTTGGTCGAGCTGCGGCTTGGTCGAGCTGCGGCTTGGTCGAGCTGCGGCGGGGTCGAGCTGCGGCCCGGTCGAGCTGCGGCTTGGTCGAGCTGCGGCTTGGTCGAGCTGCGGCTTGGTCGAGCTGCGGCTTGGTCGAGCTGCGGCTTGGTCGAGCTGCGGCTTGGTCGAGCTGCGGCTTGGTCGAGCTGCGGCTTGGTCGAGCTGCGGCTTGGTCGAGCTGCGGCTTGGTCGAGCTGCGGCTTGGTCGAGCTGCGGCTTGGTCGAGCTGCGGCTTGGTCGAGCTGCGGCTTGGTCGAGCTGCGGCTTGGTCGAGCTGCGGCTTGGTCGAGCTGCGGCTTGGTCGAGCTGCGGCGAGTCGAGCTGCGGCTTGGTCGAGCTGCGGCTTGGTCGAGCTGCGGCTTGGTCGAGGCTGCGGCTTGGTCGAGCTGCGGCTTGGTCGAGCTGCGGCTTGGTCGAGCTGCGGCTTGGTCGAGCTGCGGCTTGGTCGAGCTGCGGCTTGGTCGAGCTGCGGCTTGGTCGAGCTGCGGCTTGGTCGAGCTGCGGCTTGGTCGAGCTGCGGCTTGGTCGAGCTGCGGCTTGGTCGAGCTGCGGCTTGGTCGAGCTGCGGCTTGGTCGAGCTGCGGCTTGGTCGAGCTGCGGCTTGGTCGAGCTGCTTCCTATTGTACCCGAGGAGGTTCCTTTCAAGGATGCGTTGTTCTCAGGGCTCTGTGGTCTGTGTCGTGGCCCAGATCTCTGTCCCGTGGCAGAGTGCCGAGAGGACGATGCTGTCGAAGAGTGCTGAAGTGTGAAGGTGTGCCCGAGTCCTCTGGTGATTCTTGAGTATCTTTGTGACTTCTTTGATGCTTTCTAATCCCAATTCTTTGACGCTTGCCGGCTTCTTTAATGCTTGCTGGCTAAAATTAAGTCACTAAACAATTTGAAAAAATAAATGCTAAAATCGTATTCTTAAGCTGAAAAACGGTAATTATGGTGTTTTTTTGGTACTTTTGGGTACTTTTTGGGTACTTTGTGGGAACTTTTTGGTACTTTTTGGTACTTTGTGGGTACTTTGTGGGTACTTTTGGTACTTTTGGGTACTTTTGGTACTTTTTGGTACTTTTTGTATTCTTTGGGTACTTTTTGGTACTTTTTGGTGTTCTTTGGGTACTTTTTGGTACTTTTTGGGTACTTTTTGGTACTTTTTGGTACTTTTTGGGTTCTTTTTAGTACTTTGTGGGTACTTTTGGTACTTTTTGGGTACTTTTTGGTACTTTTTGGTACTTTTTGGTACTTTTTGGTATTTTTTGGGTCCTTTTTGGTACTTCTTGGTACTTTTTGGTACTTTTTGGTACTTTGTGGGTACTTTTGGTACTTTTTGGTATTTTTTGGGTACTTTTTGGTACTTTTTGGGTACTTTTCGGTACTTTTTGGTACTTTTTGGTATTCTTTGGGTACTTTTTGGTACTTTTTAGTACTTTGTGGGTACTTTTGGTACTTTTTGGGTACTTTTTGGTACTTTTGGTACTTTTGGGTACTTTTTGGTATTCTTTGGGTACTTTTTGGTACTTTTTCGGTACTTTTTGGTACTTTTTGGTACTTTTTGGTATTCTTTGGTATTCTTTGGGTACTTTTTGGTACTTTTTGGTACTTTTTGGTACTTTTTTTCCAGTGAAATTGATATTTCCTAGTGAATTTGAATTTAAAAGTGATTGGAAAACCAATAAGTTCTTCTCTTATTCTTTATTTTCTACAAAATTCGCAAAATCCTCATTTCAGGCACTGCCTATCGTGGGAAACGAGCGTTAGATGATGCGGAGATTTATTCACTGTACGGTGGGATCACTCTACCCGATGATAGGGGACGAGGGCTACCACAATTGATGGATTTGTTTAGGTGAGTGGTTAGAAGTTTAGAAGAGTACTTAGTACTCTTCTAAACGTACTTAGTACTCTTCTAAACGTACTTAGTACTCTTCTAAACGTACTTAGTACTCTTCTAAACTTCTAATCTAGTAGCACTAGAATTCATTTACAGAATCATCTTACCGTAAATACTATAATAGTACCCCCTCGTACAGTCGCGTAGTCGCAAAAGTCGTGTAGTGTTTTTTAGTATTTCATTTCTTTTCAAAGCGCCCGTACTTTCAAAGCGCTCCGCTTTGGCATCAAAAAATAGCCCTGAATCTCAGCTATTTTTTGATACCAAAGCGCGCATTGTAGCATAAACCAGTGTCGAGAAAAACTCGTTCAAAGCTAGACTACGCAACACTCCGCACCGTCATTATGGGAGTGGGATACTATTAAAGTATTTACGGTAGGTGAATTCTAAATTCCCCCGGAATTTATCTAAGGGAATTCTAAATTCCTCTAGGAATTTTTCCCTAACATTCGCCGAGCTGGCAGCTATGCTCAAGGGCGCATTTTTCCAGGGCTTGTCTCATAGGAGGAGACTATAAATAGCTATAAATAGCTATAAATAGCTATAAATAGCTATAAATAGCTCTTTCTAGTTCTACAAACGACAATAAATAGAAAGTCGAAATGATGTGGGGTTTTTCTTTGATTTCTATCAAATCGTTTTCTTTCAGTTTACCCTTCTTCGGTCTCGTTTTGACAACAGTTCAATACTTTGACGATCACAAGATTCACTTTGACCCAAACAGTCTCTACCAAGATATAGCGGTTCGTGTTTTTTTGGAAAAATAACACTAAAACTTAATCACTCTTTCTCAAAAATCATTCTTGATCATTTTGGAAAGATGTATTTGTCATTTTGAGCTTAACAAAAGTAAACATTAACTTTCTGAAATGCCTGGATGGGCTCAAAAACACTTTGACGTCTGATCTGATCGTCTGAAACACTTTGATGTCTGATCTAATCGTCTGAAACACTTTGATGTCTGATCTAATCGTCTGAAACACTTTGATGTCTCATCTAATCGTCTGAAACACTTTGATGTCTGATCTAATCGTCTGAAACACTTTGATGTCTCATCTAATCGTCTGAAACACTTTGATGTCTAAGCTGATCGTCTGAAACACTTTGATGTCTAAGCTGATCGTCTGAAACACTTTGATGTCTAAGCTGATCGTCTGAAACACTTTGATGTCTGATCTAATCGTCTGAAACACTTTGATGTCTGATCTAATCGTCTGAAACACTTTGATGTCTGATCTAATCGTCTGAAACACTTTGATGTCTAAGCTGATCGTCTGAAACACTTTGATGTCTAAGCTGATAGTCTGAAACACTTTGATGTCTAAGCTGATCGTCTGAAACACTTTGATGTCTAAGCTGATAGTCTGAAACACTTTGATGTCTAAGCTGATCGTCTGAAACACTTTGATGTCTAAGCTGATAGTCTGAAACACTTTGATGTCTAAGCTGATCGTCTGAAACACTTTGATGTCTAAGCTGATAGTCTGAAACACTTTGATGTCTAAGCTGATCGTCTGAAACACTTTGATGTCTAAGCTGATAGTCTGAAACACTTTTGATGTCTAAGCTGATCGTCTGAAACACTTTGATGTCTAAGCTGATAGTCTGGAAACACTTTGATGTCTAAGCTGATCGTCTGAAACACTTTGATGTCTAAGCTGATAGTCTGAAACACTTTGATGTCTAAGCTGATCGTCTGAAACACTTTGATGTCTAAGCTGATAGTCTGAAACACTTTGATGTCTGATCTAATCGTCTGAAACACTTTGATGTCTAAGCTGATCGTCTGAAACACTTTGATGTCTAAGCTGATAGTCTGAAACACTTTGATGTCTAAGCTGATCGTCTGAAACACTTTGATGTCTAAGCTGATAGTCTGAAACACTTTGATGTCTAAGCTGATCGTCTGAAACACTTTGATGTCTAAGCTGATAGTCTGAAACACTTTGATGTCTAAGCTGATCGTCTGAAACACTTTGATGTCTAAGCTGATAGTCTGAAACACTTTGATGTCTGATCTAATCGTCTGAAACACTTTGATGTCTAAGCTGATCGTCTGAAACACTTTGATGTCTAAGCTGATAGTCTGAAACACTTTGATGTCTAAGCTGATCGTCTGAAACACTTTGATGTCTAAGCTGATAGTCTGAAACACTTTGATGTCTGATCTAATCGTCTGAAACACTTTGATGTCTAAGCTGATCGTCTGAAACACTTTGATGTCTAAGCTGATAGTCTGAAACACTTTGATGTCTAAGCTGATCGTCTGAAACACTTTGATGTCTGACCTGATCATCCAAAACACTTTGATGTCTGACCTGATCATCCAAAACACTTTGATGTTTGCTCTGATCATCTGAAACACTTTGATGTCTGATCTAATCGTCTGAAACACTTTGATGTCTAAGCTGATCGTCTAAAACACTTTGATGTCTGATCTGATTGTCTGAAACACTTTGATGTCTGAACTGATCATCCAAAACACTTTGACGTTTGCTCTGATCATCTGAAACACTTTGATGTCTCATCTAATCCTCTGAAAAACTTTGATTTCTGATTTTCAACAGTTTTCTAACGTTTTCTAACGTTTTCTAGTCAAAAGTTCAAAAAAACGTTTAAAATTTGACAGAAATTGGAGTGCTAAAGGAATTCGAGTGCTTTTTATTCAAAAAAAATGTAAACAGCTATTTTCTGGGCAGGCAGAGTGACTCTAAAAAAAGGTCAGTGCATTAAGAATCCAGAATCCCTTTAGGAATGCGTCAAACAGGTGCACGTCACCGGCGAAATGTACAAGAGTGTGCTGAGCAATATGGAGAAGTTTAGAAAAAAGGGTTTTCTTTCAAAAAAATTCGATTTGCAGATACGTTCACAAGAATCCGGGCCTCTCCGAGTACCTGCAACGGTTGCACAAAAGCGGCAAACATCTATTTATGATCACCAATAGTCCATTCACCTTTATGTATGATTTAAAGAGGAATTTAACTTTAGTAAGACTTTAATAGGGCCTTTGGTAAGGCTTTAGTAAGCCTTAGCAAGACTTAGTAAGCCTTAGTAAGGCTTTAGTAAGCCTTAGCAAGCCTTAGTAAGCCTTAGCAAGACTTTAGTAAGGCTTAGTTAAGCCTTAGTAAGCCTTAGTAAGACTTTAGTAAGGCTTAGTTAAGCCTTAGTAAGCCTTAGCAAGACTTTAGTAAGAAATAAATTTGAAATACCGTATTCTCTCTAATAGTAGTGCACCCTAAGCTTCGCCTAAATTCCTTGAAATCTCGAGAACCGCTTTAAATCGATGTGGGGTCGGAAAATGTCGCTGACGATGAGATCTAGTGGGAGATTAGAGTGTTGAGCTTCTGCGAAAGATTGGAAACCGTAAAATAGGCATCAACTCGGCTCGCCGGGGTATTAGAGAAAGCCGGTAAAATCAAGTCATCAATCAACCCAATCAATCAACCAAATCACTCATTCAGGAATGCCGGGATGACGTACATGTTGGGACCGGATTGGCGAGAGCTCTTCACTCATGTCGTCGTGCAGGCTCGGAAACCCGATTTCTTTCAGGTTTTTGGCAGGCTTTGGCTTTGACTAAAGATTTACAAATTCCACAGTTTCATCATAAAAACTACAGCATAATATCATATGCATAGCGTCAATGCATAAATCTGATAAACCTTTTTTGCGAAAACTCGATTTTTTTGAAACAAATCTATCGTTAACTATCGAAAAATGAAAACGTTGAAAATTCTAGAGCTAGAATTCTTTCTAGAACTTGCTAGAACTATTCTAGAACTAGAATTCTTCGAAAATTCGAAGTCAACTTTCAACTCTAGTTTTCAACTTTCAACTTTGAACTCTTTCCAGGGCAAAACCCCATTTCGTCTTTTCAACGAGACAACCGGCAATCTTCACTATGAAAAAGTTCAAGAGCTGGAGCCCGGAAAAGTCTATGCCGGGGTTTAATAGAAGCTTTTTCATTTAAAAAACAAATTTCAGGGAAACATTGGCGAATTCGCTTCAAAAGCGAGTCTAACCGGCAAAGGAGTTTTGTATTTCGGCGATCACATCTACACTGATTTGGCCGATCCAATGTTGAGGTTTGTTGGAGAGAGAGAGAGAGAGAAAGAGAGAGAGAGAAAGAGAGAGAGAGAAAATGACCTGACAAAATTGCTATTAGGTACATGCATAAGAAAAAAAATCCGGATTTCAACATTTTCATATTTCAACATTCAAATTCAACATTCAAATTCAACATTCAAATTCAACAAATTCAATTTCAAATTTCCAACGATAGAAACCTGATATTGATGAATGTTATAAACGATTTGAAAGTTGTAAATCTCCTCTACAAAATAAAACGTGTTTCAATTGATCGAAGCATTGAAGAAATTACGAGAGCGAAAGAGAAGAAAGCGAAGAAGAAAGCGAAGAAGAAAAGGAATCAAGGACAACAGATAGCGATAGGAGGAGGTGGACGGAGTGCGGGCAATGATGAGATGGCGGTGAGCACGAGAGGAGGCGGAGCAGTCCATACAACGAGCACATTCAAAGAGCAAAGAGGCGTCAGAGGGGGGAGAAGAGGACCGGGAGAAGATGAAACTGATAGTAATACGAGGCGGCGAGTAAGGACGAGGCGGCGAGTAAGGACGAGGCGGCGAGTAAGGACGAGGCGGCGAGTAAGGACGAGGCGGCGAGTAAGGACGAGGCGGCGAGTAAGGACGAGGCGGCGAGTAAGGACGAGGCGGCGAGTAAGGACGAGGCGGCGAGTAAGGACGAGGCGGCGAGTAAGGACGAGGCGGCGAGTAAGGACGAGGCGGCGAGTAAGGACGAGGCGGCGAGTAAGGACGAGGCGCTCCCATCGACTACCTCCAAATGGCGGCGACGTCAATCGGAACGCGACGTCAATTGGACTGCGACGTCAATTGAAACTTATTCTCTTTGTTAATCTGAAAAAAAAAACAAATGATTTGAAAATAAAAAAGAAACGACGACGCGGCGCTCCCATCGACTACCTCCAAATGGCGGCGACGTCAATCGGAACGCGACGTCAATCGGAACGCGACGTCAATCGGAACGCGACGTCAATCGGAACGCGACGTCAATCGGAACGCGACGTCAATCGGAACGCGACGTCAATCGGAACGCGACGTCAATCGGAACGCGACGTCAATCGGAACGCGACGTCAATCGGAACGCGACGTCAATCGGAACGCGACGTCAATCGGAACGCGACGTCAATCGGAACGCGACGTCAATCGAAACTTATTCTCTTTGTTAATCTGAAAAAAAAACAAATGATTTGAAAATAAAAAAGAAACGACGACGCGGCGCTCCCATCGACTACCTCCAAATGGCGGCGACGTCAATTGGACTGCGACGTCAATCGGAACTTCTTCTCTTTGTTCTTTGTTCTCTTATTCAATTAAAATTGGCTATAAATAAGATAAATAAGAGTAAATTTTTACAAAGATTGGCTTCAAATTGGAAAAATTTGAGAAGTTTTGCTTAAATGAATGTTTTTTTCATTTTAGACTAGGCTGGCATACGGCAGCAATTGTGCCCGAGTTGGCCCGAGAGATCCGTGCACAAAATACCGATGAGTACAGGTGAGGCTTTGAACTGTATTTGGGTCAAAAGCTAGAATTGAAAAGGGTAAAACGAATACTTTTACAGAAAATTCTAAAACTTTTGCGTTAAATGCGCTGAAATTGAGGTATTCAGCCGAAAAAGAGTTCGTCATTCAGTCAAATTCGCTGAATGCCCTAATCTAGACTGAATACCGTAATCCAGCTCATCTTAACTGAAAATCCTAATCTAGACTGAATACCGTAATCCAGCCAACCCTAATCTAGACACCCATGTGCGTTTGTGCAGAAAGTTTTCATGTTTTCATGTTTTTATTTGCAGAAAGAGCGCGTTTATGCAGAATTTAAGCAGAATTTAAGCAGAATTTAGGCACTTTTTAAGCATTTTTGAAGCATTTTGATAAATTTTATTCAATTCAGACGCTCAATTCAATGGCTTGAAACGTTGACAAATCTCATCGCGAACTTTCAAGTGGACGGTCGGAGAAATGCCGAGTGCGGGCAGATCATCAATGAATGGGCCGAAGAGAGAAGGAAACTGCGGTCGGTTTTGAATTGAAAAAGAGTATTGTCCGATTCGATCACTGCACAGTTGTGTACATCCGATTTTCTGCACTATAGTGCCCGGGAAGGGACTAGTGCCCCCTGGAGGGACTAGTGCCCCGGGAGGAACTAGTGCCCCCTGGAGGGAACAGTGCCCCGGAAGGGACTATAGTGCCCCTGGAGGGACTATAGTGCCCCGGAAGGGACTATAGTGCCCCGGAAGGGACTATAGTGCCCCCTGGAGGGACTATAGTGCCCCGGAAGGGACTATAGTGCCCCCTGGAGGGACTATAGTGCCCCAGGAGGAACTAGTGCCCCCTGGAGGGGCTAGTGCCCCGGAAGGGACTATAGTGCCCCTGGAGGGACTATAGTGCCCCGGAAGGGACTATAGTGCCCCCTGGAGGGACTATAGTGCCCCCTGGAGGGACTATAGTGCCCCCTGGAGGGACTATAGTGCCCCCTGGAGGGACTATAGTGCCCCCTGGAGGGACTATAGTGCCCCCTGGAGGGACTATAGTGCCCCAGGAGGAACTAGTGCCCCCGGGAGGGACTAGTGCCCCCGGGAGGGACTAGTGCCCCCGGGAGGGACTAGTGCCCCCGGGAGGGACTAGTGCCCCCGGGAGGGACTATAGTGAGGTTGGGAGCACTATAGTTTTTCTAAAACCACTTTTTCTGGGGTATTTTTTTGCGTAGATCACGAATTTCATAGTGAGAGCTTGGGAAAATGCGTTTTAAACGGACTTTCGGTGACTTAGACTGACTTTTAGAGGCCTGACGTTCGTTCGGCTTGACGTTCATAGTGTATTTCACTTTAAGAAGAAGAAGGGCTCAAAAAGGAACTTAATAAGCCTTTTCCTATCCAAAAAGACCTTTTCTGGAGTTAATTTAGAGTTCCAAGTGCAATGCTAATTAAATTTGAGTAGAAAAGTTGAAAATTTCGAGAAATTTCGCCTTTCTAGAAATTTGTCCATCCAGAAACATCCATTTGGTCTCTCAGTTTGACTTTTTAAGATCTACGAGCTTTTTTAAGAGCTTTTTTCATGTTCTGGACACTCAATTAAGCCAAAAGAAAGTGTTCTCGAATGTTCAGAAAAGTAAAATCCTCCGATGCCTTAGATGTGCTCTAGACAAAGACTTTAGACAAGCCCGGAGTGGAGTCCAGTGTAGTGGCGGCAACTTCCAGTCACCGAAAGTCGGCCTAAAACGCATTTTCTCAAGCGCTCACTATGAAATTCGTGATCTACGCAAAAAAGTATCCCAGAAAAAGTGGTTTTAGAAAAAGTATAGTTTAGAAAAACTTTTTAGAAAACGTTTTAAAAGTTTTGTAAACTGCGATCGCCTTGAGGCCCCGAATCTTTGCTAAACGAAACTCTTTTTCAAATCAAATTGATGTTTCGTACGTTCTGGATGTCACATAATATTTTGAGCTAGATTTTGAGCTAGATTTCGAGCATAATAGATGGGCTCTCTTTAGACAAGCCTGGAGTGGACTCCAATATAGTGGCGGCAACTTCTGGTCACCGAAAGTCGGCCTAAAACGCATTTTCTCAAGCGCTCACTATGAAATTCGTGATCTACGCAAAAAAGTATCCCAGAAAAAGTAATTTTGAGGGAAATCTAATGGCCTAATGAAGGGGGACTTCAATCCCAACAAGTCAAAGTTTGATTCAAAGTTTGATTCAAACTTTGAGTCAAAGCTTTTCTTTAACTTTTTCATTCTAGAGAAAACGTGAAAGCGATCTTCAATCCACGATTTGGTTCCATGTTCCGAACTTATCACAATATGACGTTTTTCTCCGAGGAGATTGATGAGGTTTGGTTTGGAATTTACTAGAGAGAAACGGGGAAAGACAGATTTGGCCAAATGAGATAAGACAAAAATCATTTGACGCAGAATTTCTGATTCTGAATCTGACGCTGTTTCCGACGCTGATTCCGATGCTGATTCCGAATCTGTTTCCTACGCTGATTCCGATGCTAATTCCGAATCTGTTTCCGACGCTGATTCCGATGCTAATTCCGAATCTGTTTCCGACGCTGATTCCGATGCTAATTCCGAATCTGTTTTCTGTTTTGGTTTTCTTTAAAAAGATGCTTTTCTTTAAAAGATATACGTGTTTTAAGTTTTGGAAATGAAAATTCGAAAATTTGAAGCCGGGATGCTTTCATAAAGCTAGGGATACTTTTATAAAGGTTTTCTCATGGATCTTAAACGTGACTTGATGAAAATAGTGGCTAAAACGCTTACACATGAAACTAGCTCTCAATTTTTAGCTAAACTTTTCTTTTGTATTGCTCAAATTGGCATTCTAAAACTCAAAACTAGTATAATTTTTTATAGAAAGCCATTTGGTAAAAAAAAAAGGAAAGCAGATTCGGAAACAGTGTGAAATTCTGCGTCGAATGATCGATGGTTGATCTCTTTAGCTACATTCTACTGTTGCCTTTCACTTGTTAAACTTTTCTTTTAGACTCTCCGATTTCTACACTTCTCGATTGCCGAATTTGCTGAAATATGATGTGGATCACTCATTTTTCCCACGAAGAAATGTGAGTGAAGGGAGAGCTGAAAGGAGAGCTGAAGGGAGAGCTGAAAGGGGAGCTGAAAGGGGAGCTGAAGGGAGAGCTGAAAGGGGAGCTGAAAGGGGAGCTGAAGGGAGAGCTGAAAGGGGAGCTGAAAGGGGAGCTGAAGGGAGAGCTGAAAGGGGAGCTGAAAGGGGAGCTGAAGGGAGAGCTGAAAGGGGAGCTGAAAGGGGAGCTGAAGGGAGAGCTGAAAGGGGAGCTGAAAGGGGAGCTGAAGGGAGAGCTGAAAGGGGAGCTGAAAGGGGAGCTGAAGGGAGAGCTGAAAGGGGAGCTGAAAGGGGAGCTGAAGGGAGAGCTGAAAGGGGAGCTGAAAGGGGAGCTGAAGGGAGAGCTGAAAGGGGAGCTGAAAGGGAGCTGAAGGGAGAGCTGAAAGGGGAGCTGAAAGGGGAGCTGAAGGGAGAGCTGAAAGGGGAGCTGAAAGGGGAGCTGAAGGGAGAGCTGAAAGGGGAGCTGAAAGGGGAGCTGAAGGGAGAGCTGAAAGGGGAGCTGAAAGGGGAGCTGAAGGGAGAGCTGAAAGGGGAGCTGAAAGGGGAGCTGAAGGGAGAGCTGAAAGGGGAGCTGAAAGGGGAGCTGAAGGGAGAGCTGAAAGGGGAGCTGAAAGGGGAGCTGAAGGGAGAGCTGAAAGGGGAGCTGAAAGGGGAGCTGAAGGGAGAGCTGAAAGGGGAGCTGAAAGGGGAGCTGAAGGGAGAGCTGAAAGGGGAGCTGAAAGGGGAGCTGAAGGGAGAGCTGAAAGGGGAGCTGAAGGGAGAGCTGAAAGGGGAGCTGAAAGGGGAGCTGAAGGGAGAGCTGAAAGGGGAGCTGAAGGGAGAGCTGAAAGGGGAGCTGAAAGGGGAGCTGAAGGGAGAGCTGAAAGGGGAGCTGAAAGGGGAGCTGAAGGGAGAGCTGAAAGGGGAGCTGAAGGGAGAGCTGAAAGGGGAGCTGAAAGGAGAGGTGGAAGGAGAGCTGGAAGGAGAGCTGAAGGAAGAGCTGAAAGGAGAGCTGAAGGAAGAGCTGAAAGGGGAGCTGAAGGAAGAGCTGAAAGGGGAGCTGAAAGGGGAGCTGAAAGGGAAGCTGGAAGGAGAGCTGAAGGGAGAGCTGAAAGGAGAGCTGAAAGGGGAGCTGAAAGGAAGAAACACTCGCTTTCTGGCATGCCAAGCACTTTCGGTTGTATGCCAGAAAGCGAGTGTTGGTTTGTTTCTTTGTTTCCTTGTTTGTGAGCGTAAAACATTACGTTTGTGAGCGCAGAACATTACGAAATCTCTAGAATTATCTCTAGAATGATCTCTAGAATTATCTCTAGAATTATCTCTAGAATGATCTCTAGAATTATCTCTAGAATTATCTCTAGAGTGATCTCTAGAATTATCTCTAGAATTACCTCTAGAATGATCTCTAGAATGATCTCTAGAATTTCCTCTAGAATTTCCTCTAGAATTACCTCTAGAATCTGTTTTCTCTCTCTAGAAACACAGAGAAAAAGAAAATTAGGTGGAAATCTTGAAAGTTTTGTGGGAAAGTTGTTTGAAAGTTGAAAATCTATGCTTTAAAACTTTTCCGAGCATTGAAATTCAGTTAAAATTGAAATCTCAGTTGAAATTGAAATTTCAGGCTCTCCCACACGAAAGCCTAAACGCCGTGCCAACCGTTTCCGAGAACATGATCGATGAAATCAATCGGAAACACTCAAGTCAAGTTGGATGAAGTGAAATTTCTTATTTCAAGAAATCTATTTCTTATAGATCTTCTTTCAAGAAATCTTGCCATAGAACTTGTTTTTTTGAGAATTTTTTGAGATTTTTTTTATAATTTTTGTAAATGCACTGCCATTTTTGGTATTTGTATTATTTAATCACCTTTAATCACTTTTTCCGCTTATTGCCAGCCGATTATCTGCTTCATTTTCGGCTAGCTGATTCTTAGCTAGCTAGCTGACTATCTGGCTATCTGGCTAGCTGGCTATCTGGCTAGCTGGCTATCTGGCTAGCTGGCTATCTGGCTAGCTGGCTATCTGGCTATCTGGCTAGCTGGCTATCTGGCTAGCTGGCTATCTGGCTAGCTGGCTATCTGGCTAGCTGGCTATCTGGCTAGCTGGCTATCTGGCTAGCTGGCTATCTGGCTATCTGGCTAGCTGGCTATCTGGCTAGCTGGCTATCTGGCTATCTGGCTAGCTAGCTAGCTAGCTGGCGAGCTGACTAGCTTGAATGAAAATGCATAATCGTCTGTGACATATAGTTTAGATTTAAAATTTTTCCTCTCAATTTTACATCCTACAATTTTTCCCGTATTCTCTTTGTAGGTAATGAATAAAATTATAAATAACTACCAAAAAAATCTATCAGAAAGCAAGAGCAAATGTTGCAAAATAAGATCATGAGATTACAATTCCTGTAAATGAAATAGTTCCCTGGAACTTCCTGAAAGTTTCCTGAAAGTTTCCTGAAAGTTTCCTGAAACTTCCTGAAGTTTCCTGAAACTTCCTGAAGTTTCCTGAAAGTTTCCTGAAACTTCCTGAAACCTTCAGGTAACCGGCTCGAATTCAACCGTAATATTTTTCTGTGTGTTTATCAATCCAATAGCAAAACGAAAAAGCCACGTTTTTCATAGTTCACGACAGTTTCACTTATTGTTCCATTTCTTAGCAAAACAGAGAAAAGAATGATTTTAACAGAACAGAACGATTTTATGTCTCTTTATTGCCAAAGTTCCTTTCATGCTTTCGGCTTCGGCTTTAGCTATATCGTGGGTGTACAAAAAGGATGAAACTGAACCCGTATGCTACGTTCGAGGAATTTATCTAAGGGAACTTATCTAGGGAATTCATCTAAGGGAATTCAAAATTTCCCCGGAGAATTTTCCCTGACATTCCCCGAGCTGGCAGTTAGGCTCGGGGAATTTATCTAGGGGAATTTATCTAGGGGAATTTATCTAGGGGAATTCTAACTTTCCCCGAGGAATTTTCCCCTGACATTCCCTGGCAGCTACGCTCAAGGTAAGCAAAAAGTGAAATGGGGCTCATAACATAATACGATGTCGTTGTTGCGGAAAAATGCGTTTAAAGTTAAACTATGCGACGATCCGATCGTTATTATAGCGTGGGGGCACATCGGCGCGAAAATGCGTTTTCTATAGGATTTTTCTGGGAGTACCTTTTAGATGCGCAAAATTGTGCTGATTCCGAATCTGAAGGAATTTTCCAAATCCCTCTGACAGAAATTTTTAAATTGAGTTTTAGCAGTTTTTTGGTCGTTTTGTATGGGAAATTTTGTGGTACCCTGCAGTTTGGAGCTCGTAACTCGACAACGAGGGTCTAGAACCAAAACGAAGGAGTAGGTCGTATTCTAGAGATTCTTACGAACATTTTGATGCAAAAATCATAAAATTTGCTCAACTCTACAAAAAGTTATAACATCTTTAAAGAAATTTTGCAAAATACACTAAAAACATCAGGGGAAACCGTGGCCGAGTGGTCTAAGGCGCGCGACGTCAATCCAGCGCAAAAGTACGGGGTTGTTGGTTCGACTCTCCCGCGCACTTCAGTCATTATTTTGCATATTCCTTAATTGTTTTGAGTGAATACGATACATAGCTACATTGTTCTTTTGAACAAAACAATTGTGCAATAGAGAATTTTTTAAATTTTCTCATTTCTTCTTTAAAAAATGTTATAACTTTTTGTAGAGTTGAGCAAATTTTATGATTTTTGCATCAAAATATTCGTAAGAATCTCTAGAATAAGACCTACTCCTTCGTTTTTGGTTCTAGACCCTCGTTGTCGAGTTACGAGCTCCAAACTGCAGGGTACCACAAAATTTCCCATACAAAATGACCAAAAAACTGCTAAAACTCAATTTAAAAATTTCTGTCAGAGGGATTTGGAAAAATTCCTTCAGATTCGGGAATCAGCACAATTTTCCGCATCTAAAAAAAGGTACTCCCAGAAAATCCTATAGAAAACGCATTTTTTCCTTATTTCGCGCCGATGTGGGGCCCCCCCCACATCGGCGCGAAATAAGGCAAAAAAAATCGTTTTCTATAGGATTTTTACGTTTGAATAGCCATTTGACGCAGAAAAATGTGCTGAATTCAATGGTGGAAAAATTATCAAAATCCGTCTGGTAGATTTTTTTAAAATCGCATTTTATCAAAAAATCGGTCATTTTACACAGAAACGGCCAAACTCACCTGCATTTGGCCCTCCACTACTCGATGATAACAAAAAATTAGGAAATGCCAGGGAGTTGACTTTGTCAAGATGTTGTCTGCGGCCATTTTGAGACCAAAATCGTATTAATTGGTCAACTCAGAAAAAAGTTATAACATTTTGAAGACAAAAATGACGTTTGACGACTTTCTGCGCGCTAAAACGTGGATAATACCGTAACCCTTCCCATGGCGAAAAAAAAAACTACTTAAAGAGCGCTTGCAAAAGATTTTTTTTCAGTTCATTTTTCGGGAGTAGAACAATGCGAGCTTTTTTTGCGGCACCCGGACATTTGCGCACCTTGCTGGAAAAGGCCTTAGGAAAAGTCGTAGAGCTTCAAAAACGTTTTCATAGAAGGAAATCGTATGGCGGATTCAGAATTTTGACAAATCAGACCTCGCTGACACGTCAAATTTGAGCTAAAAGGCAAAAACTACGCAACTTAACGCTTTTCCGCAGTTTTTGCCTTTTAGTCCAAATTTGACGTGTCAGCGAGGTCTGATTTGTCAAAATTCTGAATCTACGCATACGATTTCCTTCTATGAAAACGTTTTTGAAGCTCTACGACTTTTCCTAAGGCCTTTTCCAGCAAAAAAAAGGTGCGCAAATGTCCGGGTGCGCAAAAAAGGTCGCATTTGTCCCACCCCCGTTGTTGATAATAATTCCTGTGTTTCGAAATTAATGAACAAGAATAGTCGTTGTTAAAAGTTTCGTTTAAAAGAATAAAGATATCTTTATCGAAAGCTATCTTTATTCGTTATTCTTTATCAAATTCGAGGCTTAATTGGAAGGAAATTAGTTTGAATGTATCAGTGAGCATTTTTATCAAAAGCTAACTATCCCAGTGTTTTCATTCGAATAACATTTTGGTTTCGAATGCTATTTTACTTGTTTTTCTTGCCGTTTCTCTTTTCTCTTGCGTTTCTTGCCGTTTTTCTCTTTGTTCAACTCTATTTAACACTCAAATTACAGGAACTGTGGTCGCTGCTGAGAAGAGCGCAATGGGCGGCGGGCCAACAAAAAATTGACCCGCCTAGAAGGTAAGAGGGGAATTTTTGATGGCTTTTTGAAAATTTATAAACATTCGTTTGAAATGATTAAGTTTAAAAGTTTTTACTTTAAAGACAAACGTTTAGAATTCTTAAATCTATTCAAAAACATTTTATAGCTTGATAGTTAGATTTGGTTTATTTTTGATTTAAAAGTAAACATTCGTTTGAAATGAGGTTTAAAAGTTTTTTACTTTAAAGACAAATGTTTAGATTCCTTAAATCTATCTCAAAACATTTTACAGCTTGATAGTTAGATTTGGTTCATTGTTGTTAACGGGGGTGGGACAAATGCGGCCTTTTTTGCGCACCTGACATTTGCGCATCTTTTTTTTTGCTGGAAAGGCCTTAGGAAGGTCGTAGAGCTTCAAAATGTTTCATACTAAGGAATCGTATGCGTAGATTCCGAATTCTCGACAAATCAAAGCAAATGAGACCTCGCTGACAGTTAAATTTGAGCTAAAAGGCAAAACTACGCAACTTAACGGTTTTCCGCAGTTTTTGCCTTTTAGTCCAAATTTGACGTGTCAGCGAGGTGTGATTTGTCGAAATTCGAATCTACGCATACGATTCCCTTTATATGGAAATATTTTCGAAGCTCTACGCCCTTGCCTAAGGCCTTTGCCAGCAAAAAAAAGGTGCGCAAATGTCCAGGTGCGCAAAAAAAGGTCGCATTTGTCCCACCCCCGTTGTTAACTTAACAATAAACATTTACTTAATGATGAATAATATTTTTATTTAGAAGGATGGAGCTGGTGGACGCGATCGAGATTCCGCGCGTCGGCAACGTCTTCCTTCGACAGGGACCGCGACGAGAACAACGGGGATCGCTGATTTTGATGGGTGAGTGAGAAATAAAGCTGTAAAATGGTCTAAAAGCCCTGGTTGGAGTTTTGTTAGGGTGAGACTGTAAAAGTTAGACACTTTTCAGTATAAAAGTTTAGACTTGTGTTGAGCCTAGAGATGCTTAACGGTAAATAACCATTTAGAACCTATCAAAAAATTATTGAAAGCTGATCAACCTTATAACATTAATCTATCATGCAAGAGTTTGTTTAAAAGTTTGAAAGCTTGAAGCTTGTAAACTTGAAACTTTTATTTACAAGTACATATACATTAGACTTGCTTAACGAGACAGATCAGAAAATCGGATTGCACAACTCCAGGCGCTTGCTCTAGCCTCCAGAGTATCGGATTCCAATGAACTTTTTTTTTATTTAAAAGCCAAGATTTTAATCTATCTAATCATACTCATCACTTATATTTTTCTTTTGAAAAAGTGGGTCGAAAACTTTATCGAGACTTGCCGAGACAATTCCTCGTTATCTCGTTAAGTCTCATGGCTTTTGACCCACTTTTTCCCAAGAAAAATATAAGTGATGAGTATCATTAGATAGCTTAAAATCTTGACTTTTAAATATTAAAAAAATTCATTGGAATTCGATACTCTGGAGGCTAGATTTAAGCGCCTGGAGTTGCACAACCCATTTGACTCGTTGATTCTCGTTAAGCAAGTCTAATATACGTTTTAAAACAGGTACTTTAACGTCAGCTAGTAGAAGAATCAAGAGTCTAAATTTTCAAGGAAATATATGATGAAATATTTGGTCACGACGTTTTAAAAAATTTCTATCAATTACCGTTAATTATCGTTAAGAAAAGACTTTTTTTTGGACAAAATTATCGAAATCTGTTTACCCGTTGAAGTTAGATTATTGATGTAGGGTCGGAAACAAAAGCTTGAATCAAGAGCTATTGAGGGAACCAGGCGAAAGTTCTTTGAAATGTTACAATTTTCGTTAATGTTGGAAACGCCGTCGCTAAGATCGATTTACCGTTAAGCATCTCTAGTTTAGCACCGATTTACCAGCTCCATTTCACCTTGAGAATCAATCAACAATGTAGGAAATTGGATTAAGATATAAAATAAACTTTCGATTCAAATTGAAAACCTTTTTTCATTCAGGCCATCACATGATCTTCGCTCCACAAGCCGATTCATCAAACGATCCAAACAACACGGCGAATAAGGAGGAGTTCTGTGTGAGTTTTAGATTAGAAGTGCTACTATTAATTTGTACAACTTTAGATTCTTCATCGAATGATCGATCGCGTTGTCAGCGAGCCCCGATCGCGTGATCCAAACTCGAAAGGAGGGATCTTGACGCTAAAGTGCAAGAATTTTATGATGTAAGTTTTATGCTCTAGTTTGAGAAAATAACTTTTGACTTTTTTTAGTTGCGTCTTCGAGGTACTCGAGCTGGACGAGTGTATGGCTGCGGCGAGAACAATCGAAACGTTGAGCAATTTGAGTGAGTTTAAGCAAGTTGAGCTAAATTTTAAGGGAATTTGCATGAAATTGAGTGCTAAAAGAACCAGAAATAGTTTGCTATAGTCGTTGAGCCTTTTGGGGTTAAAGATATAATCAAACAACTGCATCTATTCAACTTTTTCATTTAGACGGTTTCTCTCTCGACTACCCATTCTTCTATCGATGCCCGTTTACGATTCTCGACGATGGATGGAGGCACTTGATGTTGAAAGTGAATTCGCGAGGGTTTCCATGAATGCACCCGAAATGTTTCGTGTCTCGGAGGTGAATAAGGATTTCAAGGTGAGTGAGGTCGATTAAGAAATAAAATCAGGCTAAATTTTAAATGTTTCAAACAAACATTCAAGGATTATACAGAGTTGAGCAAAATTACCCGGAAAACTTTTTGGAAAAGTAGTTATCACACGCTTAATTGATTTCAAAGTGTCAAGCGTTATGTAGAGAATTGTAGCCCTTAATCTTGGCTACATTTATCTACTAAAAACTTGCCAATCGGATGTATATAGCTCATTTGACAAGCGCTTGAATGAGCACTAGTCGACCAATATCCATCACGCTGCCTTTTTTGACGATTTTCCACATAAAATTTTTATCTAAGAAGGGCTTTATCTAGTAAACTTTGTGTGCATTTTGTTCAAAAGATTATTTCTAACAATAACAGCTAATATAACGAGATACTCATGTGCAAAATATCAAAAAATGATCAAATTTCACCTTTTTGCCTGCGTTTTCAAAGAAGCTAGCTTGATTTTGGTTATATCTGACTAGCCTAGACAGTTGAAAGTTATCTTCAATATTATTAATGATGCTAAATGATATTTTTGCATAAAATAAGTATTGACAAATCTTTCGGGCAATTTTTTATGTAGAAAATCGTCAAAAAAGGCAGCGCGAAGGATATTGGTCGATTAGTGTTCATTCAAGCGCTTGTCAAATGAGCTATATACTTCCGATTGGCATGTTTTTAGTAGATAAATGTAGCCAAGATTAAGGGCTACAATTCTCTATACAACACTTGAGATTTTGAAATCAATTAAGCGTGTGATAACTACCTTTCCAAAAAGTTGTCCGGATAATTTTGCTCAACCTAAATTAACTAAAATCAAATCACAGGGATTCACATCAACTGATTCGTTAATTCTGTTAATTAAATATTAGTAATTGATTCAAATAGTGTCATTTCCATATTGTAGCTTTCAACAAATTACTCATTCAGGTTTGTGCATCTTATCCGGAGAAGGTGATCGTTCCGCGAGGGATTGGCGACGACTATCTGAGGATTTCGGCCACATTTCGTGATGGAGGACGTTTCCCGGTGTTGGCCTACTTTCACAGGCATACAAAGGTTTGTTTTGGTCATGAAAAAGTTGAAGCTTTAGTTTACAAAAAGCTCGGTATTTGTTTTAACGAATTTGATTTAGTCACCGATCTTCCGATGCAGTCAGCCGCTAATTGGACCAACAAACAGACGGTGTAAGGTAAGCTTAATATTATTAATATTATTAAGCTTACCAACACAAGCTTATAATGTTTAGAGTTGGATTCTGTTTATTCAATTATTAGCTGCTTATTAGCTTATTCAATTACCAATTTTAGGAAGATGAGACGATTCTGAATGCTCTTCTTTCAAATGCACGAGGGATTATCATCGACACAAGAAGTAAAGTGAATGCACAATCGGCTAAAGCTAAAGGTGAGTCTAGAAAAATCATTGTTTAAAGAGTATAAGATCTTTAAGTTGAATAAGCTAATATTTGAGCTGATCTTTAAGCTCTTTAAGCTCTTTAAGCTGAATTGTTGGATCCGGTTTAATCATTTTTTTACAGGAGGTGGCGCCGAGACGCAACAATGCTATTCGCAATGGCGTTACGTCACTTGTGGAACACCGAGGATCAAGGATTTGCACGATTCGCTTGCGAAAATGGTTGATGGTGGGTGATATGAAGATTTTCTACAACAAACTTAACTTAAAGACTGCACACAGATCCCTGGCACATTAAATACACGTCATTTTAGTCTCGATCGACAAGTCAGTTTCATCGGATCGTTGGCTTTCCCGTCTCGCCTCATCATCATGGCTTTCTTCAATCGCCGATTATCTAAACGCGGCCGCGAATGTGGCTCAATGCGTTGCATGTGAAGGTACCCAAGGTGCGTTGTGGAGAAACAAGTGATTCGAGGCTTTTTTTTATGATTTAAAATTTATTTGATTTCTTTTCACACGCCTGTTTTAGCATTTTGATTTTATTTGGAGAAGACACCCTGGCTGAAAATTGTTATGCCTGCGTTGATTGAGTTGATAGTACTTTTTTAGTTTTTATCTCACCAAACCTTTGAATTCTGTAGGGAAATTCGCATACAGCTTTCTTTAGCTTTTGCAAAAATGTTTGATGTTTGGTAAGAAACATGAAAAGTACTATGTTTATATTAAGTTAACAATTTTGGTCGCTTGATTTATTTATATAGATTTATTTTTATCTTTTAGAAGTCCCAGTCGTTGTTCATGGTGGTGAGGGTGTTGATTCGACGATTCTCGTCACTTCATTGGCGCAAATGATTCTTGATCCAGACGCGAGAACGATTCGAGGGTGAGTTTCATGATATAAATGAAACTCATGATATCGAGAAGTTAGTACATTGAATATTCTGAAATCAGACCCATTTTTGATAGTGTTATGTTAAATCATCCTTACTCTGATAGAAATATTCACTTTTATATGAAAGTTTATGGATATTCAGCCAATATTATACTTTCAGAGTGTATACAACTTCGGGTTGAATATCTTTTAATTTTGTGGGAAAATTCAAACAAAGCTGTGAAAGCTACGAAGCCCGCCCCTTTTTCTGTGTAGATTTTTTGTGGCTGCCCCTTTTGTTTGAGATTCCCGCGAAACTAGAAGATATTCCAGCTGAGTGGGCAAGGGGGATTACTGAAGGTATAGCAAATATAATGTAATAACATTAAACCTTTAAGGTATTGGGGGTGGCTGCTTTGCGCCAATTTTTGTAGCGCAACTCGTCATAGCTTTTTTCTAAGTGGGTAAATTTTTATCACTTTGGTGTCATTCTGTAACATAGTTGAGATCACAAAATGACACCAAAATCATAAAAATTAGCCCACTAAGAAGAAAGTTATGGCAAAATGTATCCCACAGTGATCCAGTTGCAAAAAAAATTTGTCGCAGAGTAGTCACCCCAAAATATTAAGCTATGATATTTGAAAAACCTTTCCTTTTAGATTTCAATCTCTGATCCAGGGGCAATGGATATGAGAAGTGTCTCCGTTTAGTTTACGCAATGCACGTTCGGCATTTGCTGAGGGAACGATCACTGGACCCTACGAGGCCGCCTGTCTTCTAGGCTTTTTCTCGATTCTGTTTGGCAGGTGAGGGCTTAGAATCAAATTTTCATTAGGACTTTAGTCTATTCCGTTGTTTAACTGGGAAAAGTTAGTTAGAGCTTATGATGAATAAGAGGTTTACTACTGAAAGCTTGATTGAAAAACTCACCACATTGACAATATTTTCTTTTAGTTAACGCAACAATTCCAACATTCGTTCGAATTCACCGAGGGCTTTCTTCTGGATCTCTTCGAACACTCCTACGCATCGGAATTTTGCTCATTTTTGGGCAACAATGAAATGGTAAGCCGCTTAAGATAAAAAGCAACAATATTTTATGTTTAGGGAGAAACAAAAACATCAAATTACCGACACTTTACGGTCTCGTTGTGGTCCTATGTGAATAATCCGGAGATTCTCAAATCGTACGTGAACGTCCTTTACGAGCCGAATGAAAGTGTCACATGGCCGAGCGTGGCACCGCAAAGCATTGTAAGTTTTTTTGTTTGCTTTAAAAAATATTTAGACAAAAAGAAATTTTAATTCAATGACACGTTATGAATCCTGTCTGAAACATGCTAAGTAGTCATTTTTATGCAAAATTAAAGAACCTATTATGAATTTAGTGTTTTATTTGCGGTCTAGTTTCGAAGGATTTTCTTCTTGAGCAAGTATGGACGTCTCTTCCTACGATAGCAACGCGATTGGCCTGCCCAGGTAAATGCGATTCCCGTGAAACGGCGTCGAATGGAGTTGAAGGAGAGAAAATTGGCGGGCAAGGCCTTATCGTTGAGGGGTAAACAAGGCGGTACTTTTGAGCTGGAGAGCTGAGACGTTATCAATGCTGTCTCGAAACAGCGTAAGTAGGCATTTTTAATGCAAAATCTCTCGTAAAGGGGTTGCCAAAAGCCCAAAGTTTAAAATTACAGCTTAAATTTCAATCACTTTTGAGTCGAATATGGTAATGAGATTTAGCAAGCAAGCAAGCAATTGTTTAGCAAGAAATTTTAGCAGCAGCAATTGTTTAACAAGAAATTTTAGCAGGCAGCAAAACTACTCCAAAATTTCCTCCATTTTAGGCAACTCTTCGAATTGATGAAAGAGGCAGTATTTGGCAAAAACGCTCAACGATGTCTGTGTGGCTGATTGATGAAAGAAATTTTGCAACTTCTACGAGCTTAATACGAAATAATTTATAATGTAACGGAAATTTCCACGTTTTGATTCATTTTGTCTAGTTTTCACGTTTTTCCTCCCAGATTTCCACCAAAAATTCATTGTGATTTTTCTTTTTTCCCTAGTCTGCCATTTCTGAGTTTAATAAGTGTGCCAGCCTATAAGAAATATGCCGTTAGTATAGCAGTATTCCCGCAGGGTGCGCAAGTTATCTCACTATTCCTGTCAAAAATCGACGTCTTTTCTCTTAATGGTGCTTTTGCTGCAAATTCCCTCCATTTTCCCGAAAATTCTCTTAGATTTGTGATATATAGCTGGATTTGTAAATTAAAACTGTCTTGATCCTAGAAACGTTTTTCTTGCATTCAGATCTTACGACAAAATGATCTTTGGTGTTAAATGTTGAAAAGCTTTGCTTTTAAGGTCACAGAAAAACGAAAGTAAACTTAAAATAGCTGTTAGAAGTGACATTGAGTAGGATAATTATCTTAAATTTAAACCCTCATTCTGACAGTGTCGGACTTTGTCGCAAAATTTCATTGTCATTTCAAAATTTGATAGTTTGATCGATTGGACTTGGGGCGTCTTATTGTTTATAAGTTTTTGGTCGTTATTTTCATTTATTTGTTCATTTATTCTTAAACTTTTAGTGCTAAATTTAGCTAACTTTCTTACATTTTAAGTGCTTTTTGTCGGTTAGAAAGTTTGATTAAGCGTTTCTTTGTCCAATTTTTTTTCATCTATATCTGAGTTCGAACTATAAAGGTTAACTTTTGGTTAAACCTTTGGGTTAAATTTAGTCGTTAATCGATGTTGTAACGTTTTGATGGAAATTTTGCGAAATTTTTTTAACCCTGTTAGTTTTGGAAAATTTGATTTGTGTCCGCATTGTTCTAGGTGATTAAAAGTGCAGTTTTTCATGATGCAGTAGATGTTTCGAATTGAGCGATTGAATTTGAGCGGTTACTTCAAGCCCAAAGCAAGATTGAAGCAAGATTGAAGCAACTTGGCATCGTCGGTACTCGTCTTGTTTGGATCCTTTAAGAAAAACCCCAACAATGAACGGTCCTGTCTGATTGTTGTTTTAGGTGATCGATCACTTTTTGAATGTTGTTGCACATTTCCCTCTAGTTTTTGTCGTTTACAAAGCCTGGTTCCTTTTGTCTCCAATTCGATTCCTTTTCTCTCTTACAGATTTGGTTCCTTTTCTTACTATTCCGTTCCTACTTTATCAACGATAAAATAGAGCGATCAACGATAAAGAGATCACAAATGGTCGTCACTTTCATCCCTCCTTGACGAGCTTTGACAATTTTTTCCTTAGTCGGAGTGTCCAGATATCGGAATATGGAAAAAAAAAGCTCGTAGGGAATCTAAAAAATAAATTAATGCACAAAAAATAAAAACAGACAAACAAAAGTCAGAAAACAAAAAGAAAAAGTTTACAAAGAATACAACGATGGTGCAAGACTTCTTTTGCGCTCTAAACCGAGTTCTCTAATAAAACTCATTTTTATGTCAAAAGAAATAAATTGCAGCCAAAATGAATAATATAGTCGGAAACTAGACCACCATGGTAGAATTAGTTGCCAAAAAGGTTTCTCTGTTTTTTTGTTTTAAACCTTTGGGAGACAATGGTGCGAAGACTTTTTTGCTGACTGTAAGTGCCAATTTTAAATTAATTGCCCAGTCTAGCTAGTAAAATAAACATTTTGAGCAAAATTCTTTCGTTTCTTTTCTAAGTCACCACGCTTTTTCAAAGATTAACTCTTTTTGCAGGTTGAATGATGTCAAGCGAAATGCTGTTCGAGATGGGAGAATGAAGAAGTTTCCAATTGAAAGGCTCCCGTAAGAATTGAAATTGGAAGTTCTGAAGGAAATGGAGCACTACGATTCGAGCAGGTTACTGCAAGTGAAGCAAGTATTTCGAGCCGATGATTCTCAGCCGATCAACGATGATTTTTGGATATCGCGTGGAAGAATCGAACTCGGACCCGTTTCAATACACGTTTCCAATACTACGTTTCAATACACGTTTCAATACTACGAATCTCGGAATTCTCACCACCAACGATGAGGTTCGGATCTGCAAATTTCCTGGATCAAGTTGTCACTGTCACACACAACCACAGATCAAGCTGTCGAGTCTGGAGATCAGTCGACGATTTCCGCTCATCAAGAATATCAAGTTCATACAACACGTTGTGATTCGAAATTGAATACGGAGTGACTCGACGAACATTACATCACAATCATGAAACATGAAACCATGCCCATAGCCCCTGGCTTGAGCTTGGCTTGAGCTTTTGGCCTGGAGGGACCAAGAGGAGTTGACGATGAGTCTGACCAGGAGGATTGACTCTACCAGTTTTTGGTCTCATTCGTCGTGAGACAAATTTCCAGTCCAGGTCTGATCCAAGTCGATAGCCAGGTCTGGGATCAGGGTACGCTTATCGCTAGTTTCTATCGCATATCCATTTCTCTACTTGTTTCCAGATTTTCTCACTTTCATCGCAAAGTTCTCAAGCTTTCCCCGCCATCCAATTATGAGTTCTGAATAATGGATGAACTTTGAGCAAAAAAAGGGAAAAAATTTCTTTACCCAATAAGGAAGTGTGTGTGTGTGTGTGTTTCAAGAAGAAAACTTTTTTACACGTTTTTTTTTACAGCTTAAAAGCGTAGTTGAGTAGAGTAGCTCTTGAGTGAAGTGATCGGTTCAAAAATATGTTTTCTCGATTCTCGTCTTTGAAGCTTGGCGATTCGTCTTTGAAACTGGAGACTGAGACGAGATTTCTTACTATACTCTCTCCGTCTCGCTCAGAATCACTCGCAAATTTGAGAGAGATCCCCAGCTCAAATTTTCCTCAATCCTAGCGGACTTAATTTGTTATTAGATAAAAATAATTAAATAAAATTTTCCTTAATTCCCCTTTTCCCGCGAAAATTTCCCTGTTTTAAGTACTTGATTTTGGGGTTTTAATGCGACCGAATACCTATCAATTAACCCATTAAAACTTGTCTAAAAGCTGGCCAATTCAGCTAAAGAAATCTCTGATTTTTACCTGAAGCTCACTTTGATTTTGATCAAAAACTTTTCGAAAGTTTATCGAAAAAATTTCGGAAGAATTTCTGGGCTTGGTTTTTGAGAAATCATCGTGCAAACTTTCTATGAACTTTCATATAACCTAACGTAAATACTTTAATAGTACTCCACGATCATAATGACGGTGCGGAGCGTTGCGTAGTCTAGCTTTGAACGAGTTTTTCTCGACACTGGTTTATGCTACAATGTGCGTTTAGGTATCAAAAAATAGCTGATTGGGGCTATTTTTGATACCAAAGACGCATTTTTGAAAGTACGGGTGCTTTGCAAAAAAATTAAATACTAAAAACTTTTGCGACTACCCGACTGTACGAGGGAGGTGGGATACTATTATGTATTTACGGTAGCTTGTTTGGGCTTCACCTAGCTTGGCCTGACTTTGAAAAATGTTGACTTTCCTGCTTTCCTGGGCTTGAGATAAGAGTTTTTAGGAATATTTCACGAAATAAGCCTACTCTTCATGATGCCTACTCTTCAATAAAGCCTACTCTTCAATAAAGCCTATTTTGAAATCATCTGGCCTCTAATTTGCATTTCTTTTTGAGTTTCAAGCTTTGTTCCATAAAAGAGCTGACCATATCATTTAGAGACAGGAAATTCGAGGTTTTTCCTCAGCTTTGTTTCCTTTTTTTGGTTTGAGATCAAATTTCTAAATTTCTAGAATGGCTAAATTTCTATTTGACGTTGATTCTCGAAAAGGAGATGATCAAGTGTTCGGTTTGACTTTAAAAATCAGTTACCTACTGAGTTCAAATCACGTCCCCTTTTTGCCAACGTAAGCTGTGTTTCTACCGTAATCTTAGCTCTATTTTATTTCCATTTATTCATTTTTTGGTTTAATTCTGTAAGGGTTCACAAAAGATATCGAAAATAGAAAAAGTAAATGGATTAGATGAAAATAGAGACAAGATTACGGTAGAAAGGGAAAAGGGACAGCAAACGGGGTTAGAAGAGATTTTCTTTTCAGTCAAGCTCTCTTCTAGTTTTTCCAGTTTTTCCATTTTACTCTTTGTTCTTGCTCTTTGCGATTGAAGTTGTAATTTCAGATTCAGATTTAGATTATTCTCCGCAAGATTAATCTTCGCTCATTTCTTCTCGTCATTTCTCGATTCTCTTCGGCATTGCTCAGGGTTTCGCGGTGGAAATGGACGCCCATGTCAGTGAGTTGAAAGGGAAAAGATAGACTGAAAATAGTGAAATGAGTAATAGAGATTGGGAATATTTTTAAAGAAGAAGAATGGAAAAGAAGAAGAAGAATTTCTTTCGCTATTTTGAGGTTATCTTTTGTGGCTTTAAAAAATGAGCTTCTTGAGCTTTAAAAAAATTAGTTTTGAGCTTTAAAATAACCCTAATCTTGCTGGCTTTTATGAATTTAACACATCTCGCGACGAGGCGTTTTTTTTTTGCGTGCTACTCCCAGTCGACGAGGGGTTAGCTTTTCAGCCCCAAAGCTAGCCCCAAAGAGCCCCAAAGCTAGCCCCAAAAAAGCTAGCCCCCCACTAACCCAAAGCTATAAAATAGCCCCAAAGCTAGCCCAAGCTAGGCCCCCAAAGAGGCCCTAAAGCGGCCCAAAGCCAGCCCCAAAGCTAGCCCCTAAAGGGGCTAGCCCCGGGCTAGCCCCCAAAAGGCTAGCCCCAAAAGCTAGCCCCAAGCTAGCCCCAAAGCTAGCCCCAAAGCTAGCCCCAAATAGCCCCCAAGCTAGCCGCTAAAAGCTAGCTCCCAAAGCTAGCCCCAAAGCTAACCCCAAAGCTAGCCAGCTGAAGCCCCGAAATACACCTATATAAAATTTCATACTGAACCGGAATCTATAATCAGAGGTTCTAACGAGTAGAACTCTAACGAGTAAAACAAGCTTTAAACGAGTAAAACAAGCTTTAAGCTAAAACAAGCTTTAAACGAGTAAAGCGAGCAATTCATGGCGTAAAGCTTGAGGCTTTGAACGAGGTAAACAAGCTTTAAACGAGTGAAAGCGAGCAATTCAGAGCGTAAAGCGAGCTTTAAACGAGTAAAGCGAGCTCTAAAACGCGTAAAGCGACAGCGCGACAAGCTCGCTAAACGCGTAAAGCGACAAAGCGACAAGCTCTAAACGCGTAAAGCGACAAAGCGACAAGCTCTAAATGCGTAAAGCGATAAAGCGACAAGTGCCCTAAACGCGTAAAGCTCTGAATTGAGTTTTGCCGCTCGGAAATCGTCGAAAATTCCCTCAAAATTCCTCAAATTCTAGAAACGATTCGTCGAACGCGTTTGAATAGAAAACAAGAAGGTATTTGGCATGAAAAGAAATGGGAAAATGGAAAAATGGGATAGAAATGGGATAGAAATGTTTCAATAGTGCGCCTTCGACCTTCATCCCAAGTGCCCGCTCTCCACTTATATGTCCCGCACTACTCGTTCGACCCCCAATACGCCAATTCGGATCTGGCCCTTCTTCAATTACGGTCGACCATTGCAGACGAGATCTGGCAGAAGCGGCCGATTGTTGTGAAGGAAATGAAGAAAAAAAATGGAAATGACAGAGAAATTGGAAATTTTTCTCCTGAATATATTCTTGTTTTTTTAAAAAAAAAAATCTCTGCAAATGTTTTCATCGTTTTCGAAAAGGAAGATGATTTCGAAAGGAAAGCTACCGTAATCTTTCCCTTTTTGATTGTTCGGATTCACTGGATTTTTGAGCTCATTCGACTCACACAATTTGATTCGGCATCGAATGACATGAAAAATTGGTCAAACTAGACAACATGCTTCAAAAAGATTGCGAGAGTTTTGAAAGTTTACACGTTTTAAGAAACGTTTGAAACGCTCTACTCACTGGAACTCTAATCAAGCCATGGAGAGGGGATTACTGTATATTTCTACCGTGGCTCCCTGAAAGGTATGTTTGGGATTTGAGATTATGTAGTTATGCTTTTCCGAAAGTATAAGGATTTAAGCTTTAGCTACATTTACAAGTACAACTAGAAATAACCCTTCCTAACAATAATAATGACAACAATAAAAATAACAGTCCGTTCTAGGGTCAAGGTTTGCGTCCCGCTCAAATGTCTGTCTTGTCCGGGTCTGTCTGTCCGTTCGCTCGTCTGTCTGTCCGTCCGTCTGTCTGTCCATCCGTCCGGCTTTCCATCCGCCCGTCCGTCTGTCTATCAGGTCCTCGTCCATCCGTCCTCCGTTCGTCCATCTCGTCCGTTCCTGTTCAGTCCGTTCGTCCGTCTGTCCATCCGCTGTCCGCCTGTCTGTCTGTCCGTCTGTTCGTCCATTTGTCTGTTCATCCGTTCATCCGTCCGTCCGTCCTGTCCGTTTCGTCCATCTGTCTCGTCTGTTCGCCCGTCTGCCCGTCTGTTCGTCCGTTCGTCTGTCCGTCTGTCTTGTCCGTATGTTCGTTCGTCTGTTCGTCCGTTCGTTCGTCCGTTCGTTCGTCCGTTCGTCCGTTCGTCTTCGTCTGTCTGCCCGTTCGTCTGGCCCGTTCGTCTGCCCGTCTGCGTTCGGTCCGTCTGTCTGCCCGTTAAAACTGTCTGTCCGTCTGTTCGTCCGCTAAGGTCTGTCCGTCTGTTCGTCCGCTGGGTTCGTCTGTTCGTCTGCCCGTTCGCCTCTCGTCTGTCGGTCCGTCTGTCTGTCCTGGGTTCGTCTGTCCGTATGTCTGTCCGTCTGTCTGTCCGTAGCGTCTGCCCGTTCGCCCGTCTGTCTGTCTCTGTCCGTCTGTCTGTCCGTTCCGTCTTGTCCGCTCTGCCTGTTCGTCCGTCTGTCTGTCCATTTGTCTGTCTATCCGTTCATCCGTCCGTCCGTCCGTCCGCCCTGTCTGTCTGTCTGTCCGTCTGCTTACTTAAGGCGTGAATAAATCTTCAGAAATAACTCCGCTGTCCTAGCAGAACAACAAATGGCACACAATAAAATAATATCCGCTCTAGGGTCATGCGCTTCTCTGTTATGTCCGCCTGTCTGCCCGTCTGTCTGTCTGTCTGTCTGTCCGTCTGTCCATCCTCTATTCGCAACAGTCTAGGCAGGTGAATTTCCAAAGCGCCGTCTCTCCAAAGCGCCGTTCTCCAAAGCGCCGTCTCTCCAAAAGCGCCGTCTCTCCAAAGCGCCGTCTGGCCAAAGCTGGGTCTTCTTCAAAGCGCCGTCTACTATCTGATTACGCTTTTCCGTTTAATCTTTGTTTCTTTTGCTATTTACCAGAATAAGCTAAAATCTTATCAATAAAAAGCAAACTACTAGCATGAAGAGAAAAAAAGTCCAAAACGACGTGTTATCTATAGGAAATGTTAAACTAAAAAACTACGAAATTACAAACAGATACGCTTAAAATAGGGAATTTTATGGATTTGAATATTAAAAATAAATAAAGATTTGGGAAAGAAAGGATTTAAATTTCCTTGAAATTAAAATAAAAAAAAGATTTGTCGCAGCCGGAATCGAACCAGGGTTCAATCTCACCGAAGCAGCGAAAAGAATCTACGCAAGAGAATGGCTTAGGAAAAAGAGTGCTTTAGATTTCGACTACAAATTACGACTACAAAAAATTATCCGAGCAAGCGGACCATCGGTGGGAGGTGATCGTGTTGGACGTTCTTGCGGCTACTCGAGAAATTGCGAGCGTGATGCTGAAAAAAAGGGGAAATCTTTTGGAAAAAAGAGCCTAAGTGGCCAGTCCGCCTGCGCAAGCCAGGCCTTACAAAAGGCTAATCCGTCAAAGGGACACAAATCACACCTGAACCATGGCCAAGCTTCTTTAGTTAGCGGCTAAGCCGGCCTACGTGGCTTGGATTAAAGTCAAACTTTGACAAACATCGAAACAGAGTACTGCCGCTCTGGACGAAAATTGTCCAAGCAAAATTTACATGTTAAAAACAAAAAAATTGTTTAGCTTTTTGAATTTTGACTCTCAATCCCCGGATAGCACATAGACTTTTGAAAAGGTTATCTAATGTTTTTGGGCTTTTAAAATTTTGGGACTAGGGCCAGGATCAAGTCCATCTCTCCAAAATTTGCATGTGTTAAACCAAGAATTCTCTAGTTTTTTAAAACTATCGATAATCCGGGATAGCACACAGTCTTTTGAAAAGGTTATCTAATGTTTTTAGCTTTTAAATTTTCAGGACCAGGGCCAGGCCCAGGTCCGACCAAAATTTAGCATGCGAACCAAAATTCTAGTTTTTTTCAATTTTTACTAATCCTGGATAGCAGGGCTATAGGCTTTTGAAAAGGTTATCTAATGTTTTTAGCTTTAAAATTTTAGGACCAGGGCCAGGCCCAGATCCTCTGATCAAAATTGGCATAATGTTAAAATCAAGAATTCTCTGCTTTTTAAAAACTATCGATAATCCTGGATAGCACACAGTCTTTAGAAAAGGTTATCTAATGTTTTTTAGCTTTTAAAATTTCAGGACTAGGGCCAGGCCCAGGTCCACTAAAATTTGCATGTTAAAAACCAAAAATTCTCTAGTTTTTTTCACTTTTACTAATCCTGGATAGCACATAGGCTTCTTGAAAAAGGTTATCTAATGTTTTTAGCTTTAAAATTTTAGGACCAGGACTAGCGCCAAGTCCATACACTTGCAATTTGTATGACATAGAGGCGTTTAGACTAGACCATCTGGTCAGCCCAAAACCTAAATCAATCAATTGGGATTGATTAGATTGATCAGATTTTTCAATCAATTGGCGCCACAAGCTAAGCTCGGGCCTAGTATGAGCCAAGTTTGAGCCTCTTGACAGATCTTTAGTCTCAATAAATCCTTTCCAAAACCCACCGCTTCAGTTGACTCGAAAGGGCTCGGCGTTCAGCAACAGGCACAAGCTCGGTCAACAAATGCGTCTCGGCACGGATCTATAAAATTGTTGTTTGAGAATTTGTTGATAATAAATAGGATAATGATTTATTTTACCTTGACTTCCGTTGGATGGAATTCCTCAAAAGCTGGGTTTATTTGCGTCTCGTGGTGGTGATTTTCCACCTCATCGTAGTGGGGTTCG
>CAUEEP010000402.1:0-45696 GCA_958450365.1 Mesorhabditis belari | reverse complement strand
TACCATTTTCAACTCTTTCACTCACCATTCCTTCCTCATTCATCTTTGCCACAGCATTTTCTTCACGGCTAGCTTCCTGTTGTCGATCAGCGTCCAAGCGAGGATTCTTTTGTCCAGTGTGTTGTTGCTTGTTGCCAAGCTGCGATCCCTAAAGTACCGTAAATGCTGTATTAAACTGACACCCCGAGAAAATAATTTCACTTTTAAACGTGTTTTTTGTACGTTTGGGACAAAGGACCATCATTTAAAATGGTTTTGAACGAATTCTAAATTTTTGATTCATGTGATCCCCCCTTACCTACTTTTTGGATCGGTCGATTTTGAGGGGTTGAAAAAAAAGAATGACATGCCATTCTAATACAGCATTTACGGTAAATATTTTAACACGATCTAACAATCGATGCCTAAGCGGATACCGCGCGTTCTCGATATTTGTTGAAGAATTGATGCAAATCGACATGCATATCCGGGAAACACTCGATCGACGTGCGCTCCGCGTTGTCCAGGTCCGAGAGTTTGCTAAAAAGAAGCGATTAGCACGTTTTACAACGATAACATTGTCTTCTTTTTAATCAAAGGCTTTAAATTATTAGCTTTGCAATTTGTGTGACAACTTGAAAAAATGTTCGCTCAAACTTTTGACGGCAACCAATTTGTATCCAAAGTTTGCTTAACAAGTGCATTTCAGAAAAGCAACTTTTCTAACAAATTTTTGACGTTTTTGAGGGAAATTCCGCTCCAGACATGTCAAATTCGATAAAATTTGATAAATTTGCACATGTGCTGAAGGTTTTTAGCAAGATAATCACAAACTTTTATAGAAATACTTTGAAAAGCAGCTTTTCTCACAAATTTGTGATTATTTGACGTTCTTGAGGGAAAAACATGCCAAATTCGATAAAATTGCACTCGCACTGAGCACTTTCAACAAGATAAGCACTAAATTTTAAGCGAATTCTTCTAAAATGAAAAAAATGAAAAATGAAAATTCGCCGATGTTCTTTTATTTATACTTTCATTGAGAAAAATTTGCCTTTTCTGTAATATTTTTCTAATTGACTGAATATCTCCTTCAGCACATGTGTAAATTTATCAAATTTTCATCCCATGTTTGCATGTTTTAAGCAGAATTTCCCTCAAAAACGTCAAAATTTGTGAGAAAGGCTGCATTTCAAAGTTTTTCTACAAAAGTTTGTGATTATCTTGCTAAAAACCTTCAACACATGTGCAAATTTATCAAATTTTATCGAATTTGACATGTTTGGAGCGGAATTTCCCTCAAAAACGTCAAAAATTTGTTAGAAAAGTTGCTTTTCAAAGTTTTTCTATAAAAGTTTGTGATTATCTTGCTAAAAACCTTCAGCACATGTGTAAATGTATCAAGGTTTATCGATTCTGACCTATTTAGAGTATAATTTCTACCTAGGCAGCCAAAAATTTTGCCCAATTTCTCCCCAAAGCGTGTCCCTTTTTGCGTTTTTCTCTCAAGTTTCTTATTTTTACAAGATTTCATGCGAATTCTATTCTTTCCAGGGCCTACAACGGACTCAATTTGATCAAGAGCCGGCAAGAAATGGAAGCACCATTCGAATTGCATAAATGCACGGTGGGTGGTTAGAATTTGCACTTCACCAGCAGTTAGAGCATGATTTTATGTTTTACTCAATTCAGCATGTTAGATTAGTTTAATTTTGCCCAAAGCAAGCAATTCGTTGAAAATTTTGTCATTTCTCCGTAAAACGCTTCAAAATCGAATGTTTGTGCCAAATTTTTGGTTGATCGATGTGCTGAATTGATAGAATGGACCTTTTTGATTACTTTTATCTTGTTTTAACTCGAGTCTTCAAGTTTTAAATTGCTTGGAATTACTTTAAAAGCTTCCACACTCAATTCAGCATGTTCTTTTTCCTAGAAAATGCAAAATTCCAGAGAGAAGTGTTAAAGTTGTGCTCTAAATGCGTTTAGAGTAATCCTTTGTCATATTTTATAGCATTTCCCTATTCAGAAGTGCGCCCAATTACTGTTGTCTTCGTTCGAGGCGCGAAAACACGCTTTCACGCACATGACGTGAGTTTTTTGGTGTTTTGAATCTGCTTAACTTGAAGGCAGTATGAGATTTACATAAAGATATTCGACCAAGCTTGAGCTAAAGCAGTTAAAACTTGCTCAGGAACTGGGTCAGAACCAAGCTGACGACTTGTTTTTTGTTGGCTAGCCAAATTTTGGGCTTAATAGTCGCTTAAATAAGATATTTGATCGATCTTGTGCTAAAATTTGAGCTACAGCTGCAAAATCTGATTCAATTTATCACTAAAAGTTTGATTTTCATGTTTAATTTTTTCATGCTCAATCTCCTTTCATTTAGTGATTGCACATTATGCTGTGATGTGTGCGATTTCATGAGCGATTCTGAATTGAAGATCAATCAACACATCAACACTCATGACCCGCAAGCGAAGATGACATACCTGATGTGAGGATTTTTTAAAAAACAGCTTAAACAAGTGCTACAGCAAAATCTTGAGTGGAAATTCAAGATGTTGAAATGCACTTGTTGAGCAAGGATACAAATTGGTTGCCGTCAAAAGTTTGAGCGAACATTTTTTCAAGTTGTCACACAAATTGCAAAGCTAATAATTTAAAGCCTTTGATTAAAAAGAAGACAATGTTATCGTTGTAAAACGTGCTAATCGCTTCTTTTTAGCAAACTCTCGGACCTGGACAACGCGGAGCGCACGTCGATCGAGTGTTTCCCGGATATGCATGTCGATTTGCATCAATTCTTCAACAAATATCGAGAACGCGCGGTATCCGCTTAGGCATCGATTATTAGATCGTGTTAAAATATTTACCGTAAATGCTGTATTAGGATGGCATGTCATTCTTTTTTTTTTCAACCCCTCAAAATCGACCGATCCAAAAAGTAGGTAAGGGGGGATCACATGAATCAAAAATTTAGAATTCGTTCAAAACCATTTTAAATGATGGTCCTTTGTCCAAAACGTACAAAAAAACACGTTTAAAAGTGAAGTTATTTTCTCGTGGTGTCAGTTTAATACAGCATTTACGGTACTTTAGGGATCGCAGCTTGGCAACAAGCAACAACACACTGGACAAAAGAATCCTCGCTTGGACGCTGATCGACAACAGGAAGCTAGCCGTGAAGAAAATGCTGTGGCAAAGATGAATGAGGAAGGAATGGTGAGTGAAAGAGTTGAAAATGGTATCCAGAGGCTTGGACCTGCACTTGTAAGCGAGCCTGGCTCGGGTTAGACCCAGGCTTTTGCTTGGCCCAAGCGCTTTTTATGGGCTTTGTCCAGCCCTTCTGGCTTGCTCTTGGCCTTTTGGGCCTAGGAATTTCAAGAAGAAAAAGTTAAATGATAATTTTGGCATCTGGATGCTGAAGCATCCGCTGCAATGCTCCAAGAGGGGGCCAGTACGAGAGACATTGAGATGTATTCAAGTTTTAGAACCTTCAACAAGAGAATGTGGTGAAACCGGGCGAGAATGGCCAATTGAAAGCGGTTGAAAAGGAGGATCCGGTAAAGATTTGCACCAAAGTTTCAACGATCTCTCATATTTTAGTTCAAGAATTTCATCTACGATCCTCGCGCGGTGCCAATTGAGATCAGTGATGAAAGTATGGTGGTGGGTTTTGGTTTTGATAGTTCGTGGTAAGTCCAAGTCTTGCGAATCATTAATTCTTCAGGAATCTCCACCACTCCAGTCCACTTTGGATCCACAAGCCGTTGCATTCACTCCTCCAACAGTCAGCACCGCTGCCGTTGAGCGTTCGCGAGTTGAGGTTTGTTTGGGGGCAAGCGTTTTGACTCTGACTCAGTCTAACAAATATTTATCCTTTTTTAGCAATCGTCACCGATTGGGTTGATCCGCCAGCCGCCGCTTGATCCGCCAGCCGCCTCCTTCACTCCATCAACATTGCCTGTGGTCGACACCGCTTCTTCTTCTTTGGGTCAACGTGCTGAGGTTCGTTTGAAGGATTGACTCAAATCGGCCGTCTGGCTTCTGGATTGCTGGATTCTATTAGCCGGATCGGTTCACAAATGCTAAAGCTACATTGAAAATTTTCCCATTTAGCTTCAAGTTCAACGTGAGATTTCACGCGAGGCGCCCACCGACGCTCCTTCACTGACGCATGCTCGTGCCGTGGAAAATTTGATTTCTGGGTCGTTGGTGGGTTTTTTGAAAGGTCGACTTGTAACAAAAGAACGCAGAAAGTAAATTTGTAACTCTATGTAACTCTGCCAGTTGTAAACTGACTGTAAAAGGTCGTTGTAGGTGGAAAATAGTGCTATTTCGGAGCTTTGGTTCGTCAGATTTCACTAGAACTGACCGTTACAAGTAGAGTGTGCTCCTTGTTGACAGACAATTTGTCAGACAAATTTTCATTGACAACTTTTTTGTCAGACAATTGATCCGACAAACTTCCGACAACGCGTTTTCTAAAAGGTGCGCTTTTTAAGCAAAGCTATAAAGGTCGCGCGAAAAAAAATTTGCAAACTTTTCTTAAAATATAGTAATGGATAGTTTTATTTAAGGATTTAGGTTTTTTAGGGCGTGGATTTTTTTTTGGAATGGTTCTAGTGCAAATGTAGACAATAGGCCTGGTAAATTCGTAAATAATATCATTTTTTAATAGTGTTTCTTAACTTTTCCCGTTTTAAATGTTTTCTTTAATTTTACATAGCATTTAAAAAATTTTAAATTTTAGCGAAAGAGTATTAAAAAAAAAAAGAGCGCAAGATTTTAATGTACATTTGCATTTTGAAAAATTTGCTGATGCAAAGCATAGGGTTACGGTAGCTTATCCTTGGCGCGCGCTTTTTAGAAAACGCGTTGTCTGCAAGGAACACACTCTAGTTACAAGGATCATCATGCAACTTGCCACTTCGATAATTCAACACTTTTCTATTTTAGGAGCAGGTCTTGGTTGGTCAACGATCCGGAAACGATGGTTGGTCTTAGATATTTGAAATAGTAACGATAGTAGCTTTTCTTTTATTAGATTTTGGTCAATTTCTGTCTTTTTAGAGGATAAAATCACCGACGATGAAGCGCAAGCTATTCGAGAAGCTTGCACGCGTTTAAAGGCAACCTTGGGCGAAAAGGAAAGGGAGGAGGAGATGGTGAGAGTTATGATTATTTGAATTCTATGTTGTCCACCACAAAGCTTGTTTTACGGCTTATCTCTTATTTTTAGATGTACACGAAGCTCGGCGAGCAGCAGATGCAAATGGAAGAATTACGCAAATTGGTGAGTTTTAATTTGTTTTTGATGCCTTGTCGAGCTGTGCGCTCCAGCTTGCACGATTTCCGAATTTTGAGCGCCCTAGTGAGATTTGAACTCTTTTTTGCTATGTAACTGTGGTCAGCTGAAACTATGATCAACCGGAGCTACAGTAACTGGGTCAACTTTTAATGCGAAGAAACCTTGTGCCTTTCAGATAGCCTATTTCTCCAATAATTTTATCGGTTTTCTTTAGATTGCAATGGAGAAAGCGAAACGCCGAGTGATCAAACGGAACTGACTAAATGGAGTTGTCTAATCTTTTTATTATCGTTTCTATTTGATTTGTTTTGATGTTATAAGTACGTAATGTTATTCTTTTCGGTTGGTCGTTTAACTTTTGATCTAACGTTTACACATACATGCGAATTCTCGAGTTAATTTTTCACGAATAAAGCGTTGTAGACTTTTTGAGTTAGATTTAGCTAATGATTTTGAATTCGAAACGATTACGGTGAAGTTTGTTGTGAAACAACCTGAAATTGGCCATTATTAGGCATGATTAGCTTTACCTGGCTAATGATGCCAAATTGTAGCATGCAAGTTAGGAAATGGACTGCAGTAGAAAAGACCAAGGAGTACTGGTTATTCAGTTGATTTGAGACTTCTATTTGACACCAACTTATTCGCAGAGAGTCCCCCTCGCCAAAAATTACCGAAACTTTGACCATGTTTTTCTCGAAAGCCAGGGTCCATGGGGGGAAATACGTGTTTCTTAGAATTCTACGGGGGCATTTTCTAATACGGTTCCAATACGGCTCTTTCTTTGATCTAATACGGTTCCAATACGGCCCGGTTTCGAAAATCGGTGGTTAGTTGAAACAGTTCCCTAGTAAGTTCGATTTCAAGTTTCATTTGGTTCCTCGTAGCTTTTCTCTCCGTTCTTCTAAAATCGCGTAAGTCCGAAATCTTCCGAAACTACAACAAACATGCTGTTTTTGTTTTTGATTTTTGTACAATTTCAAGTTGAATTGTGCTTTTCGGACCACCACACCCATTTGTTTCGTCTTTTTCGTTGACAATCTGATCGAATATAAGCACTCTTTTTAAAGTCACAGAAGATAAAAGAAGCAAACGAGAGAGAGAGAGATTCACCCCGTTATCGGCCTTTGATCCGTTCAAAATGTTTCTTTTTCTTCTCCCAATTTTTTTCCACTTTCTTCGAGCTGATCTAACTTGCCCTAAAAATTACGATTACAACAGTGGTTTGGAGGCTTGCTTGTATGTTCCGGGGATACAAGGTGAGCAAAGCTTTGGAAATCAATTACACATTTTCCAGTCAGTTTTCCAAAAAGTTATTGCTTTAATTCGCGGTCATCCTGTAGGATCGTTAAGATAGTCTAAATGATAAATAAAATTGGCTATAATATTGAACTTCGACTTGAAAATACTTTTTCAATGATAAACCAATCATTTTCTTGAATTTTTCAGACTTGCTAGTCATTGTGCATACCGTAAATCTATTATATATAAGAGTTGTGTATGTCTGTCTGGCTGTCTGTGCGCACTATTCCTCCGCTTCCGGTGGGCCGTTTCAAATGACTTATAATTAGTTTGGCTTAGAATTCCATGTAGTTGTGCAACATGGTTTTAAATTCCTAAAAAACCAAAAGTGCCGATGCGGATGGGAGTCGAACCCGGGTTGTGTGGGCTAGAGACAAGCCGCATTAAGTTAACGTCTGGCCGAGTTAACGTCTCTCGAGCATGACCGAGCGGCTCTCAAACAAACGGAAGAGAGAGGTCGCCGCTTCGACTCCTCTCGCCGCCAAGTCTTTTCCTTTTTTGCTGTGAAGCTGCTGGTACTCTAATCCATCCTCATAATGAAGAGCGTACAATCGCGTAGTCTAACTTTGGCGTGGTGGTGGCGTTCTATTAGAGTATCGGTAAATTTCAGGGAAATTCGATGATGCTCTCTCGTTTTGTCGACAATCTGGCGGAGATCTTCTCTCAATTCACAACGCTTTTCAAAATGCATACATCGCGTCATTGCACAAAAGTCGATAGCATTTATTCAATTAGAAAATAGCAGAAATTTTAGACTTATTCCCTGATGGAAAGGGTTGGATCGGAGCTAACGATCAGGGAAATGGCAACTGGACATAGAGTGATGGGAAAAAATGGGATTATGATCGTTTATATCATACAAGTGGGTGATTAGAGCCGATGACAACATCAGTGACTGTGTTTTTTTAGTATTTGGGTCAAATGTTGGGGTGATATATTGTGATTGAGACTTTTGGGAAGTATATTCGGATTTTAATGTTTTTCCCTTGAAGAGGTACAATGGGAAAGTAATGAACTTTTTTCTGCAAAAGTTCTTTAAACTATTTGATAGCATTTCCGAAGCGCTAGGCGTCGGAACTGAATCAGAACTGAATGGGAATCGAATGGGAACCAAACGGGAACCAGATCAGAACCGATCCAGAACCGAATCTACCCAACGGTGTCAAGAAATTTTTTTGACACCCATTGACGACAAATTTCCAAATCCAGTGTTTAACGTCTAAAAAATGCTCATGTTGCAATGTATTCAAAGTTATCGACTATAAACCTCTCGATTTTCTAGATCATTTCGGCCCCGTCGCCTATATGGATGCTAGTGAGCAAGTGTGGTGGAAAGAGGCTCGCAACGTCACCTACTCGTTTCTTTGTGCTTCACCGGTGACCGGCTTGACAGAACTCACATCGACACCATCACCAATCACCATCAATCCCACCAATTATCCAGAACCGCTCAACTGCTTGCCATGTAAGTGTTTTGATGAAAGCTTGTTAAAGAAGTGGAGGAATTGGCGATATAAGCTAGATAATTTAAGTATTCTAAACTCATTTCACGTCACC
Organism: Mesorhabditis belari; assembly: GCA_958450365.1. NCBI lineage: Eukaryota > Metazoa > Nematoda > Chromadorea > Rhabditida > Rhabditidae > Mesorhabditis > Mesorhabditis belari. Next base: position 37,547 of record CAUEEP010000402.1, on the reverse strand, counting down.
CAAAGACGAGCCGAGTTTCACAGAACTCAAACTTTTCTAATAGTTGTTCTAGTTACATTTGCTATCACGAAAAGCCTGCTAAAAGATAAAACATTACCAAAGGTTTCAATAAGCTTTTTAAGAAACTTTCTGTATAGAAAAGGATGAGTATTTAATACTAAAACGTAGCTTAAAGACGTGGCTATTAAATGGTAAACCATTTAAAACAAATGGAATTCTTGATGTAATATAGTTCGTTTTCGGCGTCTCTAATCTATTGTTAGCCATATCTACGTCTGTTTGTCTGTCTGTTTGTCTGTCCGTCTGTCTCTCTGTCTGTCCGTCTGTCCGTCCATCTGTCTGTCCATCTGTATGTCTGTCTATCCGTCTGTCTGTCCATCTGTATGTCTGTCTATCCGTCTGTCCGTCTGTCCGTCCATCTGTCTGTCCATCTGTATGTCTGTCTATCCGTCTGTCTGTCCATCTGTCTATCTGTCTATCTGTCGGTCTGTCCGTCTGTCCATCTGTCTGTCCGTCTGTCTGTCTGTCTATCTATCTGTCTGTCTGTCTGTCCGTCTGTCCATCTGTCTGTCTGTCTGTCTGTCTGTCTGTCTGTCTGTCTGTCTGTCTGTCTGTCTATCTGTCTGTCTGTCTGTCTGTCTGTCTGTCTGCGTAGTTTTCCTCGTAAACATCTACTATCTGGTGCGTTTGAAGACAATATTTCGCTTTTAATGTCTTTAAAAATTTGTGTATCAAAAAATTCCACTTTTTGAAGCAAACACACATTATCTGGCATACAAAAACAAAAACAAAGCTGGGTTTTTCAATACGCAAACTCGCATGCTTAGAAAGGCTTTCATGCTCACGGCTTTCAGGCTTTCATTCAGAAATATATCGTTTCTGGTGCACTGATTGCATAAAAGGCAACGACTACAAGGCACTACTTGAAACGATCAAACAATAGCTCGAAGGGACAAAAGAAAAGGACGAAAAAAGCGTTTCATTTGTTGCAAACTTTGATTGTAACACAACTTTTGTGTTTTTCTTCTTTCTGAACGTTAAAACCGTAAAAACAATGACTTTTAGATGAGGAATCGTTTGCTGAGACTGAGCACATCACTGGCTGTGATGCCCATTCAGCGATTTTGCTCACGAGAGGTACTTTAAAAAGAGGTTTTGTTTTATAAAAGTACCTGGAAAAGATAAAAATCACCAGTTGCAACAGTAAAAATCTTTATTCAAAGTCACAAACTTGCTAAGTTAGCAAAAATTTGACTAGAGGCTATTTTAGTAGCGATTTTTTTATTTTAGAGTACATGGTGTCGCTTTGAAGTAAATAGTAGCAAATAAAAGCCATTTTTGAAAGGTTTTAATTAAATTTCGACTTGTTTAGAACTTTGTTAGTGTAATTTTGCCAATTCTACCTTTGTAAATGCTGGATTAAGCGCTCCTCAAATATTGGGTTACTGGATAAGTCCTGTTCGTTCTTTTTTTGACAGCAGACGGTCTCAAACTCAATCAATTCCAACGTATAATGGCTCATTAGAAAGCTGAATTCAAGATGAATAAAATGGTCAAAACGGTTTTTGAATTCATTTAATTTTGAACTTTTTACAGGCGTTTTAGTGAGCTCAGCCCAAAAAAGTGCCGAAATCGCTTTTCGATAGTTTTTTTGTTTGATAACATAGGCTAAAAAACGTAAAAAGCGCCTAAACCTTTTTCCGAGAACTTTCTTTCCAACCTTTCCAACCTTTCCAACCAACCTTTCCAACCAACCTTTCCAACCAACCATTCCAACCAACCATTCCAACCATTCCAACCAACCATTCCAACCAACCTTTCTAACCATTCCAACCATTCCAACCAACCATTCCAACCAACCATTCCAACCAACCATTCCAACCAACCTTTCTAACCATTCCAACCATTCCAACCAACCATTCCAACCATTCCAACCAACCATTCCAACCAACCTTTCTAACCAACCTTTCCAACCAACCTTTCCAACCAACCATTCCAACCATTCCAACCAACCATTCCAACCAACCTTTCTAACCATTCCAACCATTCCAACCAACCATTCCAACCATTCCAACCAACCATTCCAACCAACCATTCCAACCAACCTTTCCAACCAACCTTTCCAACCAACCATTCCAACCATTCCAACCAACCATTCCAACCAACCTTTCTAACCAACCTTTCCAACCAACCTTTCCAACCAACCATTCCAACCATTCCAACCAACCATTCCAACCAACCTTTCTAACCATTCCAACCATTCCAACCAACCATTCCAACCAACCATTCCAACCAACCTTTCCAACCAACCATTCCAACCAACCATTCCAACCAACCTTTCTAACCATTCCAACCAACCATTCCAACCAACCATTCCAACCAACCTTTCCAACCAACCTTTCCAACCAACCATTCCAACCATTCCAACCAACCATTCCAACCAACCTTTCTAACCATTCCAACCATTCCAACCAACCATTCCAACCAACCATTCCAACCAACCTTTCCAACCAACCATTCCAACCAACCTTTCTAACCTTTCTAACCTTTCCAACCATTCCAACCAACCATTCCAACCATTCCAACCTCTCCAACCAACCTTTCCAACCTTTCCAACCAACCTTCTAAAGACACGTCTTTTAATATGAACCGAACTTTTCAACCACCTTCTAAATCTTACCGGTTTTTATAGACTTATACAAAATCTGAAAGATTTGAGGGATAAAAAAAGGTCTGTCGCTCCTCAACAGACAGGTGCTTTCCCCCCTCCTCAGTTGACCGGGAAACCCGAGTCAAAATTTTCGATCACAGAAATTTCTTTCAATTTTCTTTTTCTCACAAATGGACAATCAACAAAATATTCATCTATCTGAAAAAGTGAATTTCAATAAAATTCCTGATTTACAATCAATTTTAGGCATCAGCGAGTCGTTTACGGTCGATCTACGAGTTCGCGAAGAAATCGCTGAGTAATGTGGACGAATTCTCGAGGTAAACCTTCGAAAAATTCGGCTTAAACTATTTTAAAGAGGTTTTTTGAACTTTTTTTGAAATTTTGATTTTTCAGGGTCGATCCTCGAGCCGTTTTCGTCAATAATGACTTGAATTTGAAGAGGATTGAGGTGATTGATGGATTTGTGTGACTTGAAGTCGATCGTGTATTTGATCGTCAATGTATTTGATCGTCAATGTAAACTAAAATGCAATTCAAGGCTTGCATCGAATCCCTTTTTTGCGATTTCACGAAAACTACTTTACCAAGCGTTCTGTTTTCTTTATCAGAACGCTTGCTTTTTCGACTACGCTCTTTAATAGAAAGAGCATAGTCGAAAACCCTAAAAAATACTTTGGAAGATCTACGGTCACTTTCAAAAAAAAGTTTCAGAATAAAACGAATAGATTTCAAGTCTTTCAAGCCTACAAGTTCAAGAAGTTTAACCAGTTACTTCTAGGAACAAGTAACTTCTAGAAATAAGTTGCTTCTTTCTAGTAACAAGCAACTTCTTCTAGTAACAGGTCGCTTCTAGTAACAAGTTACTTCTTCTAGTAAGAAGTTACTTCTAGTAACAAGCCACTTCTAGTAACAAGTAACTTCTAGTAACAAGTAACTTCTAGTAACAAGCCACTTCTAGTAACAAGTCACTTCTAGTAACAAGCTACTTCTTTCTAGTAACAAGCAACTTCTTCTAGTAACAGGTCACTTCTAGAAACAAGTAACTTCTTCTAGTAACAAGTAACTTCTTCTAATAGGTTGATGCATAAGTCTTTTCGTTTTTTTCGTACTTCTGTTAAAAAGTAACAAATTCACCAATTAATCTATAGTTTGCTCTATAAAAAAAGTGTTTTTTTGTTCAATTTGCATCTTTTTAAATGAATTTCGGTTCACTTTCAAGCAAATTCGAGAGTGAAAAACGCCTTTTTCGTAAAAATCTATAAAAAACTCTACGGGAAAAATTGGCTGAATGAATTTCTCTGAAATTTTGGCGAAATATCAAACTTTTTTTTTCTCTATCTTTTATCTATTGACACGAAGATAGGTTTTCTTTAGCTAAGGTGTCTAAACCGCATCATCGAGTTAGCCCTTTTTGACTACCCGACTTCATACTCTCAAGAAAATCCAGGCATTAAAGATTTTTAAATCCGTTTTAATGTTATTTTGCAGAAAAATAATTGCTTTTTCTAATGAAATCAACCGTAGTTTAATTGGTGCATTTGTTGGCTTGAAACGGCAGACGAAAAGGAACAAAAAGATTTATGCATCAACCTAATAGTAACAATTAACTTCTTCTAGTAACAAGCCACTTCTATTGGGTTGGGGAGAATGAGTCGGCGCCGAAAATCAAAAAAAATGTCTAAAACTTCTATTCGACTTCGTCAAATAATATGCGTTTGATATCAGTAGAATGGTTAACTAATTCTCTACAAAATCACATTTAAAAGAAAATTCAAACAGCGCCTCCGCTCAAGAAAAAGCCATTTTTTCACAAAAACTACAAATTGTGATCTAGAAAAAACCATTGGTGGGATCTTCCTGCAAATTTGGCAACTTAAGTAATTGAATGTGCTCTATCTTTTTTATATAAACACCAAAGAAGGTTTATGTGAAAGAAACTGTTCAAATGATGAGTCGGACTCTTTGCCATTTTAACCAGCTGCGTTTGGAAGTTCATAAACTCCACGAAAGAAAAGCTTTGTGGAATCTCTCAAAAGTGATTTTGTAGAGAAATAGTGGATCCTTTTGATGAAACCAAACGTATGTTTAAAGAAGGCTTTATGTGTGCTAAAAGTCCCTTTAAAGTTTGGCGCCGACTCATTCTCCCCAACCCAATAGTAACAAGTCTTTAATTTCCAGTGGTACGGCTTTGACTACGACTACACGTTGGCCGTTTACACCAGAGATCTGAACGAGTTGATTTACAATTTGGCGATCAAGAGATTGATAAAGGATTTTCATGTGGGTTTTTGTGAGATGCACTCTGCACTTTTGAGATGCATCGTTTGCACTCATTTGCACTTTATCTAATGCTTTAACTTCAGAATCACCTATAGAATTTTAGCAAATACTCAGTGCCAAGAAGGGTACTCAATTCGTTCCTCAATTCATTCCTCAATTCATTCATTTTCCAGTATCCAACGATTCTCCAAACGATTCCATACGATAAAGAATTCGCGATTCGAGGTCTTCACTATGACATTCAAAATTGTGTTCTTCTAAAAGTCGACGCTTTCTCGCAAATACAAAAAGGTTCATTTTACAATAATTTTGCAAAACAACTGTCTTCGCACTTAGATGTTCCTATTTACACAGATCACAACCTGCTTCCATATTTCTCTCTCTCTCTCTCTTACTATTGTCATCTAGTGATATTGTCATCCAGTGTTTCCTATCTTGATTGTTCCTGGTTCGAAGTTTTCGACTTGCTTGTGCTGGTGGTGGTTGTTCGACTTGCTTGTGCTCTAGCCATCCTTTCTCTGACCGTCGCTGCCACTCTTGTGCTCCACCTTGATTCTGGTCTTCCGATGGGCCTCTTCTCGTGGTAGCCACTATGATCCGTATCGTCCATCTGTCGTCTGTTCTTCTGGCTACGTGGCCGGCCCATCTGAGTCTTTTTCTCTCGATCACTTCCACTGGATCTCTGAGTCCCGAGAGGCGCATATTCTCTGATGGGCTTGGTCGAGCTGCGGCTTGGTCGAGCTGCGGCTTGGTCGAGCTGCGGCTTGGTCGAGCTGCGGCTTGGTCGAGCTGCGGCTTGGTCGAGCTGCGGCTTGGTCGAGCTGCGGCTTGGTCGAGCTGCGGCTTGGTCGAGCTGCGGCTTGGTCGAGCTGCGGCTTGGTCGAGCTGCGGCTTGGTCGAGCTGCGGCTTGGTCGAGCTGCGGCTTGGTCGAGCTGCGGCTTGGTCGAGCTGCTTCCTATTGTACCCGAGGAGGTTCCTTTCAAGGATGCGTTGTTCTCAGGGCTCTGTGGTCTGTGTCGTGGCCCAGATCTCTGTCCCGTAGCAGAGTGCCGAGAGGACGGTGCTGTCGAAGAGTGCTGAAGTGTGAAGGTGTGCCCGAGTCCTCTGGTGATTCTTGAGTATCTTTGTGACTTCTTTGATGCTTTCTAATCCCGATTCTTTGACGCTTGCCGGCTTCTTTAATGCTTGCTGGCTAAAATTAAGTCACTAAACAATTTGAAAAAATAAGTGCTAAAATCGTATTCTTAAGCTGAAAAACGGTAATTATGGTGTTTTTTTGGTACTTTTTGGGTACTTTTTGGTACTTTTTGGTACTTTTTGGTACTTTTTGGTATTCTTTGGGTACTTTTTGGTACTTTTTGGTATTCTTTGGGTACTTTTTGGTACTTTTTGGTACTTTTTGGTATTCTTTGGGTACTTTTTGGTACTTTTTGGTATTTTTTGGGTACTTTTTGGTACTTTTTGGGTACTTTTGGTACTTTTTGGTACTTTTTGGTACTTTTTGGTATTCTTTGGGTACTTTTTGGTACTTTTTGGTATTTTTTGGGTCCTTTTTGGTACTTTTTGGTACTTTTTTTCCAGTGAAATTGATATTTCCTAGTGAATTTGAATTTAAAAGTGGTTGGAAAACGAATAAGTTCTTTTCTTATTCTTTATTTTCTACAAAATTCGCAAAATCCTCATTTCAGGCACCGCCTATCGTGGGAAACGAGCGCTAGATGATGCGGAGATTTATTCACTGTACGGTGGGATCACTCTACCCGATGATAAGGGACGAGGGCTACCACAATTGATGGATTTGTTTAGGTGAGTGGTTAGAAGTTTAGAAGAGTACTTAGTACTCTTCTAAACGTACTTAGTACTCTTCTAAACGTACTTAGTACTCTTCTAAACGTACTTAGTACTCTTCTAAACGTACTTAGTACTCTTCTAAACGTACTTAGTACTCTTCTAAACTTCTAATCTAGTAGGACTAGAATTCATTTACAGAATCATCTTACCGTAAATACTATAATAGTACCCCCTCGTACAGTCGCGTAGTCGCAAAAGTCGTGTAGTGTTTTTTAGTATTTCATTTCTTTTCAAAGCGCCCGTACTTTCAAAGCGCTCCGCTTTGGCATCAAAAAATAGCCCTGAATCTAAGCTATTTTTTGATACCAAAGCGCGCATTGTAGCATAAACCAGTCTTGAGAAAAACTCGTTCAAAACTAGACTACGCAACACTCCGCACCGTCATTATGGGAGTGGGATACTATTAAAGTATTTACGGTAGGTGAATTCTAAATTCCCCCCGGGAATTTATCTAAGGGAATTCTAAATTCCTCTAGGGAATTTTTCCCCTAACATTCGCCGAGCTGGCAGCTACGCTCAAGGGCGCATTTTTCCAGGGCTTGTCTCATAGGAGGAGACTATAAATAGTTATAAATAGCTATAAATAGCTATAAATAGCTATAAATAGCTATAAATAGCTATAAATAGCTATAAATAGCTATAAATAGCTATAAATAGCTCTTTCTAGTTCTACAAACGACAATAAATAGAAAGTCGAAATGATGTGGGGTTTTTCTTTGATTTCTATCAAATCGTTTTCTTTCAGTTTACCCTTCTTCGGTCTCGTTTTGACAACCGTTCAATACTTTGACGATCACAAGATTCACTTTGACCCAAACAGTCTCTACCAAGATATAGCGGTTTGTGTTTTTTTTGGAAAAATAACACTAAAATTTAATCATTCTTTCTCAAAAATCATTTCTGATCATTTTGGAAAGATGTATTTGTCATTTTGAGTCATTTTGAGTCATTTTGAGCTTAAAAAAGTAAAAATTAACTTTCTGGAATGCCTGGATGGGCTCAAAAAGATTTTGACGTTTGAGCTGATCGTCTGAAACAATTTGATGTCTTAGCTGATCGTCTGAGATCGTCTGAAACAATTTGATGTCTTAGCTGATCGTCTGAAACAGCTGTCTGAAAGACTTTGATGTCTGAGCTGATCGTCTGGAACACTTTGATGTTTGATCCGATCGTCTGAAACACCTTGACATCTCAGCTGATCGTCTGAAACACTTTGATGTCTTAGCTGATCGTCTGAAACAGCTGTCTGAAAGACTTTGATGTCTGAGCTGATCGTCTGGAACACTTTGATGTTTGATCCGATCGTCTGAAACACCTTGACATCTCAGCTGATCGTCTGAAACACTTTGACGTCTCAGCTGATCGTCTGAAACACTTTGATGTCTGAGTTTGGGGTGCGACCCGCTTTAACCTTATCATCGAGGATGATTTTGCTTCAGAATAGCCGAATTGCACAAAGAAGGTTAAAAGGGTTTCCCCAAAGCGCTTACAACATAACAAGAACGCGCAGCATCCAACACAAGATTAATACTCGTCGGTGGCGACACAAATGTAAGCTCTCTCTACAAAATAAGCTCTCTCTACAATGTTAAACCAGTTATCTAAACCGGATTTAAAACCTGACGGGTAGCAGAAAGTAAGTTGAATTTATAATTTTACTATTTATTAGTACAAAACCAAAATGCAACAATACCCATTACAAAAAACAGAATGCGCATCAAAAGAAACAAACAAGTCCGCCCCCCAGAAAGAAGGCAAAAGCAACCCGCAGACCAAAAAAAAAACAATTTCGGGAAGAGAGAAAAGGGCGAAAAATGCGACGCGAATAATTGCAAAATAGCAACGCAAATAGGAAGGAAACGGACGCGACCTTTGAGCTGATCGTTTGAAACACTTTGATTTCTGATTTTCAACATGTGACACTGCACGTGTGGCTGACTGGTTAAAGGGGGGGTATTAATCGCGGCCGGGTGACGATAAAAATTTTTTTACGGCAACCACCTGTTGGGTTTATTTTAATATCGCTGATTTTATTATAAAAAGAATAAAAATCACCCGGCTAGAGTGATTTGATGGGTTTACAAATTTTTGGAGACACTGTAAGGCTTGGAGAAAAACAAGATCGTCACTCATCAGACACCTCAGCTAAAAGGCACCTATTTGAGAAAACTAAAACCACAAGCGACCACAAATGGAAAAAAGATCTAATTGTGTCAATTAAAGCGCTGAAGATGTCCTACGGTGTCAATTAAAGCGCTGAAGATGTCCTAGATTCAGTCACTTCTGGTGAAGATGCGCTGGAAATTGATAAGATAGGAAGCCGATTTGAGGAACTGCTGTACTTGAGCGAAGATGAAAGTGAGCAAGAGGAAGAATTAAAGATTAACAATTTATTTTTATTGTTTTTTGTGCTTTTTATTTTGTTTTTAAATTTATCTGCAATTAAAATTCAATCGATCTAGACTATGCTGAGGTGTCTGATGAGTGACGATCTTGTTTTTCTCCAAGCCTTGCAGTGTCTCCAAAAATTTGTAAACCCATCAAATCACTCTAGCCGGGTGATTTTTATTCTTTTTATAATAAAATCAGCGATATTAAAATAAACCCAACAGGTGGTTGCCGTAAAAAAATTTTTATCGTCACCCGGCCGCGATTAATACCCCCCCCCCCTTTAAGCTGACGATAAAGAGTGGATATTTGTATAATTAAACGGAATATCCAAAAAAGTCTGTTTTCTTTAAAAACTAATAACAGATTCGATCTAAACTAATAACAGATTCGATCTAAACACAGATTCGATCTAAACTAATAACAGATTCGAATTCCTCATCCTTGAAAACCCTTTCTTGCAAATTTTTAGCCCAATCGGCCTCAAAAAAAACACTAAATCGTCCCAAATGTGTTTAATTTTCATAATTTTTAAGATTTTATAAAAGCCTGCTGAATTTATGAAAAGCGGAATATACTATACAATAGTTAAGAACTATTTTAAACAGTTAAACTTTAAACATTTAGACTTTAGCTGACTGGTTAAGTGTCTTTTATCTTAATCGGAAGGTCGAGGGTTCGAACCCCACATGCGACATGGTCACCCCCTTCGGATTTCCTTTCCCTTCGGGTTGAGAGGTTTTCTGGAGGGCAGTCTGGTGGTTGTGGCCCCAGTTCTTTAAAGTGACAAGCCACTCCTTCATCGTCATCTTCCCTTCACCACCAAAAAAGCTATTTAGTTCCCCATTGAGCTTAGGGTTAGGGAGCCGTCTGTCATGACGTGGGTTAAGTTAAGATATAGCCTAGTATTGTGTGTGTCGTTGTATTGTGATTGATATATTTCGTGTATGCGATAAATTCACCACTGGTAGCCCCAGTCGGTATTTTTTAAGAGAGAAAAGGGCGAAAAATGCGACGCGAATAATTGCAAAATAGCAACGCAAATAGGAAGGAAACGGACGCGACCTTTGAGCTGATCGTTTGAAACAATTTGATTTCTGATTTTCAACATTTTTCAACGTTTTCTAACGTTTTCTAGTCAAAAGTTCAAAAAAACGTTTAAAATTTGACAGAAATTGGAGTGCTAAAGGAATTCGAGTGCTTTTTATTCAAAAAAAATGTAAACAGCTATTTTCTGGGCAGGCAGAGTGACTCTAAAAAAAGGTCAGTGCATTAAGAATCCAGAATCCCTTTAGGAATGCGTCAAACAGGTGCACGTCACCGGCGAAATGTACAAGAGTGTGCTGAGCAATATGGAGAAGTTTAGAAAAAAGGGCTTTCTTTCAAAAAAATTCGATTTGCAGATACGTTCACAAGAATCCGGGCCTCTCCGAGTACCTGCAACGGTTGCACAAAAGCGGCAAACATCTATTTATGATCACCAATAGTCCATTCACCTTTATGTATGGTTTAAAGAGTGATTTAGCTTTAGTAGGGCTTTAGTAGGGCTTTAGTAGGGCTTTAGTAGGGCTTTAGTAAGGCTTAGTAAGGCTTAGTAAGGGTTTAGTAAGCTTTAGCAAGCCTTAGCAAGACTTTAGTAAGCCTTGGTAAGCCTTAGCAAGACTTTAGTAAGCCTTAGCAAGACTTTAGTAAACCCTAGCAAGCCTTAGTAAGCCTTAGTAAGCTTTAGCAAGCCTTAGCAAGACTTTAGTAAGCCTTGGTAAGCCTTAGCAAGACTTTAGTAAGCCTTAGCAAGACTTTAGTAAACCCTAGCAAGCCTTAGTAAGCCTTAGTAAGCTTTAGCAAGCCTTAGCAAGACTTTAGTAAGCCTTGGTAAACCTTAGCAAGACTTTAGCAAGCCTTAGCAAGACTTTAGTAAGCCTTGGTAAGCCTTAGCAAGACTTTAGTAAGCCTTAGCAAGACTTTAGTAAACCCTAGCAAGCCTTAGTAAGCCTTAGTAAGCTTTAGCAAGCCTTAGCAAGACTTTAGTAAGCCTTGGTAAACCTTAGCAAGACTTTAGCAAGCCTTAGCAAGACTTTAGTAAGCCTTGGTAAGCCTTAGCAAGACTTTAGTAAGCCTTAGCAAGCCTTAGTAAGCCTTAGTAAGCTTTAGCAAGCCTTAGCAAGCCTTAGCAAGCCTTAGCAAGCCTTAGCAAGACTTTAGTAAGACTTTAGTAAGAAATAAATTTGAAATACCGTATTCTCTCTAATAGTAGTGCACCCTAAGCTTCGCCTAAATTCCTTGAAATCTCGAGAACCGCTTTAAATCGATGTGGGGTCGGAAAATGTCGCTGACGATGAGATCTAGTGGGAGATTAGAGTGTTGAGCTTCTGCGAAAGATTGGAAACCGTAAAATAGGCATCAACTCGGCTCGCCGGGGTATTAGAGAAAAGCCGGTAAAATCAAGTCATCAATCAACCCAATCAATCAACCAAATCACTCATTCAGGAATGCCGGGATGACGTACATGTTGGGACCGGATTGGCGAGAGCTCTTCACTCATGTCGTCGTGCAGGCTCGGAAACCCGATTTCTTTCAGGTTTTTGGCTGGCTTTGGCTTTGACTAAAGATTTACAAATTCCACAGTTTCATCATAAAAACTACAGCATAATATCATATGCATAGCGTCAATGCATAAATCTGATAAACCTTTTTTGCGAAAACTCGATTTTTTTTGAAACAAATCTATCGTTAACTATCGAAAAATGAAAACGTTGAAAATTCTAGAGCTAGAATTCTTTCTAGAACTTGCTAGAACTATTCTAGAACTAGAATTCTTCGAAAATTCGAAGTCAACTTTCAACTCTAGTTTTCAACTTTCAACTTTGAACTCTTTCCAGGGCAAAACCCCATTTCGTCTTTTCAACGAGACAACCGGCAATCTTCACTATGAAAAAGTTCAAGAGCTGGAGCCCGGAAAAGTCTATGCCGGGGTTTAATAGAAGCTTTTTCATTTAAAAAACAAATTTCAGGGAAACATTGGCGAATTCGCTTCAAAAGCGAGTCTAACCGGCAAAGGAGTTTTGTATTTCGGCGATCACATCTACACTGATTTGGCCGATCCAATGTTGAGGTTTGTTGGAGAGAGAGAGAGAGAGAGAGAGAGAGAGAGAGAGAGAGAAAGAGAGAGAGAAAGAGAGAGAGAGAAAATGACCTGACAAAATTGCTATTAGGTACATGCATAAGAAAAAAAATCCGGATTTCAACATTTTCATATTTCAACATTCAAATTCAACATTCAAATTCAACAAATTCAATTTCAAATTTCCAACGATAGAAACCTGATATTGATGAATGTTATAAACGATTTGAAAGTTGTAAATCTCCTCTACAAAATAAAACGTGTTTCAATTGATCGAAGCATTGAAGAAATTACGAGAGCGAAAGAGAAGAAAGCGAAGAAGAAAGCGAAGAAGAAAAGGAATCAAGGACAACAGATAGCGATAGGAGGAGGTGGACGGAGTGCGGGCAATGATGAGATGGCGGTGAGCACGAGAGGAGGCGGAGCAGTCCATACAACGAGCACATTCAAAGAGCAAAGAGGCGTCAGAGGGGGGAGAAGAGGACCGGGAGAAGATGAAACTGATAGTAATACGAGGCGGCGAGTAATGACGAGGCGGCGAGTAAGGACGAGGCGGCGAGTAAGGACGAGGCGGCGAGTAAGGACGAGGCGGCGAGTAAGGACGAGGCGGCGAGTAAGGACGAGGCGGCGAGTAAGGACGAGGCGGCGAGTAAGGACGAGGCGGCGAGTAAGGACGAGGCGGCGAGTAAGGACGAGGCGGCGAGTAAGGACGAGGCGGCGAGTAAGGACGAGGCGGCGAGTAAGGACGAGGCGGCGAGTAAGGACGAGGCGGCGAGTAAGGACGAGGCGGCGAGTAAGGACGAGGCGGCGAGTAAGGACGAGGCGGCGAGTAAGGACGAGGCGGCGAGTAAGGACGAGGCGGCGAGTAAGGACGAGGCGGCGAGTAAGGACGAGGCGGCGAGTAAGGACGAGGCGGCGAGTAAGGACGAGGCGCTCCCATCGACTACCTCCAAATGGCGGCGAGGTCAAGCGGACTGCGACGTCAATCGGAACTTATTCTTTGTTAATCTGAAAAAACAAAAAAGCAAAATAAAAACAAAAAGACGATACTTCCAATTAATCTAAAAAAAAAGCAAATGATTTGAAAATGAAAAAGAGAAGCGACGACGCGGCGCTCCCATCGACTACCTCCAAATGGCGGCGACGTCAATCGGAACGCGACGTCAATTGGACTGCGACGTCAATCGAAACTTATTCTCTTTGTTAATCTGAAAAAAAACAAATGATTTGAAAATAAAAAAGAAACGACGACGCGGCGCTCCCATCGACTACCTCCAAATGGCGGCGACGTCAATCGGAACGCGACGTCAATCGGAACGCGACGTCAATCGGAACGCGACGTCAATCGGAACGCGACGTCAATCGGAACGCGACGTCAATCGGAACGCGACGTCAATCGGAACGCGACGTCAATCGGAACGCGACGTCAATCGGAACGCGACGTCAATCGGAACGCGACGTCAATCGGAACGCGACGTCAATCGGAACGCGACGTCAATCGGAACGCGACGTCAATCGGAACGCGACGTCAATCGAAACTTATTCTCTTTGTTAATCTGAAAAAAAAACAAATGATTTGAAAATAAAAAAGAAACGACGACGCGGCGCTCCCATCGACTATCTCCAAATGGCGGCTACGTCAATTGGACTGCGACGTCAATCGGAACTTCTTCTCTTTGTTCTTTGTTCTCTTATTCAATTAAAATCGGCTATAAATAAGATAAATAAGAGTAAATTTTTACAAAGATTGGCTTAAAATTGGAAAAATTTGAGAAGTTTTGCTTAAATGAATGTTTTTTTCATTTTAGACTAGGCTGGCATACGGCAGCAATTGTGCCCGAGTTGGCCCGAGAGATCCGTGCACAAAATACCGATGAGTACAGGTGAGGCTTTGAACTGTATTTGGGTCAAAAGCTAATTTGGGTCAAAAGCTAGAATTGAAAAGGATAAAACGAATACTTTTACAGAAAATTCTAAAACTTTTGCGTTAAATGCGCTGAAATTGAGGTATTCAGCCGAAAAAGAGTTCGTCATTCAGTCAAATTCGCTGAATGCCCTAATCTAGACTGAATACCGTAATCCAGCTCATCTTAACTGAACATCCTAATCTAGACTGAATACCGTAATCCAGCCAACCCTAATCTAGACACCCATGTGCGTTTGTGCAGAAAGTTTTCATGTTTTCATGTTTTTATTTGCAGAAAGAGTGAGCGCGTTTATGCAGAATTTAAGCAGAATTTAAGCAGAATTTAGGCACTTTTTAAGCATTTTTGAAGCATTTTGATAAATTTTATTCAATTCAGACGCTCAATTCAATGGCTTGAAACGTTGACAAATCTCATCGCGAACTTTCAAGTGGACGGTCGGAGAAATGCCGAGTGCGGGCAGATCATCAATGAATGGGCCGAAGAGAGAAGGAAACTGCGGTCGGTTTTGAATTGAAAAAGAGTATTGTCCGATTCGATCACTGCACAGTTGTGTACATCCGATTTTCTGCACTATAGTGCCCCGGAAGGGACTAGTGCCCCCGGGAGGGACTAGTGCCCCCGGGAGGGACTAGTGCCCCGGGAGGGACTAGTGCCCCGGGAGGGACTATAGTGCCCCAGGAGGAACTAGTGCCCCTGGAGGAACTAGTGCCCCCGGGAGGGACTAGTGCCCCCTGGAGGGACTATAGTGCCCCAGGAGGAACTAGTGCCCCCGGGAGGGACTAGTACCCCCTGGAGGGACTAGTGCCCCCTGGAGGGACTATAGTGCCCCAGGAGGAACTAGTGCCCCCGGGAGGGACTAGTACCTCCTGGAGGGACTAGTGCCCCCTGGAGGGACTATAGTGCCCCCTGGAGGGAATATAGTGCCCCAGGAGGAACTAGTGCCCCCGGGAGGGACTATAGTGAGGTTGGGAGCACTATAGTTTTTCTAAAACCACTTTTTCTGGGGTATTTTTTTGCGTAGAGCACGAATTTCATAGTGAGAGCTTGGGAAAATGCGTTTTAAACGGACTTTCGGTGACTTAGACTGACTTTTAGAGGCCTGACGTTCGTTCGGCTTGACGTTCATAGTGTATTTCACTTTAAGAAGAAGAAGGGCTCAAAAAGGAACTTAATAAGCCTTTTCCTATCCAAAAAGACCTTTTCTGGAGTTAATTTAGAGTTCCAAGTGCAATGCGAATTAAATTTGAGTAGAAAAGTTGAAAATTTCGAGAAATTTCGCCTTTCTAGAAATTTGTCCATCCAGAAACATCCATTTGGTCTCTCAGTTTGACTTTTTAAGATCTACGAGCTTTTTTCATGTTCTGGACACTCAATTAAGCCAAAAGAAAGTGTTCTCGAATGTTGGAAAAAAAGAAAAATCCTCCGATGCCTTAGATGTGCTCTAGACAAAGACTTTAGACAAGCCCGGAGTGGAGTCCAGTGTAGTGGCGGCAACTTCCAGTCACCGAAAGTCGGCCTAAAACGCATTTTCTCAAGCGCTCACTATGAAATTCGTGATCTACGCAAAAAAGTATCCCAGAAAAAGTGGTTTTAGAAAAAGTATAGTTTAGAAAAACTTTTTAGAAAACGTTTTAAAAGTTTTGTAAACTGCGATCGCCTTGAGGCCCCGAATCTTTGCTAAACGAAACTCTTTTTCAAATCAAATTGATGTTTCGTACGTTCTGGATGTCACATAATATTTTGAGCTAGATTTTGAGCTAGATTTCGAGCATAATAGATGGGCTCTCTTTAGACAAGCCTGGAGTGGACTCCAATATAGTGGCGGCAACTTCCAGTCACCGAAAGTCGATCTAAAACTCATTTTCCCAAGCGCTCACTATGAAATTCGTGATCTACGCAAAAAAGTATCCCAGAAAAAGTAATTTTGAGGGAAATCTAATGGCCTAATGAAGGGGCACTTCAATCCCAACAAGTCAAAGTTTGATTCAAAGTTTGATTCAAACTTTGAGTCAAAGCTTTTCTTTAACTTTTTCATTCTAGAGAAAACGTGAAAGCGATCTTCAATCCACGATTTGGTTCCATGTTCCGAACTTATCACAATATGACGTTTTTCTCGAGGAGATTGATGAGGTTTGGTTTGGAATTTACTAGAGAGAAACGGGGAAAGACAGATTTGGCCAAATGAGATAAGACAAAAATCATTTGACGCAGAATTTCTGATTCTGAATCTGACGCTGTTTCCGACGCTGATTCCGATGCTGATTCCGAATCTGTTTCCTACGCTGATTCCGATGCTAATTCCGAATCTGTTTCCGACGCTGATTCCGATGCTAATTCCGAATCTGTTTCCGACGCTGATTCCGATGCTAATTCCGAATCTGTTTTCTGTTTTGGTTTTCTTTAAAAAGATGCTTTTCTTTAAAAAGATATACGTGTTTTAAGTTTTGGAAATGAAAATTCGAAAATTTGAAGCCGGGATGCTTTCATAAAGCTAGGGATACTTTTATAAAGGTTTTCTCATGGATCTTAAACGTGACTTGATGAAAATAGTGGCTAAAACGCTTACACATGAAACTAGCTCTCAATTTTTAGCTAAACTTTTCTTTTGTATTGCTCAAATTGGCATTCTAAAACTCAAAACTAGTATAATTTTTTATAGAAAGCCATTTGGTAAAAAAAAAAAGGAAAGCAGATTCGGAAACAGTGTGAAATTCTGCGTCGAATGATCGATGGTTGATCTCTTTAGCTACATTCTACTGTTGCCTTTCACTTGTTAAACTTTTCTTTTAGACTCTCCGATTTCTACACTTCTCGATTGCCGAATTTGCTGAAATATGATGTGGATCACTCATTTTTCCCACGAAGAAATGTGAGTGAAGGGAGAGCTGAAAGGAGAGCTGAAGGGAGAGCTGAAAGGGGAGCTGAAAGGGGAGCTGAAGGGAGAGCTGAAAGGGGAGCTGAAGGGGGAGCTGA
Source organism: Mesorhabditis belari (assembly GCA_958450365.1). NCBI lineage: Eukaryota > Metazoa > Nematoda > Chromadorea > Rhabditida > Rhabditidae > Mesorhabditis > Mesorhabditis belari. Next base: position 20,331 of record CAUEEP010000402.1, on the reverse strand, counting down.
AAGGGGAGCTGAAGGGAGAGCTGAAAGGGGAGCTGAAAGGAGAGGTGGAAGGAGAGCTGGAAGGAGAGCTGAAGGAAGAGCTGAAAGGAGAGCTGAAGGAAGAGCTGAAAGGGGAGCTGAAAGGGGAGCTGAAAGGGAAGCTGGAAGGAGAGCTGAAGGGAGAGGTGGAAGGAGAGCTGGAAGGAGAGCTGAAGGAAGAGCTGAAAGGGGAGCTGAAAGGGAAGCTGGAAGGAGAGCTGAAGGGAGAGGTGGAAGGAGAGCTGAAGGAAGAGCTGAAAGGAGAGCTGAAGGAAGAGCTGAAAGGGGAGCTGAAAGGGGAGCTGAAAGGGAAGCTGGAAGGAGAGCTGAAGGGAGAGCTGAAAGGGGAGCTGAAAGGGGAGCTGAAAGGGAAGCTGGAAGGAGAGCTGAAGGGAGAGCTGAAAGGAGAGCTGAAAGGGGAGCTGAAAGGAAGAAACACTCGCTTTCTGGCATGCCAAGCACTTTCGGTTGTATGCCAGAAAGCGAGTGTTGGTTTGTTTCTTTGTTTCCTTGTTTGTGAGCGTAAAACATTACGTTTGTGAGCGCAGAACATTACGAAATCTCTAGAATTATCTCTAGAATTATCTCTAGAATTATCTCTAGAATTATCTCTAGAATTATCTCTAGAGTGATCTCTAGAATTACCTCTAGAATTACCTCTAGAATGATCTCTAGAATGATCTCTAGAATTTCCTCTAGAATTTCCTCTAGAATTACCTCTAGAATCTGTTTTCTCTCTCTAGAAACACAGAGAAAAAGAAAATTAGGTGGAAATCTTGAAAGTTTTGTGGGAAAGTTGTTTGAAAGTTGAAAATCTATGCTTTAAAACTTTTCCGAACATTGAAATTCAGTTAAAATTGAAATCTCAGTTGAAATTGAAATTTCAGGCTCTCCCACACGAAAGCCTAAACGCCGTGCCAACCGTTTCCGAGAACATGATCGATGAGATCAATCGGAAACACTCAAGTCAAGTTGGATGAAGTGAAATTTCTTATTTCAAGAAATCTATTTCTTAAATATCTTCTTTCAAGAAATCTTGCCATAGAACTTGTTTTTTTGAGAATTTTTTGAGATTTTTTTTATAATTTTTGTAAATGCACTGCCATTTTTGGTATTTGTATTATTTAATCACCTTTAATCACTTTTTCCGCTTATTGCCAGCCGATTATCTGCTTCATTTTCGGCTAGCTGATTCTTAGCTAGCTAGCTGACTATCTGGCTATCTGGCTAGCTGGCTATCTGGCTAGCTGGCTATCTGGCTAGCTGGCTATCTGGCTATCTGGCTAGCTGGCTATCTGGCTAGCTGGCTATCTGGCTAGCTGGCTATCTGGCTATCTGGCTAGCTGGCTATCTGGCTAGCTGGCTATCTGGCTAGCTGGCTATCTGGCTAGCTGGCTATCTGGCTATCTGGCTAGCTGGCTATCTGGCTAGCTGGCTATCTGGCTATCTGGCTAGCTAGCTAGCTAGCTGGCGAGCTGACTAGCTTGAATGAAAATGCATAATCGTCTGTGACATATAGTTTAGATTTAAAATTTTTCCTCTCAATTTTACATCCTACAATTTTTCCCGTATTCTCTTTGTAGGTAATGAATAAAATTATAAATAACTACCAAAAAAATCTATCAGAAAGCAAGAGCAAATGTTGCAAAATAAGATCATGAGATTACAATTCCTGTAAATGAAATAGTTCCCTGGAACTTCCTGAAAGTTTCCTGAAAGTTTCCTGAAAGTTTCCTGAAACTTCCTGAAGTTTCCTGAAAGTTTCCTGAAACTTCCTGAAAGTTTCCTGAAACTTCCTGAAGTTTCCTGAAACTTCCTGAAGTTTCCTGAAAGTTTCCTGAAACTTCCTGAAACCTTCAGGTAACCGGCTCGAATTCAACCGTAATATTTTTCTGTGTGTTTATCAATCCAATAGCAAAACGAAAAAGCCACGTTTTTCATAGTTCACGACAGTTTCACTTATTGTTCCATTTCTTAGCAAAACAGAGAAAAGAATGATTTTAACAGAACAGAACGATTTTATGTCTCTTTATTGCCAAAGTTCCTTTCATGCTTTCGGCTTCGGCTTTAGCTATATCGTGGGTGTACAAAAAGGATGAAACTGAACCCGTATGCTACGTTCGAGGAATTTATCTAAGGGAACTTATCTAGGGGAATTCATCTAAGGGAATTCAAAATTTCCCCGGAGAATTTTCCCCTGACATTCCCCGAGCTGGCAGTTAGGCTCGGGGAATTTATCTAGGGGAATTTATCTAGGGGAATTTATCTAGGGGAATTCTAACTTTCCCCGAGGAATTTTCCCCCTGACATTCCCTGGCAGCTACGCTCAAGGTAAGCAAAAAGTGAAATGGGGCTCATAACATAATACGATGTCGTTGTTGCGGAAAAATGCGTTTAAAGTTAAACTATGCGACGATCCGATCGTTATTATAGCGTGGGGGGCACATCGGCGCGAAAATGCGTTTTCTATAGGATTTTTCTGGGAGTACCTTTTTTAGATGCGCAAAATTGTGCTGATTCCGAATCTGAAGGAATTTTCCAAATCCCTCTGACAGAAATTTTTTAAATTGAGTTTTAGCAGTTTTTTGGTCGTTTTGTATGGGAAATTTTGTGGTACCCTGCAGTTTGGAGCTCGTAACTCGACAACGAGGGTCTAGAACCAAAAACGAAGGAGTAGGTCGTATTCTAGAGATTCTTACGAACATTTTGATGCAAAAATCATAAAATTTGCTCAACTCTACAAAAAGTTATAACATCTTTAAAGAAATTTTGCAAAATACACTAAAAACATCAGGGGAAACCGTGGCCGAGTGGTCTAAGGCGCGCGACGTCAATCCAGCGCAAAAGTACGGGGTTGTTGGTTCGACTCTCCCGCGCACTTCAGTCATTATTTTGCATATTCCTTAATTGTTTTGAGTGAATACGATACATAGCTACATTGTTCTTTTGAACAAAACAATTGTGCAATAGAGAATTTTTTAAATTTTCTCATTTCTTCTTTAAAAAATGTTATAACTTTTTGTAGAGTTGAGCAAATTTTATGATTTTTGCATCAAAATATTCGTAAGAATCTCTAGAATAAGACCTACTCCTTCGTTTTTGGTTCTAGACCCTCGTTGTCGAGTTACGAGCTCCAAACTGCAGGGTACCACAAAATTTCCCATACAAAATGACCAAAAAACTGCTAAAACTCAATTTAAAAAATTTCTGTCAGAGGGATTTGGAAAATTCCTTCAGATTCGGAATCAGCACAATTTTCCGCATCTAAAAAAGGTACTCCCAGAAAAATCCTATAGAAAACGCATTTTTGCCTTATTTCGCGCCGATGTGGGGGGGCACATCCGCGCGAAATAAGGCAAAAAAAATCGTTTTCTATAGGATTTTTACGTTTGAATAGCCATTTGACGCAGAAAAATGTGCTGAATTCAATGGTGGAAAAATTATCAAAATCCGTCTGGTAGATTTTTTTAAAATCGCATTTTATCAAAAAAATCGGTCATTTTACACAGAAACGGCCAAACTCACCTGCATTTGGCCCTCCACTACTCGATGATAACAAAAAATTAGGAAATGCCAGGGAGTTGACTTTGTCAAGATGTTGTCTGCGGCCATTTTGAGACCAAAATCGTATTAATTGGTCAACTCAGAAAAAAGTTATAACATTTTGAAGACAAAAATGACGTTTGACGACTTTCTGCGCGCTAAAACGTGGATAATACCGTAACCCTTCCCATGGCGAAAAAAAACTACTTAAAGAGCGCTTGCAAAAGATTTTTTTTTCAGTTCATTTTTCGGGAGTAGAACAAATGCGACCTTTTTTTTGCGCACCCGGACATTTGCGCACCTTTTTTTTTGCTGGAAAAGGCCTTAGGAAAAGTCGTAGAGCTTCAAAAACGTTTTCATAGAAGGAAATCGTATGCGTAGATTCAGAATTTTGACAAATCAGACCTCGCTGACACGTCAAATTTGGGCTAAAAGGCAAAAACTACGCAACTTAACGCTTTTCCGCAGTTTTTGCCTTTTAGCCCAAATTTGACGTGTCAGCGAGGTCTGATTTGTCAAAATTCTGAATCTACGCATACGATTTCCTTCTATGAAAACGTTTTTGAAGCTCTACGACTTTTCCTAAGGCCTTTTCCAGCAAAAAAAAGGTGCGCAAATGTCCGGGTGCGCAAAAAAAAGGTCGCATTTGTCCCACCCCCGTTGTTGATAATAATTCCTGTGTTTCGAAATTAATGAACAAGAATAGTCGTTGTTAAAAGTTTCGTTTAAAAGAATAAAGATATCTTTATCGAAAGCTATCTTTATTCGTTATTCTTTATCAAATTCGAGGCTTAATTGGAAGGAAATTAGTTTGAATGTATCAGTGAGCATTTTTATCAAAAGCTAACTATCCCAGTGTTTTCATTCGAATAACATTTTGGTTTCGAATGCTATTTTACTTGTTTTTCTTGCCGTTTCTCTTTTCTCTTGCGTTTCTTGCCGTTTTTCTCTTTGTTCAACTCTATTTAACACTCAAATTACAGGAACTGTGGTCGCTGCTGAGAAGAGCGCAATGGGCGGCGGGCCAACAAAAAATTGACCCGCCTAGAAGGTAAGAGGGGAATTTTTGATGGCTTTTTGAAAATTTATAAACATTCGTTTGAAATGATTAAGTTTAAAAGTTTTTACTTTAAAGACAAACGTTTAGAATTCTTAAATCTATTCAAAAACATTTTATAGCTTGATAGTTAGATTTGGTTTATTTTTGATTTAAAAGTAAACATTCGTTTGAAATGAGGTTTAAAAGTTTTTACTTTAAAGACAAATGTTTAGATTCCTTAAATCTATTCAAAACATTTTACAGCTTGATAGTTAGATTTGGTTCATTGTTGTTAACGGGGGTGGGACAAATGCGGCCTTTTTTTTTTTGCGCACCTGGACATTTGCGCATCTTTTTTTTTGCTGGAAAAGGCCTTAGGAAAGGTCGTAGAGCTTCAAAAATGTTTCCATACTAGGGAATCGTATGCGTAGATTCCGAATTTCGACAAATCAAAGCAAATGAGACCTCGCTGACACGTTAAATTTGAGCTAAAAGGCAAAAACTACGCAACTTAACGGTTTTCCGCAGTTTTTGCCTTTTAGTCCAAATTTGACGTGTCAGCGAGGTGTGATTTGTCCAAATTCGGAATCTACGCATACGATTCCCTTATATGGAAATATTTTCGAAGCTCTACGCCCTTGCCTAAGGCCTTTGCCAGCAAAAAAAAGGTGCGCAAATGTCCAGGTGCGCAAAAAAAAGGTCGCATTTGTCCCACCCCCCGTTGTTAACTTAACAATAAACATTTACTTAATGATGAATAATATTTTTATTTAGAAGGATGGAGCTGGTGGACGCGATCGAGATTCCGCGCGTCGGCAACGTCTTCCTTCGACAGGGACCGCGACGAGAACAACGGGGATCGCTGATTTTGATGGGTGAGTGAGAAATAAAGCTGTAAAATGGTCTAAAAGCCCTGGTTGGAGTTTTGTTAGGGTGAGACTGTAAAAGTTAGACACTTTTCAGTATAAAAGTTTAGACTTGTGTTGAGCCTAGAGATGCTTAACGGTAAATAACCATTTAGAACCTATCAAAAAATTATTGAAAGCTGATCAACCTTATAACATTAATCTATCATGCAAGAGTTTGTTTAAAAGTTTGAAAGCTTGAAGCTTGTAAACTTGAAACTTTTATTTACAAGTACATATACATTAGACTTGCTTAACGAGACAGATCAGAAAATCGGATTGCACAACTCCAGGCGCTTGCTCTAGCCTCCAGAGTATCGGATTCCAATGAACTTTTTTTTTATTTAAAAGCCAAGATTTTAATCTATCTAATCATACTCATCACTTATATTTTTCTTTTGAAAAAGTGGGTCGAAAACTTTATCGAGACTTGCCGAGACAATTCCTCGTTATCTCGTTAAGTCTCATGGCTTTTGACCCACTTTTTCCCAAGAAAAATATAAGTGATGAGTATCATTAGATAGCGTAAAATCTTGGCTTTTAAATATTAAAAAATTCGTTGGAATTCGATGCTCTGGAGGCTAGATCAAGCGCCTGGAGTTGCGCAACCCATTTGACTCGTTGATTCTCGTTAAGCAAGTCTAATATACGTTTTAAAAAAGGTACTTTAACGTTAGCTAGTAGAAGAATCAAGAGTCGAAATTTTCAAGGAAATATATGATGAAATAGTTGGTCACGACTTTTTGTTAATTTCTATCAATTACCGTTAATTACCGTTAAGAAAAGACTTTTTGGACAAAATGATCGAAATCTGTTTACCCGTTGAAGTTAGATTATTGATGTAGGGTCGGAAACGAAAGCTAGAATCAAGAGCTATTGAGGGAACCAGGCGAAAGTTCTTTGAAATGTTACAATTTTCGTTAATGTTGGAAACGCCGTCGCTAAGATCGATTTTACCGTTAAGCATCTCTATTTTAGCACCGATTTACCAGCTCCATTTCACCTTGAGAATCAATCAACAATGTAGGAAATTGGATTAAGATATAAAATAAACTTTCGATTCAAATTGAAAACCTTTTTTCATTCAGGCCATCACATGATCTTCGCTCCACAAGCCGATTCATCAAACGATCCAAACAACACGGCGAATAAGGAGGAGTTCTGTGTGAGTTTTAGATTAGAAGTGCTACTATTAATTTGTACAACTTTAGATTCTTCATCGAATGATCGATCGCGTTGTTAGCGAGCCCCGATCGCGTGATCCAAACTCGAAAGGAGGGATCTTGACGCTAAAGTGCAAGAATTTTATGATGTAAGTTTTATGCTCTAGTTTGAGAAAATAACTTTTGACTTTTTTTAGTTGCGTCTTCGAGGTACTCGAGCTGGACGAGTGTATGGCTGCGGCGAGAACAATCGAAACGTTGAGCAATTTGAGTGAGTTTAAGCAAGTTGAGCTAAATTTTAAGGAATTTGCATGAAATTGAGCGCTAAAAGAACCAGAAATAGTTTGCTATAGTCGTTGAGCCTTTTGGGGTTAAAGATATAATCAAACAACTGCATCTATTCAACTTTTTCATTTAGACGGTTTCTCTCTCGACTACCCATTCTTCTATCGATGCCCGTTTACGATTCTCGACGATGGATGGAGAGCATTTGATGTTGAAAGTGAATTCGCGAGGGTTTCCATGAATGCACCCGAAATGTTTCGTGTCTCGGAGGTGAATAAGGATTTCAAGGTGAGTGAGGTCGATTAAGAAATAAAATCAGGCTAAATTTTAAATGTTTCAAACAAACATTCAAGGATTATACAGAGTTGAGCAAAATTACCCGGAAAACTTTTTGGAAAAGTAGTTATCACACGCTTAATTGATTTCAAAGTGTCAAGCGTTATGTAGAGAATTGTAGCCCTTAATCTTGGCTACATTTATCTACTAAAAACTTGCCAATCGGATGTATATAGCTCATTTGACAAGCGCTTGAATGAGCACTAGTCGACCAATATCCATCACGCTGCCTTTTTTGACGATTTTCCACATAAAATTTTTATCTAAGAAGGGCTTTATCTAGTAAACTTTGTGTGCATTTTGTTCAAAAGATTATTTCTAACAATAACAGCTAATATAACGAGATACTCATGTGCAAAATATCAAAAAATGATCAAATTTCACCTTTTTCCCTGCGTCTTCAAAGAAGCTAGCTTGATTTTGGTTATATCTGGCTAGCCTAGACAGTTGAAAGTTATCTTCAATATTATTAATGATGTTAAATGATATTTTTGCATAAAATAAGTATTGACAAATCTTTCGGGCAATTTTTTATGTAGAAAATGATCAAAAAAAGGCAGTGCGATGGATATTGGTCGACTAGTGCTCATTCAAGCGCTTGTCAAATGAGCTATATACTTCCGATTGGCATGTTTTTAGTAGATAAATGTAGCCAAGATTAAGGGCTACAATTCTCTATACAACACTTGAGATTTTGAAATCAATTAAGCGTGTGATAACTACCTTTCCAAAAAGTTGTCCGGATAATTTTGCTCAACCTAAATTAACTAAAATCAAATCACAGGGATTCACATCAACTGATTCGTTAATTCTGTTAATTAAATATTAGTAATTGATTCAAATAGTGTCATTTCCATGTTGTAAATTTCAACAAATTACTCATTCAGGTTTGTGCATCTTATCCGGAGAAGGTGATCGTTCCGCGAGGAATTGGCGACGACTATCTGAGGATTTCGGCCACATTTCGTGATGGAGGACGTTTCCCGGTGTTGGCCTACTTTCACAGACATACAAAGGTTTGTTTTGGTCATGAAAAAGCTGAATCTTTAGTTTGCAAAAAGCCCGGTATTTGTTTTAACGAATTTGATTTAGTCACCGATCTTCCGATGCAGCCAGCCGCTAATCGGACCAACAAACAGACGGTGTAAGGTAAGCTTAATATTATTAATGTTATTAAGCTTACCAACACAAGCTTATAATGTTTTGAGTTGGATTCTGCTTATTCAATTATTAGCTGCTTATTAGCTTATTCAATTACCAATTTTAGGAAGATGAGACGATTCTGAATGCTCTTCTTTCAATTGCACGAGGGATTATCATCGACACGAGAAGTAAAGTGAATGCACAATCGGCTAAAGCTAAAGGCGAGTCTAGAAAAATCATAGTTTAAAGGGTATAAGATCTTTGAGTTGAATAAGCTAATATTTGAGCTGATCTTTAAGCTCTTTGAGCTGAATCTTTGGATCCGGTTTAATCATTTTTTTACAGGAGGTGGCGCCGAGACGCAACAATGCTATTCGCAATGGCGTTATGTCACTTGTGGAACACCGAGGATCAAGGATTTGCACGATTCGCTGGCGAAAATGGTTGATGGTGGGTGGTATGAAGATTTTCTACAACAAACTTAAAACTTAAAGACTGCACGCAGATCCCTGGCACATTAAATACACGTCATTTTAGTCTCGATCGACAAGTCAGTTTCATCGGATCGTTGGCTTTCCCGTCTCGCCTCATCATCATGGCTTTCTTCAATCGCCGATTATCTAAACGCGGCCGCGAATGTGGCTCAATGCGTTGCATGTGAAGGTACCCAAGGTGCGTTGTGGAGAAACAAGTGATTCGAGGCTTTTTTTATGATTTAAAATTTATTTGATTTCTTTTCACACGCCTGCTTTAGCATTTTGATTTTATTTGGAGAAGACACCCTGGCTGAAAATTGTTATGCCTGCGTTGATTGAGTTGATAGTACTTTTTTAGTTTTTATCTCACCAAACCTTTGAATTCTGTAGGGAAATTCGCATACAGCTTTCTTTAGCTTTTGCAAAAATGTTTGATGTTTGGTAAGAGACACATGAAAAAGTACTATGTTTATATTGTTAACAATTTTGGCCGCTTGATAGATTTATTTTTTATCTTTTAGAAGTCCCAGTCGTTGTTCATGGTGGTGAGGGTGTTGATTCGACGATTCTCGTCACTTCATTGGCGCAAATGATTCTTGATCCAGACGCGAGAACGATTCGAGGGTGAGTTTCATGATATAAATGAAACTCATGATATTGAGAAGTTAGTACATTGAATATTCTGAAATCAAAACTATGTTTGATAGCGTTATGTTAAATCATCCTTACTCTGATAGAAATATTCACTTTTATATGAAAGTTTATGGATATTCAGCCAATATTATACTTTCAAAGTGTCTCCCTAAACTCTAGTTGAATATCTGTTAATTTTGTGGAAAAATTCAGACAAAGCTGTGAAAGCTACGAAGGCCCGCTCTTTTTTCTGTGTAGATTTTTTGTGGCTGCCCCTTTTGTTTGAGATTCTCCGCGAAACTAGAAGATATTCAGCTGAGTGGGCAAGGGGGACACTGAAAGTATAGCTAATATAATGTAATAACATTAAACCTTTAAGATATTGGGGGTGGCTACTTTGCGCCAATTTTTTTGCGCAACTCGTCATAACTTTCTTTTAAGTGGACGAATCTTTATGATTTTGGTGTCATTTTGTTACACTTGTTGAGATCTAAAAAATGACACCAAAATCATAAAGATTGGCCGACTTAGAAGAGAGTTATGGCGAGTTGCGCAAAAAAAATTGGCGCAAAGTAGCCACCCCAAAATATTAAGCTATGATATTTGAAAAACCTTTCCTTTTTCAGATTCCAATCACTGATCGAACGGGAATGGATATGTGGAGGTCATCCGTTTAGTTTACGCAATGCACATTCGGCGTTTGCTGAGGGCACGATCACTGGACCCTACGAGGCGCCTGTCTTCTTGGCTTTTCTCGATTGTGTTTGGCAGGTGAGGGGTTGGAATAAAATTTTGAATAAAACTTCAGTCTATTTCGTTGTTTAACTGGGAAAAGTTAGTTAGAACTTATGATGAATAAGAGGTTTACTACTGAAAGCTTACCACATTGACAATATTTTCTTTTAGTTAACGCAACAATTCCAACATTCGTTCGAATTCACCGAGGGCTTTCTTCTGGATCTCTTCGAACACTCATACGCATCGGAATTTGGCTCATTTTTGGGCAACAATGAAATGGTAAGCGTTTAAGATAAAAGCAACAATATTTTATGTTTAGGAGAAACAAAAACATCAAGTACGACAACACACGGTCTCGTTGTGGTCCTATGTGAATAATCCGGAGATTCTCAAATCGTACGTGAACGTCCTTTACGAGCCGAATGAAAGTGTCACATGGCCGAGCGTGGCACCGCAAAGCATTGTAAGTTTTTTTTTGGTTTGCTTTTAAAATATTTGGAGCAAAAAAAGAAATTTTAATTCAATGACACTTTATGAATCCTGTCTCAAACATGCTAAGTAGTCATTTTTATGCAAAATTAAAGAACCTATTATGAATTTAGTGTTTTATTTGCGGTCTAGTTTCGAAGATTTTCTTCTTTAGCAAGTATGGGAACGTCTCTTTCTACGATGGCAACGCGATTGGACTGAGGTGAATGCGATTCGTGAAGCGGCTGTACAATGGAGATTGAAGGAGAGACAATTGGCGAGCAAGGCCTTATCGTTGAGGAGGTAAGCGAGGCTGTTCTTTTGAGCTGGAGAGCTGACACGTTATGAATCCCGTCTCAAACATCTTAAGTAGGCATTTTTTTAATGCAAAATCTCTCGTAAAGGGGTTGCCACAAAGTTTAAATTACAGCTTAAATTTCAATCACTTTTTGAGTCGAATATAGTAATTAGATTTAGCAAGCAAGCAAGCAATTGTTTAACAAGAAATTTTAGCAAGCAGCAATTGTTTAACAAGAAATTTTAGCAGGCAGCAAAACTACTCCAAATTTCCTTCATTTTAGGCAACTCGTCGAATTGATGAAAGAGGCACATTTGGCAAAAACGCTCAACGATGTCCGCGTGGCTGATTGATGAAAGAAATTTTGCAACTTCTACGAGCTTAATACGAAATAATTTATAATGTAACGGAAATTTCCACGTTTTGATTCATTTTGTCTAGTTTCACGTTTTTCCTCCCAGATCTCCACCAAAAATTCATTGTGATTTTTTCTTTTTTTTCCCTAGTCTGCCATTTCCTGAGTGTTAATAAGTGTTTATAAGAAATTTACCGTTAGTTTTGAGTATTCCGCGATTGCACAAAGATTTCCCACACATTTTCCTGTCAAAAATCGACGTCTTTTCTCTTAATGGTGCTTTTTTGCTGCAAATTCCCTCCATTTCCCCGAAAATTCTCTTAGATTTGTGATATGTTGCTGGATTTGTGAAATTAAAACTGTCTTGATCCTAGAAAACGTTTTCTTGCATTCAGATCTTACGACAAAATGATCTTTTGGTGTTAAATGTTGAAAAGCTTTGCTTTTAAGGTCACAGAAAAACGAAAGTAAACTTAAAATAGCTGTTAGAAGTGACATTGAGTAGGATAATTGTCTTAAATTTAAACCTCATTCTGACAGTGTCGGACTTTTGTCGCAAAATTTCATTGTCATTTCAAAATTTGATAGTTTGATCGATTGGACTTGGGGCGTTTTATTGTTTATAAGTTTTTATCGTTATTTTCATTTATTTATTCATTTATTTTTAAACTTTTAGTGCTAAATTTAGCTAACTTTCTTACATTTTAAGTGCTTTTGTCGGTTAGAAAGTTTGATTAAGCGTTTCTTTTGTCCAATTTTTTTCATCTATATCTGAGTTCGAACCATAAAGGTTAACTTTTGGTTAAACCTTTAGTTAAATTTAGCCGTTAATCGATATTGTAACGTTTTGATGGAAATTTTGCGAAATTTTTAACCCTGTTAGTTTTTGGAAAATTTGTTTTGTGTCCACATTGTTCTAGGTGATTAAAAAGTGCAGTTTTTCATGATGCAGTAGATGTTTCGAATTGAGCGATTGAATTTGAGCAGCTACTTCAAGCCCAAAGCAAGATTGAAGCAAGATTGAAGCAACTTGGCATCGTCGGTACTCGTCTTGTTTGGATCCTTTAAGAAAAACCCCAACAATGAACGGTCCTGTCTGATTGTTGTTTTAGGTGATCGATCACTTTTTGAATGTTGTTGCACATTTCCCTCTAGTTTTTGTCGTTTACAAAGCCTGGTTCCTTTTTGTCTCCAATTCGATTCCTTTTCTCTGTACAGATTTGGTTCCTTTTCTCTACAAATTCCGTTCCTACTTTATCAACGATAAAGTAGAGCGATCAACGATAAAGAGATCACAAATGGTCGTCACTTTCATCCCTCCTTGACGAGCTTTGACAATTTTTTCCTTAGTCGGAGTGTCCAGATATCGGAATATGGAAAAAAAAAGCTCGTAGGGAATCTAAAAAATAAATTAATGCACAAAAAATAAAAACAGACAAACAAAAGTCAGAAAACAAAAAGAAAAAGTTTACAAAAGAATACAACGATGGTGCAAGACTTTCTTTTTTGCGCTCTAAACCGAGTTTCTCTAATAAAACTCATTTTTTATGTCAAAAGAAATAAATTGCAATAAAAATGAATAATATAGTCGGAAACTAGACCACCATGGTAGAATTAGTTGCCAAAAAGGTTTCTCTGTTTTTTTTTGTTTTAAACCTTTGGGAGACAATGGTGCAAGACTTTTTTTGCTGACTATAAGTGCCAATTTTTAAATTAATTGCCCAGTCTAGCTAGTAAAATAAACATTTTGAGCAAAATTCTTTCGTTTCTTTTCTAAGTCACCACGCTTTTTTCAAAGATTAACTCTTTTTTTTTACAGGTTGAATGATGTCAAGCGAAATGCTGTTCAAGATGGGGAGAATGAAGAAGTTTCCAATTGAAAGGCTCCCGTAAGAATTGAAATTGGAAGTTCTGAAGGAAATGGAGCACTACGATTCGAGCAGGTTACTGCAAGTGAAGCAAGTATTTCGAGCGATGATTCTCAGCCGATCAGCGATGATTTTTGGATATCGCGTGGAGAGAATCGAACTCGGATTTCAATACACGTTTCAATACCCGTTTCAATACACGTTTCAATACACGAATCTCGGAATTCTCACCAACAACGATGAGGTTCGGATCTGCAAATTTCCTGGATCAAGTTGTCACTGTCACACACAACCAAGATCAAGCTGTCGAGTCTGGAGATCAGTCGACGATTTCCGCTCATCAAGAATATCAAGTTCATGCAACACGTTGTGATTCGAAATTGAATACGAGTGACTCGACGAACATTACATCACAATCATGAAACATGAAACCATGCCCATAGCCCTGGCTTGAGCTTGGCTTGAGCTTTTGGCCTGGAGGACCAAGAGGATTGACGATGAGTCTGACCAGGAGGATTGACTCTGCCAGTTTTTAGTCTCATTCGTCGTGGAGACAAATTTCCAGTCCAGGTCTGATCCAAGTCGAAGCCAGGTCTGATCAGGGTACGCTTATCGCTAGTTTCTATCGCATATCCATTTCTCTACTTGTTTCCAGATTTTCTCACTTTCATCGCAAAAGTTCTCTGCTTTCCCCCGCCGTCCAATTATGAGTTCTGAATAATGGATGAACTTTGAGCAAAAAAAGGGAAAAAATTTCTTTACCCAATAAGGAAGTGTGTGTGTGTGTGTGTGTGTGTGTTTCAAGAAGAAAACTTTTTCACACGCGTTTTTTTTTACAGCTTAAAAGCGTAGTTGAGTAGAGTAGCTCTTGAGTGAAGTGATCGGTTCAAAAATATGTTTTCTCGATTCTCGTCTTTAAAAGCTTGGCGATTCGTCTGTGAAACTGAGACTGAGACGAGATTTCTTGCTATAAACTCTCGTCTCGCTCAGAATCACTCGCAAATTTGAGAGAGATCCTGAGCTCAAATTTTCCTCAATCCCAGCGGACTTAATTTGTTATTAGATAAAAAATAATTAAATAAAATTTTCCTTAATTCCCCTTTCCCGCGAAAATTTCCCTGTTTTAAGTACTTGATTTTGGGGTTTTAATGCGACCAAATACCTATCAATTAACCCATTAAAAACTTGTCTAAAAGCTGGCCAATTCAGCTAAAGAAATCTCTGATTTTTTACCTGAAGCTCACTTTGATTTTTGATCAAAAACTTTTTGAAAGTTTATCGAAAAAATTTCGGAAGAATTTATGGCTTGGTTTTTGAGCAATCATCGTGCAAACTTTTTCTATGAACTTTCTTGCCAACCTACCGTAAATAATGTAATAGTACCCCACGATCATAATGACGGTGCGGAGCGTTGCGTAGTCTAGCTTTGAACGAGTTTTTCTCGACACTGGTTTATGCTACAATGCGCGTTTAGGTATCAAAAAATAGCTGAAATTCAGGGCTATTTTTTGATACCAAAGACGCATTTTTTGAAAGTACGGGTGCTTTGCAAAAAAATTAAATACTAAAAACTTTTTGCGACTACCCGACTGTACGAGGGAGGTGGGGTACTATTATAGTATTTACGGTAGCTTTGTTTGGGCTTCACCTAGCTTGGCCTGACTTTGAAAAATGTTGACTTTCCTGCTTTCCTGGGCTTGAGATAAGAGTTTTTAGGAATATTTCACGAAATAAAGCCTACTCTTCATGATGCCTACTCTTCAATAAAGCCTACTCTTCAATAAAACCTATTTTGAAATCATCTGGCCTCTAATTTACATTTCTTTTTGAGTTTCAAGCTTTGTTCCATAAAGAGCTGACCATATCATTTAGAGACGGGAAATTCGAGAGCTTTTCCTCAGCTTTGTTTCTTTTTTTTTGGTTTGAGATCAAATTTCTAGAATTTCTAGAATGGCTAAATTTCTATTTGACGTTGATTCTCGAAAAGGAGATGATCAAGTGTTCGGTTTGACTTTAAAAATCAGTTACCTACTGGTTTTCTAAATCACGTCCCCTTTTGCCAACGTAAGCTGTGTTTCTACCGTAATCTTGGCTCTATTTTTTATTCAATTTATTCATTTTTTGGTTTAATTCTGTAAGGGTTCACAAAAGATATCGAAAAATAGAAAAAGTAAATGGATTAGATGAAAATAGAGACAAGATTACGGTAGAAAGGGAAAAGGGACAGCAAACGGGGTTAGAAGAGAGCTTTTTCATTAAGCTCTCTTCTATTTTTTCCAGTTTTTTCCATTTTACTCTTTGTTCTTTTATTTTTGATTGAAGTTGTAATTTAGATTCAGATTTAGATTATTCTCCGCAAGATGAATCTTCGCTCATTTCTTCTCGTCATTTTCTCGATTCTCTTCGGCATTGCTCAGGGTTTTCGCGGTGGAAATGGACGCCCATTATTCAGTGAGTTGAAAGGGAAAAGATAGACTGAAAATAGTGAAATAGTGATGAGATTGGGACTATTCTTAAAGAAGAAGAATGAAGAAGAAGAAGAATTTCTTTACGCTATTTTGAGGTTATCTTTTTGAGGCTTTAAAAAATGAGCTTTGAGCTTTAAAAAATTAGTTTTGAGCTTTAAAAATAACCCTAATCTTACTGGCTTTTATGAATTTAACACATTCGCGACGAGGCGTTTTTTTTGCGTTACTTCCCCAGTCGACGAGGGGTTAGCTAGCCCCAAAGCTAGCCCCAAAGCTAGCCCCAAAGCTAGCCCCAAAGCTAGCCCCAAAGCTAGCCCCAAAGCTAGCCCCAAAGCTAGCCCCAAAGCTAGCCCCAAAGCTAGCCCCAAAGCTAGCCCCAAAGCTAGCCCCAAAGCTAGCCCCAAAGCTAGCCCCAAAGCTAGCCCCAAAGCTAGCCCCAAAGCTAGCCCCAAAGCTAGCCCCAAAGCTAGCTAGCTTTAGCCCCGAAATACACCTCCTATATATAAAATTTCATACTGAATCCGAATCTCTAATCAGATTTCTAACGAGTAAAACTCTAACGAGTAAAACAAGCTTTAAACGAGTAAAACAAGCTTTAAGCTTTAAAACAAGCTTTAAACGAGTAAAACAAGCTTTAAACGAGTAAAGCGAGCAATTCATAGCGTAAAGCGAGCTTTAAACGAGTAAAGCGAGCTCTAAACGCGTAAAGCGACAAAGCGACAAGCTCTAAACGCGTAAAGCGACAAAGCGACAAGCTCTAAACGCGTAAAGCGACAAAGCGACAAGCTCTAAACGCGTAAAGCGACAAAGCGACAAGCTCTAAACGCGTAAAGCGACAAAGCGACAAGCTCTAAACGCGTAAAGCGACAAAGCGACAAGCTCTAAACGCGTAAAGCGACAAAGCGACAAGCTCTAAACGCGTAAAGCGACAAAGCGACAAGCTCTAAACGCGTAAAGCGACAAAGCGACAAGCTCTAAATGCGTAAAGCGACAAAGCGACAAGCTCTAAACGCGTAAAGCGACAAAGCGACAAGCTCTAAACGCGTAAAGCGACAAAGCGACAAGCTCTAAATGCGTAAAGCGACAAAGCGACAAGCTCTAAACGCGTAAAGCTCTGAATTAAGAGTTTTGCCGCTCGGAAATCGTCGAAAATTCCCTCAAAATTCCCTCAAATTCTAGAAACGATTCGTCGAACGCGTTTGAATAGAAAACAAGAAGGTATTTGGCATGAAAAGAAATGGGAAAATGGAAAAATGGGATAGAAATGGGATAGAAATGTTTCATTGAAAAGGCCTACCCAAAAACCATCATTTTCAGGTGTCTCAAGCATGGATTTAGCCGATTTCTCTCAATACGCCAATTCGGATTCGCCTTCTTTCAATTACGGTCGACCATTGCAGACGAGATTCGGCCGAAGTGGCCGATTGTTGTGAAGGGAAATGAAGAGAAAAAAAAGGGAAATGACAGAGAAAATTTGGAAATTTTTTCGAATAAATATATTCTGTTTTTTTTAAAAAAAATCTCTGCACAATGTTTTCATCGTTTTTGAAAAGGAAGCTACCGTAATCTTCCTTTGTCTGATTCGCTTGTTTTTGAGCTCATTCGACTCAGAATTTGATTCGGCATCGAATGAAATGAAAAATTGCAGGTAATAACTAGAAATAACCCGTCCTAACAATAACAATGACAACAATAAAATAACAGTCCGTTCGAGGGTCAGGTTTCTGTTAACTCCGTCTGTCTGTCTGTCCATCTGTCCGTCTGTCCGTCTGTCCGTTCGTTCGTCTGTCTGTCCGTCTGTCCATCCGTCCGACTTTCCATCCGCCCGTCTGTCTATCCGCCTGTCTGTCTATCCGTCCGTCTGTCCATCCGTCTGTCTATCCGTCCGTCTGTCCATCCGTCTGTCTATCCGCCCGTCTGTCTATCCGTCCGTCTGTCCATCCGTCCGACTTTCCATCCGCCCGTCTGTCTATCCGCCCGTCTGTCTATCCGTCCATCCGTCCGTCTGTCCATCCGTCCGTCTGTCTGTCCATCCGTCCGTCTGTCTATCCGTCCGTCTGTCCATCCGTCTGTCTATCCGCCCGTCTGTCTATCCGTCCGTCTGTCTATCCGTCCGTCTGTCTATCCGTCCATCCATCCGTCTGTCCATCCGTCCGTCCGTCCGTCCATCCGTCCATCCATCCATCCTCTATTCACAACAGTCTAGGTGAATTTAGCCTAGCCTGATGTCACTTGGGCAGAGGTCTTTCACTTCAATAACCTGCAAATCATCGATCCGGGTGATAAATTCCAAAATCTTGTCAACGAGTGTCTTGGTGTCGAGTGTCTTTTCGATTCATTTATTCCAGTCCAGTTCAGTCAACTTTTTCCGAGGACTTTCTTTTCAACCTAATATAATCAAAGTTCTATTAGAATTTTGGCTTCTAGTAAACCCAGGATTTTCTTTTCCTTAAACTACAGTAATCTCAAGTTGGCTAAGTATTAGAAAACAATTGAATTGGACTTTTTCTGAAGCTATTCTAGTGCAAGCCGTCTTTCCAAAGCGCCATCTTTCCAAAGCGCCATCTTTCCAAAGCGCCATCTTTCCAAAGCGCCATCTTTCCTAGCAAAGCGCCGTCCTAGCAAAGCGCCGTCCTAGCAAAGCGCCGTCATAGCAAAGCGCCGTCCTAGCAAAGCGCCGTCCTAGCAAAGCGCCGTCCTAGCAAAGCGCCGTCCTAGCAAAGCGCCGTCCAGCAAAAGCGCCGTCTAGCAAGCGCCGTCCTAGCAAAGCGCCGTCCTAGCAAAGCGCCGTCCTAGCAAAGGCGCCGTCTAGCAGAGCGCCGTCCTAGCAAAGCGCCGTCCTAGCAAAGCGCCGATCCTAGCAAAGCGCCGTCCTAGCAAAGCGCCAGATCCTAGCAAGCGCGCGTCTAACAGAGCGCCGTCCTAGCAAAGCGCCGTCCTAGCAAAGCGCCGTCTAGCAAAGCGCCGTCCTAGCAAAGCGCCAGTCCTAGCAAGCGCCGTCCTAGCAAAGCGCCGTCTAGCAAAAGCGCCGTCTCTAGCAAGCGCCGTCCTAGCAAAGCGCCGTCCTAGCAAAGCGCCGTCCTAGCAAAGCGCCGTCCTAGCAAAGCGCCGTCCTAGCAAAGCGCCGTCCTAGCAAAGCGCCGTCCTAGCAAAGCGCCGTCCTAGCAAAGCGCCGTCTACTATCGGATCATTTTCCCCCTTTAATCTTTTGCTTATTTTACCAGAATAAGCTAAAATCTTTATTCAAATAAAAAGCAAACTACATTGAAGCAAAAAAAAAAGTACAAAACTACGTGTTATCTATTAGAAAAATGTTAAAAACTAAAAAAAACTACGAAAATTACATACAGATGCGCTTAAAATAGGGAATTTTTATGGATTTTTGAATATTTTTCAAAAAAATAAATATAGATTTGTGTAAAAGAAAGGATTTAAATTTTGAAATTTAAAAAAATTAAAAAAAAAAGATTTTTTGGTCGCAGCCGGCATCGAACCAGGGTTCAATCTCACCGAAGCAGCGAAAAGAATTCACGCAAGAGAATGGCTTAGGAAAAAGAGTGCTTTAGATTTCGACTACAAATTACGACTACAAATTATCCGAGCAAGTTGACCATCGGTGGGAGGTGATCGTGTTGGACGTTCTTGCGGTTGATCGAGAAATTGCGAGCGTGATGCTGAAAAAGGGAAATCTTTGGAAAAAGAGCCTAAGTGGCCAGTCCGCCTAAAAGGCCAGGCCTTTACAAAGGCTAATCCGTCAAATCCGACACAAATCACACCTGAACCATGGCCAAGCTTTAGCGGCTAAGCCGGCTCATTGCTTGATTAAAGTCAAACTTTGACAAACATCGAATCAGAGCAATTAGCTCTGGACGAAAAATTGTCCAAGCAAAATTTACATGTTAAAAACAAAAAATTGTTTAGCTTTTTGAATTTTGACTAATCCTGGATAACACATAGACTTTTGAAAAAGGTTATCTAATGTTTTTAGCTTTTAAAATTTTAGGACCAGGGCCAGGATCAAGTCCGACCAAAATTTGCATGTTAAAATCAAGAATTCTCTATTTTTTTTTGAATTTTTGAGAATCCTGGATAGCACATAAACTTTTGAAAAGGTTATCTAATATTTTTTAGCTTTTAAAAGTTCAGGACCAGGGCCAGGCCCAGGTCCGACCAAAATTTGCATGTTAAAACCAAGAATTCTCTATTTTTTTTTGAATTTTTGAGAATCCTGGATAGCACATAGGCTTTTGAAAAGGTTATCTAATGTTTTTTTAGCTTTTAAAAGTTCAGGACCAGGGCCAGGTCCAGATCCGACCAAAATTGGCATGTTAAAATCAAGAATTCTCTAGTTTTTTTAAAACTATCGATAATCCTGGATAGCACATAGACTTTTGAAAAGGTTATCTAATGTTTTTTTAGCTTTTAAAATTTCAGGACCAGGGCCAGGCCCAGGTCCGACCAAAATTTGCATGTTAAAACCAAAAATTCTCTAGTTTTTCAATTTTTACTAATCCTGGATAGCACATAGGCTTTTAGAAAAGGTTATCTAATGTTTTTTTAGCTTTTAAAATTTTAGGACCAGGACTAGCGCCAAG